>CM038116.1:5716386-6150184 GCA_001642375.2 Mentha longifolia
CCACCTGACAGCATATAATAAGTACATGTAAACAGTTTTATATATAATCATAAAACTAAATTCAGAATACCTAGCAAAGCCACGGTCTCTTGGGCGTCGAATCCTTTAGCTGCAAATGCATCGAGTGCCTGGGTGAGATTGAAGTCCGGGTTGGTAATATCTTTGATTGCATTTATAAAGAATGCCATCTTGCTGTCTAGTCTACTAGTCAAAGGAGGGTAGAATTCTCCTCCCGCTTGCAATATATTAACCAAACATTATGTACATTCGCATTTAAAATATACTCCCTCCATCCTCCAATTCTTGACCCAAAATCTTGGGCACGGGCACGGAGTTTAATATATTTTGATGATATATTAATAAATTGAGAGTTAAAGTGTTAAAGTGGAATAATTGTGGGCCCAACTAATATTTTTAATGGTATTAAAGTGTTAAAGTGATAAAGTAATTGTGAGGTCTACGTCCCAAAATAGAAATGATCAAGAAATGGAGGACGTCCCGATATAGTATTAATGTCAAGAAATAGAGGACGGAGGGAATATTAATTTTAGAGAGAGAGAGATCGGGGAGAGATATGTATATACCAGGACAACGTTTTCTCTTGTATCAGCGCAAGAGACCACCCCTAGAAACTCCTGCTCTAGTCGGGCCTTGATGGGGTCGAGTTCCCTGAATCCTCTCACTGTAAGATTCGGAGGTGCGTCTTTCTTGCTCTGCATGGGATCATCAACGTCGTAGCCCTGTATATACACGTCAGTCATGTGCTTTGCGAAATTTCAAAATATAAATTAATGAATAATGAGAAATTTTGATGATGGTAATGACGGGAGAATCACAGGGGTTTACATGGACCAGGGTGTGACAAGAATTTGAAGGAAGATTGCAGAAAATAGGTTTATAAAGCAGTACGCACAACGACATATCCAATAAGCATAAGCAAATCTTGTTGTAAAAACATTTTGGAAGAAGTCGGTGTAGATTGCTTAGATTTTACAGTCGCCTTCCAAGCCGGCGTGCCGGCATCTGACTATCCTTAGGATGGCGCCGATGCAGTCTGGCTCAAATGTTACAAGATCGGCGTGTTGGAATCTAGACTTAGATTTCAACTATTATTTTTGTCTTTCTTCACATATGTTTACATGAATTTATTTCATGTGTCATGCTGGACTAAGGGGGAGTGATGATGTGGCCAATGATGTGGTAAATGCAGAGCTCGTGGACTGTAGAGCTGTTGTGTGATCAAGCCCAAGCCCAATATCATAGTGGGCTGATGGTGGACATTTTCAGTTAGGGTTTGTAGCAAGAGATAGGGGTTGAGGGAGGATAAGATTTGATCATATTTGATCTTATCTCAAACAATACTCTAACTTGGTGGCTAAGAATCAAGCTATATATAAGGAGGAAGATTCACTGGAGATAAAAATGCCTTTGGAGAGTTCTTAGAGAGTTATCCAATTGTTTTAGTTGAGTAATACTAGCATCATACAACTAGCTTAGTGGATAATTAGTTTGTTTGTGTTAGTAGCTTTTAATCGTTTGTTTCCTCAACTATGGTTGGTAATTCTTCATGAATTATAGTGTTTGTTTTGCCTTGAGGCATCTACAAGATATTATTCATATATCTTATAGAAAAACCATCTTCTTTGTCTCCGTTTTATTTTTATTTTTCTGTTGCGTCAGTCTCTGAAGAGGTACTCACAGAGCCAGCCTCTGTGGGTACCTCCGTGCTCACCCCGTCCTATGTTTGTTTCTAGTTTTTTCCGCTGCGTTTGTGTTCGAAGTTGCACTCACAGTGAACACGTCTGTTTATGCCACCGGTTGATGCCAACACAGCGGAGATTGATTCTATCTTATCAAGATACTCCCTTTGTCCAGCCGAAGTTGACGCATTTTATTATCTTATACTCCCTCCGTCCCAATTCAATAGTCTTGTTTTTTTCGTCGAATTTATTTTTCGACGGGGCAAGGCATTTCTTTTTTACCTCGTCTTTTGACAGGACGAACCGAACTTGACTTCGTCGAATTTATTTTTCGACGGGGCAAGATATTTCTTTTTTACCTCGTCTTTTGACAGGACGAGCCAAACTCGACTTTGTCGAATTTATTTTTCGACGGGGCAAGGCATTTCTTTTTTACCTCATCTTTTGACGGGACGAGCCGAACTCGACTTCGTCAAATTTATTTTTTGACGGGGCAATTATTTTTTGACGGGGCAAGGCATTTCTTTTTTACCTCATCTTTTGACGGGACGAGTCGAACTAGACTTCGTCGAATTTATTTTTCGACGCGGCAAGGCATTTCTTTTTTACCTCGTCTTTTGACGGGACGAGCCAAACTCGACTTCATCGAATTTATTTTTCGACGGGGCAAGACATTTATTTTTTACCTCGTCTTTGACGGGACGAGCCAGTATTATTTGATATGTTAATACAAATTTCATTATTTTAAAAACCGAACATCATAGATGTATAAAAACATATTGATGTCGTATCTTAAATGAAAGATAGTATCAAGATCTTTAATTTGGTATAAAAATCGTAAAAATCGGAGAACAAACGAGCAAGTTATGATAGTTTAAACTTTTTAAATTATATTGGGATATATACTGCAAGGTGAGTGAATGATGAGATATTAATGAGCTAAGTTTTTGTATTTTAGGAAGCATGACTATTGAATTGGACAACTCAAAATAGCATACATGACTATTGAATTGGGACGGAAGGAATACTTCACATATAATTCAGGAAAAATGTACGTGGTAATAAATTAGTTCCATGAATAAACTTGATTACACATACTAATTTCTGTCTAATTCCTAAACGCGCGGTTAATTAGTTATATTTCAAAGACAAGAAAATGTTAAATAATTAATTAGTTATAAATGAGCTCATTGTAAAAAATAGGTGTGTGGGGTTATGGATTAAAATAGAAATATCGCATGATTTGTGCCACAGGATCCTCTATAGTCTAGCCACGTGACATCGTCTATTGCATTCGTGGATGGAGGACACGTGGCAAATCCTAGGGTTTAAAAATTTCAAATGTTAGGATATATATTTTTCTTAGATAAATCTTAAATCTTCAATCATTGATTATGTCACGCGTCCTACATCCACGAATACAATAGACGATGTCAGGACGGATGAAAACAGTACTATTAATTGCATACTTTGTGGACAGATGGAGAACAATTTTATAGAGAAGTCTTCATTTAAACTAGTTATATGCTAATCAAGATTTGGACATTTTTAACATGGCACGTCCAACTTCAAAAAACTCTATTTCTCCATTCAAATTCAACACTCTCATAAATTTATGTCTCTGTGAGGTAGCATTAAACCACAAAAAAGATGTAAACCACATTTGAGATCGAGGGCATGTGTGGTAGGTTCTATTGAGACGTTAGTAAAATTTGAACCCGTGACTATTTAAGCTACAGACGATCGACTTTATCACGTGGGTGTGCCCTAAGGGGCAATTTTTTAGTTTACAATTGTGGTGATAGTGTTTCTTCTGTATCAAAATAAATAAAAATAGATACTTTGTATTTAGTTTCCGAATAGGATCAGAATTAGGCTACTATACACAAGTCCTAATCAAAGTCGGAATAGTACCATAGTTTTGCAGTTATAAATACATGTGTCAATACTTGTTAATTTTCTATAATCAAATTCACTCTATCTTCCAATTAATACTTACGTACTATTGATCGAACCATGGCTCGCTACTCTTCTAATTCCTTTCTCAAAAAATCTTTGATCGCTCTTTTTATTTCCAGTTTGATGTTTCTTTCCGCCTCCGCCTCTTCTTACTATGGCGAGGCACCCAACGCTCCGGCGCCGTCGAACGCCTTCCACCCCCGAGTCTGCTATTTTGATAATTCACATGTTATGGGGGAATATCGAGATTTCAGGGATCTTGAAGGCTGCGACGCTGGCTTCCTCCGCACGTGCGAGGTTGGGAAAATCTATCAATTGGGAGATTCAATTTCCGACGTGGGTAATTTGGCCCGCGAGGGGCCGGTGGGGGCCGCCGCCCCTTTCGCGCGACTTCCTTACGGAGCAGATTTCCCAACAGGCCCCACCGGCCGTGCCTGCAACGGAAATCTCATGATCGACTATTTCGGTATGTATCCTTCAATCCCAACAAATATGAGTCGTTTTTATTATTTTATTATTTTATACTCACATCTTGAGTCGTTTTTAATTTTTTTTTTCGTGCAGCACTCGATGCCGGTCTTCCTTTACTGCCACCGTACAAAAAGAGTGGCGTTGATTTCAGCCACGGTGTCAACTTCGCCGTCGCGGGCTCCACGGCGCTGCCGTGGGATGTGTTGGCATCTATGAATATATCTTCTCCCTTGACAAATACATCTCTCTCCGTGCAAATCGACTGGCTGAGTAATCATATCAACTCTATAGTCTCTATTGAATTCAAAATACGTAAGTACTAATCCTTTGGATTTTTCTTTCAATTTTTTGTCCCTTCAAAATTATCACGCAAAATTTTAATTTTCGTTATTAAATTTCTCTAACATTAATTCTTTGCCGAATCATCAGAAACCGAAGTGTTAATTTTGGGACCGTTTGGCGGGAGCGACTACGAATACGCACTATCTCAAGGGAAATCGGTTCAAGAAATCGAAACCACATTGATTCCAAAAGTTGTGGAAGAGATCATGAGTGAAATCAGGGTAAGTTAATTTGACAATCGTAATAAAATATATATATATATAGATGATATTTATTTTGACAATCGTAATAAATTTATTATTATTATTATTTTTTTTTTCTCAGAGGTTGCCTTTTTTGGCAATAAGAATTGTGTTGATTCCCGGACTATACACCATCTCCGGCAAAGCTTTCTCAAAAGAAAGTGAAGAGCTGGTAATCCGCCATAACACTCAACTGCGACAAGCCATCGAAGAATCAACTTTAGACGTAGATACATACACTCTCATCGCTTATTTGGATTATTTCTCAGCTTATCAAACTTTACAACGTTACACCGCAAGCGGTATGTATATATACTCTATAAAATAAGAATATCTTGAATTATGAAGGGTGATCATGATGCTAATTAATTAATCATTATTATTATTATGTCATACGTGCAGATGGGCACATAATGGATGAGAAGGTTTGTTGTGGAAGCGGAGGCGGAGAGCACAACTTCGACTCGAGGAGGAGGTGCGGAGCAGAGGGCGTCGTTGCGTGCTCGGATCCGGGAAGGCACATAAGTTGGGATGGGATAAATCTAACTCAAGAAGCCTATAGGATTATGAGCAAATATATCATGTATCGCATGAACCAAATACTCGATTGCCCTAGCCCTTGATTTAATTAACTCCTACACCAACTTAGTAGTACTGGTTTTGGTTGTTGATATAGATTACAAGTTTCGAGGTTACACTATTGGATTTTAAGATTTTAATAATTTTTTATTCTTTCTTAATTTCTTGGATTTATTATTATTTTATTTGGATTAATTTTTTTATTTATTTTTTTGATTTTATGTATATCTGCTCATTTCTTTGATTCTAAAATTTCAGTTTCTCTTGATATAGTGTATTATGAGTATTCTTCAAATGATTGGTTTACCCTGAAATTAGTTGCGGCCAAATTAAATAGTTTTCCATAAGATTAATATATAAATGTATCCTTAAATAACAAACTAGTTGCGCGGAAATGAGCTGCGACGAAATTAAATAGATTCCTCCTTCCTAGGCATACTAGGCCCTAGAGATTACGTAATATATAAATACTAGAATTGTACACCCGCGATGCAGGGGTTTGATCTATAAATAACATGATAAATATATAATACTTACTTTTTATTTATATTAATAATTTCTACTTTATTTTATAAAATGACGAAGAAAAAATTAATTCTCTATATATGTGTATTCTCTTATGTTGTGTTATATTTGATTATATATTTATACACATTTTATATGCATGTGTAAATTTATAGCTTATTTTCAAAGATTGTTTGATTAAACATTTAAATATGGATCAACTTCATAATTATAATTTTATAAGACTCCTAACATAATTAATTGAGTTATCGAAGTTCACTATCAATTGTTGTATTATTTGTGTGTGTGTAAAAATGAAAAATGAACATGCATATACTAATATATTTTCAATTTTCATAGCAAAGAACAAAAAAAATAAAATATAAAATATTACATTAGATTGAGAGATGTTGAGACAGTAAAATTGAGATCCACTACTTAGTTTTAGTATTTAAATGGATTATTCAAAATTACATTTAAAAGAAACAAATGAGAAGAAATTAGTTGGTCAAATTAATATTTATACTTGAAATTTAATTAATGTGTTGAACTTTAATGAATAAAAATGAGTTTTCATAGGAATAAATGCATTAATTAAGAAATTGTATAGAAAATAACATACTCTCTCTCCGTTTTTGTTAAGTGTCCCGGTCAACAAATCGTAAATAATAAGAAAATGTGTAAATTTACATTTTAACCTCATTTATTATTCTCTTTTTCTGCACACCACCTTATATATAATATTAATTATAGGGGTAAAATTGGAAAAATATAGCTATTACGTCATCAAATTTTAAAATGGAACACTTAAAAATAAACAACAAAAATAGTAATTAGGATACTTAAAAAAAATGGAGGGAGTAATATATTTTAAAAATATGTATAACTTAGTTAATTATTATAACTTAGTTAATTACAAAAATTAAATGAGACTCAAATATCAAAAATATTGGAGGGAAACTATCCTACTTTCTTATATTAATATAGATATCCTTAAATAACAAACTTATGACGCAAGGTTAACATTATTAACAATTTTTTTTAAAAGAGTTTTAAAATAACATCAAACTTTTAAAATGATTTATGATATGATGTAATTAATGTGTCATTAATGTATTGTGTTGCGATGATTTAATAAGCCTGCATATTTTATTAGTAATGAAATATTTTTCATAATATATGTACAAATCACCAATGACATAACTATTAGTGAGAGTAAACGTAAATTTATAAGTGGATATTCAAGGTCAAAACACATGCTGATGGGACTCTAGATAAATTAAAAGCTAGACTTGTAGCTCGAGGTTTTGAACAATTTGCTGGGGTGGATTATCTTGAGACTTTTAGCCTCCACTATTAGTTTTATGTTTAGTCTTGCACCAACTAAACAATGGAATGTACAACAACTGGACATTAACAATGCAATTCTGAATGGTGCGTTGGAGGACACTATTTTTATGACTCAGCAACAGGTTTTGAAGATGCTCAGTATTTAGATTATGTTTGCAAGCTTAAAGGTCATTATATGGCTTAAAACAAGCTCCGAGGGCATGGTATGATACTTTGAAAGGCTCTTTAACTGATATGGGATTTAAGAGATGATCATCTGATCATTCTCTATTCTTTACTACTTCTGCTGTTGGTCTAGTTTTAGTACTAGTATATGTAGATGATATACTTGTCACTGGAGATGATTCTACGGCAGTTCTTGGGGTTATTCAACTATTGAAAGATAAGTTCAAGCTTAGACATTTGGGAGATGTTAACTACTTTTTGGGAATTGAAGTGAAGACTGCAGAATCAAGTTTTGTACTATATCAACAAAAATACCTTCATGATTTGTTGCACAGGACTGGTATGGATAAGTGTCATGCATCCCCCACACCCATGGCTGTCAATACCAGACTCTCTAAATATGGTGGTGAGAGTTTTTCCAATCCATTTGTGTATAGAAGCACAGTAGGAGCCCTCCAATATTTGACTCTTACCATGCCTAATATTGCATTTACAGTAAACAAATTGAGTCAGTTTCTGCATTCACCCAGTGTAGATCATTGGAATGCTTGTAAAAGGCTTCTTAGATATCTTTAAGGGACTGCTACTATGGGACTTCAGTTCACTGCCTCCTCTTCAAACTGTCTTGAGGCTTTTGCTGATGCGGATTATGCAGGGTGCCCGGATATTAGGAGGTCTACTGGGGGTCATTGCATCTTTTTTGGATCAAATCTAGTTGTGTGGCATTCCAGGAAACAAGATGTTGTGTCTCCAAGTAGTGCAGAAGCTGAATATAGCTCCATGGAGAATGCAACAACTGATCTTCTTTGGCTTCATTCTCTGTGTCAAGAACTTGGAGTCTTAGTTTCTACTCCTCATCAGCTGTGGAGTGACAACGTCAGTGCAGTTGCACTTGCATCGAATCCGGTGTTTCATGCGAGGACTAAACACATAGAGGTTGATGTGCACTTCATATGTGAGAAAGTGCAAGCCAGGTTCTTGGACGTTGGACATGTTGCTGGAGCCGAGCAAGTTGCAGATATCTTCACCAAACCGTTGACGGATGAACGCTTTCACACACTTTGTAGTCGACTGTGTATGCATGATCTTGATGCTGTGACATGATCAAGTTTAGAGGTGTAAAAGTAGAGTTGGTTTGGTTTATGCGGGGGTATGTTAGTGTGAATAATAATTAATTTGTCAAGTCCATGATGAGTTAGCAGTGAGGTGGTTAGCTTTTAGTTAGTACTACACGTGATGAGCACGTGAGAAGTGAGAGGCGGTTTAGGTTGGTTTATATAATAATAATAATATTGATTTAAATGGCACCTTTAAGCAAGATTTTGTAACTGGCGATTACAATGAGTTGTAACGACTGTTGCATCTAAATGAATCATGCATTCACCATAGATTAAAAGACGACGAGAAGAAATTAATGTATTGTAAAGTATAATTAATTAATATATTTAAAGATGAGCATATAGTTAATAATAAGAAGATGATGGTTTTGGTTTTGGTTTTGGTTATGATGAATGTAGCATTATGAGTAATGTCGAGCCAAGGGCAATCTATTCCAGATGGACCAGGGTGTGACAAGGATTTGAAGGAAGATTGCAGAAAAGAAATATACAAGGAATTATGCGATTATACGGAAGGCCCAGTTTATATATCTTCCTCTTGTTGTTCAAACTATGTCAATGATGTCGGTGTCGACTGCTTCGACTTGACCGTCGTTTATCAAGCTTCGTCTCTGTGCCTCTGCGATCACCCCGAGTATAATACCTTCCCAATTTGGATCAAATGCTCCATGGGATTGGATGGCTGACCCCTTCAATCAATATTTATTTTGTTTTTAAATTTGCAGTACTGCAATATAATATATCTTCAGTGAATAATCAATATTATTCACGGAAAAAAATAAAATAAAATTACATCCATTTAATAGCACTTGTGGTTATGCCTTATGAATTTAGTATATCAGATGTGATCCTTTTTCCAATGACTATATCTCATCATCAATCGTATATCATTATTAATTAACCACTGTTATAATATTTATTGTATAAATGGAAAATATTAAAAAATCGTATTGACACATTTATAGTTTAAATGTAATTTTTTTTAATATATATATATATATAAATGGAAAGTTCTTTTTTTTTTCCTCTTTACAATCTAATCATAGTTAATTATCTAAAAAAAATTGATCGATGATAGTAGTTATAATCAATGGAACTGTGATTGAAAGGAGAATTGTTCAATTCATAGACATGCAGCATCCCTACTTAATTATATGTAATATAATTGTGTAACTGACATTAATAGCGTTTGGTGTTTCCTTTCTGCCATGAGATCATCTATGGCATAATTGTGTGGCATCATCTATGGCATTCATAGATGGACGACACATGGCAAATCCTAAGGGTTTAGATTTTTCAAAGGTTAGGGTATATATTTTCCTTATATAAATTTTAAATCATCAACCATTGATTATGCCACGTGGCATCCATCTATGAATGCCATAAACGATACCACACCAATAGGCCATAGAAGATTCGATATGTTCCTTTCTACCTATATATAAATATCTGCTCTATCCTATAATTTATTAATTAATTAATACCATGCATGAGTTGTAACGAATGAATTATTTTTATAAGAGACCATGCACATATATTATAACTTGTTTCTAGCTAAAGAATTAATTATTATATATATATGGGGAATTGATTAAATAAATAAATCTAAAGAAATATGAGTAGAGATTGGAAATTGAAGAGCATGTTAATTTTGATGATGGTGATGAGGGGAGAATCACATCGTTTCCCAATTCTCTCCTCTGCACGTTTGCGATCACCCTGAGTATATGGTTGATGCGATTTGGCTCAAATGCTACATGGACGCGGAGATTGATTCGAAACGACGCACGTTTCGATCGATCACGATAAGGGTCTATTTAATTATTATTGTAATAGACTTATGTTAAATAAAAATAATTTATTATAAAGTGGAGAGAAGGAGTACTAATTAATTTGTGCCCGGCTAGCTACCTAATTTAATTCATTGTGTGTTAGCATTTTCAACAGCCCATATTCTTTGATTCTATAGTAGATGTAATCCTTTATCAGAAAATACATTTAAAATTTTCTATACCACTTAAATTTCCACACTTTACTTCGGCTGCATGTGGCCTGCTCAGTTTTGAGTCTTCACATGCACACTTAACTTGCTTGTTATAAATCATATAAAGAAACAAGAAAAAGAAAAAAAAGAAGAAGAAAAAATTATAACATAAAAGTAGAAGATAATTTACTTTGAATGAGGGAGGAATAAATAATTTACTTACTTGAATGCAACAGCCCATATTCTTTGATTCTATAGTAAATGTAATCCTTTATCAGAAAATAAATTTAAAATTTTCTAAACCACTTAAATTTCCACAATTTATTTCGGTTGCATGTGGCCTGCTCAGTCTTGAGTCTTCACATGCACACTTAACTTGCTTGTTATAAATCATATAAAGAAACTAGAAAAAGAAAAGAAAAAGAAAAAGAAAAAGAAAAAGAAAAAGAAAAAGAAAAAGAAAAAGAAAAAGAAAAGAAAAAAAAATAGAAGAAGAAGAAGATAAGATTATAACATAAAAGTAGAAGATAATTTACTTTGAATGAGGGAGGAATAAATAATTTACTTACTTGAATGAGGGTTCATTTGTTTTATAATCGTATTTTCATTATTATTTTCACCAGTTTTTTAATATTTATTTTATAAATGGATATACGTGTAAATAAATTAATGGTATTCTTCACTTTAATTTGAGTCGTTTGAATGAAGGAAAAACAAATAATTTACTTGGATGAGAGTGTAAATGCCTGAATCAGTCAAACTCAACCTTGCCATTGCCAGCATATATAATAATTATCACTATTTTTTTCTTAAAAATTTATTTTAACGAATCCTTGAAATGAACCCTGCCACTACAATTTTCCTAGGTTTGCTAAAATCGAGCTAATGCAACAGTTTTTCCTCACAGTTAATCACCGACTATTTAAAACAACAATGACATTACACACTAACAGGAGCAACCCTAACTTTATGCAACGTTTTTTTAACTCATTAACACATTTTATCATACACATACAGTACACATACCTTCAGACTATGAATAATTTCTAAATTTCTTACAATATGCAACATAAAATCGAGCTAATGCAACATTTTCTCCTCATAATTAATCACCGAATACTTAAAAACGAAATCACATTACACACGAACAGGAGCAACCCTAACTTTATGCAACGATTTCTACCCTAAATCTCACAATCGATCTTCGCAACTTTTAGAACGCAAAAAACCCTCATGATTTTCGAAATTGAAGCAGAGATACTGTACTTGCCTTCTTCGAATTCCGTCTGCATAGATTTCCGTCCCTTCGCCATTATTTGTTCACGACAGATTAGGGCTTAGAATCGCAGTTCTTCCGTCGATGAGAGAGAGAGGATTTTCAAAGGGAAAGTTTGAGATTTGATTTTGTTAGTGGACGTATTTTTTTTTAGATTTAGTTCGACACTAATGCCCTTACTACAATTTTTAATGTATAATTAAAATAATAATTCGAATTCATCCTAGCCATCGATTTCAAAAATCTGAACGGTATTAGATTGGTTTCTAGTTTTCACATGAATATTAGTTTTCCATAGAGTGCATCCCTATATATATATATATATATTTCCCCGGACAATATTTAAATTTTCAATCGCTTTCATAACGCCACTATCTTTATTCAAAGATTTCAAATTCTTATAGATATATAATCTTTATCTCTGGCAAAAATTCGCAGTTAAAAGCAAAAATTCCAATTATAATTTTTGCAATTCTCGCTTTTCCGAGAAAGCCACAGTTGAAGGGATCCCATCTAATCTTTTATCTTATATATATATCTAATCTAATTACAATTACAAATGGTGTGATATGATGTGATTATAATTAAGTTCATAAATCTCAATTCCACGTAAGTAAGACAAATAACTCACACATATAAGGAATAGAAAATCTATTTAAAATTAGAAAAATAAAAATCTAAAGTATATGGGAAGTTACAAAGTTTAATTATAAAAGTAGATAGGTATGAATATCGATATAAGATTGTTAGGCTATATTCGTAGAAGGAAATAAGTTCATATATAATGAGGGAAGATTGAGTCTAAAGATTTACATGGATCCTTGTCCTAGTTAGAATAGAATAATGATTAACGAGTTATATAAATATATAGTTGATGAATTAGTTTTTGTCATCATCAATTAATGAAGTAAGAATATATATTATATATATATATAATAATGTGTTCTTTATTCTTGCGTTACTTGCAGAATTTCTTCCTTGTGAATAGAAGCACGGATGAGGATGAGGAAGAAGATAAAGATGAAGGCGATGATACACTCCCATGGCCATACTTACCAGAAGAAATCATCATCGACAACATCCTCCCAAGGCTCCCCATCAAAGGCATCTTGAGGTGCAAGCAAGTTTGCAAGGCATGGCGACACCTCATCGAGGGCTCCGACCAGTATGCCATGTCGAAATCAAAGGCCTCGTACCTCCTCACCCAGCTGAAACGCTCAAAAAGGCAGTACGGAATCTGCGAATTCGACGGCAAAGACGGTGGTTGCACCACCACCGTCTCCCACTTCGTCGGCGGCGACACGGAACTATACATACATAGTTCAGCTAATGGTTTCCTTTTCTTGGTGGATGAAGGCATATCGTACGCTAAACTTTTCATATGCAATCCCATCACTCGCGAATACACGGAGCTTCCTCCTCCTCCTCCGCGATATCTGTATGTGAGCGTATTAGGGTTTGGAGCGAGCCAAGTGAGCGGGCAATATAAGATTGTCAGAATCAGTGGCGAACGTCTGTTTACGGATACGTGGTGCCAAGTATACACGGTAGGAAGAGAAGGGCGATGGAGAAGTGTGGCGGTGCCGCCGGATTTTAGCTATACAATATTTGGTGGAAGAGGTGTATATTCGAATGGAAATCTTCACTGGCTGATATCCAGTTCCGGTTCCGATTCCGATTCCATGATGAGGTGCTTCGATCTCGAAACCGAAGTTTTCATGGATTTTCATGTTCCTCCTCATCGCAACGGACAACTGTCTGATTTGGATGGTCGCCTGTGCTTATGTGGTAGTTCCGATGCTGACGCTCACGAGCTTGAAATCTGGTTCTTGAGCAACAAACATGGAGAGGAGGAGAAATCGTGGACTAAGGAATTTATCATCAAGGATCCTCCTCGACTTTTTTACCCGCTCAAACTTTTCAAAGACGACGGTGACATATTGTTTGAGGTGGTTCCCCTATCAGGCCATTTCTTTTATTTATACTCGAATAAGACTAAAACGGTTCAAGAATACCATGGTAAGGGCCTTCGCAAACCCGCAACTAACGGTGCCATCGCCTACACACCAACTTTTCTTTCTCTCAAAACCATGGGGATTCAAGATTCCGATGTCCGATCATTTTAGTTATTATTATTTATTTTATTTTTTTAATATAAGGATTTGGTTCTTTAATTATATATTATATTTTTATTTTTTGGTTGCAACTTACTTAATAGTCATGGAGAAGGATGTTTAATTGGTTTATTTTGATTTGTCACCTCCTTTATATTTTCTAGTCTCCCCTTCCCCTTCCTTAACTTGTTGTACCTTGGATTTAATAAGGCCTTTGTGCCAACAATATTTTCAACTTCAACTGCTAAATGATTCTTTGCTTTCCAGTATCTAAATAATAGTGCCCCTAAGATTCACAAATGACTAGAAATAACAGAGTATATATATATATGTATCATTTATTTTTAATCATATATTTGCATAAGAGTCATTGTTAATTTATTACTCCGTATTACATTGTCAATTATTATTCGCATGATGATATCAGAATTAAATTAATCCAGAACACATAAAGAGACAGAAAGAAACGTTGGCAAACATAAAAAATGTAAATTTGATTGAAAGTGAAGTAGGCGAAACATAAACACGTCCTTGAAAGTTGAAAAGTATCAAATCTTATATCCTTTCCTATGTTGGATAATTTGATCAATAATGAATAAACATATCAGCGAAATGTAATGATTAACTCAACAGTGACCTCATAAAAATGCATTCCAAAGAAATAGACAAATATATGTGAATATAAGCCATAGAATAGCTAGTTTAAAAAAGCAAAAAACAGTGTCGAATTCAGTAGCTCGCTTCTCAAGAAGAATTCAGTAGCCATAGACAAACAAACATATGTGAACATAAGAGCCATAGACCAATTCAAATTTCCAAAAAAGACAAACAAACAATATCCCAGGTTCTTAAAGAATCTTTTGGGACACATCAACAAGTATCGAATTCAGTAGCTAGTTTACCAAAATTAAAAGTATCTCAGAGAGTTTATAAGCCAAATTAACCTCGGAGTACAACAAAATCTTCTCAATAAACTCCAGTTCGTTTTCAAAAAATTTGGGGCTTCACTTCACCTGCAAAGGGCAAACAAGGGACATTTCTAAATTCATTAGAAAATGATTTTGAGGACTACTACATTCAAAGACTAAACAAATACATGAATAAGATAAAGAAAAGCTCCCTCGATCACAAGTACAGATTCTGTTCAGTTCATACCTCCAACTATCCTATAATCACTCCATCAGTCAATGAAATCCCTCATTCCCATGAATCAGTTTGTTGACATGAACAAAATTACATTATTTAGCATATGAACTACAACTAATATAGGAGACCCTCAAGGACCTACTATCTCCTCCTAATCTTTCAACTTCTCAAATAAAAAACATGCAGAAAACAAAACTGCATAAACAGAGTAATAAAAGACCAAGAAAACATAAATTAATGATTGGAGTCTCATAAGAGACAGATACACCTTACTGTACGGTGCATGCACAGCATCCCAATCCATCGTTATTCTTCTTCGGATGTAGCATTTCATACAATGTCTCCATTTCATACGTGCACTTGTCAATGTCTCCCTTGCGCTCCTCAATTTCGTCCCTGCGTTCCTCATTGTTGAACCAATCGAGTTTCATCACCTCAGTCCTAAACCAGTTTCTGACACCTTCTCCAAATCCTCCACCAGAGGCATATGCCAAAATGGCAGACACGGCTAGAGTGGATGGCAAGAATTTAGCAAAATCTGCATCTGAAAACAACTAAAGTATGAATATGACATATTTTATCACCGAGAAATGTTGTAATCGATTAAATTTCATATGAAGAATGTAAGAAGCAAGAATGAAGAAGATTTAGATTATGCTTCTCCTTCTGGAAAAAAAAAAAAAAAAAAAGAAGTTCCTCAACCAAGGGCTAGAAAGTAGAAACATGTTCTTGGATATGCTCATAACAAAACAATAAAGCAGGTAATTGATAATCTCTTTTGGTAAGAAAATCAAAACAAACAAAAATAAAGAACATGGACAAAGCAATTAAATTGAGTTTTTTTAACCAGAACGAACAAAAATAAATAAATAATTGATGGTCCAAATATGATCATGTTTGCCTAAGTCAGGGGAGAGTAACATTTCAATGACAATTGAAGGAACCAACTACAACCACAAGACAAAGATTTAGTAATAACAAAACAAAAACACTACTTACAGACATAGGACAACAGAGATGTGAACTATTCTTTCATTTGAAGCCACCACAAACATGTTCAAGTGTTCAACCTCCTAGTTTCTCTATCCTCATTACTAAAGATTACAATCAATATATAAGAAACTTTAAAACTTGAATGATAACAACGAACTGAGAAAATATTTTGACTCATCAACTATCTTATAAGTTTATCTTCAGATGCAAACAGTTTGTTGAGTTTCTCTCGTGATCCCGAATTGTTGCGAGGTGAAAATCGAGGATCCATTGATTTTTTGCAGGTCGATTGAAATTGGGGAAAGTCGAATTTGGGGGGGGGGGGGGGTGTGGGGTGAACTGGTTTTGCTGTAATGTTTAGGGTTTTGCCCGTTTTCAAGGTTTTTTTGTTATTCACTCTTTTACAATTTAGGGGGTGTATTCAATTGAGATTTAGTTGAATTTTTTTGAACTTTAAAAAGTACGTGGATTTAAAAAATTCATAGACTTCATGCAGAGTTTGACTGACTTTTTTATGGAATTAATAGATTCCATGCAGAGTTTGACTGATTTTTTTATGGATTTTCATGGACTTGACAAGATAGTGTAATACATTTTTTTTTATTGATTTACATGGTATTTCTAGCGCTAGACTGTTGATGCAAGTGTATGAAACACATTCGTATATAAAATAAATTTATTCAAATTGCTTAGATAAAATACCAAAAATATATTAGTTTCAAAAAAATTATATATTATTATTCATCATTATTATTCTCATCTTCATTTCCATCACCGTTATATTTCGGCCTCATGACGTCGTTGTAGGAGGAGAGACCGAGCTTGAGAATTTGGGCGTAGTGTTTTTTTAGCTCCGCCATATATAATTGAACATAAGGGGAGTGGATCATCTGCTGTGCTCATAAATAGTAGAGGGTGTTGTGCCCATTTCAAGCACAAAGTGATGCTATTTTCATTTATTTATTTATTTAAGAAGTAATTAATCAACATTCTATATTTTACATGTATTTATTGGATTTTAAATTATTTATTTTTTTCATTAGACTTTTATAGGTAATCATTTGTTTTAAACTTTTAAGTTTAATTATTCATCATTAGGTTTATATACTTTTAAACTTGACCCAAATATATACTTACGATTAATAATTTTATAATTGTAAATTTCAGCATAATTAAATATATAAAAAAATGGGAAAAAAATGCTCAAAGTGCACAAATTTGTGCTTGAAATGGGTACTGCACCTTGTGTTGTGTTTATGTGCACAAGAGGTGATCCTTGCCTTAACATAAGTTGGGATTCTTGAATGGAGGAGAATGTAGTAGATATGGTGGGAATTGTTGTAATAGATGGAGTGAAATGGATTGAAGAACAAATGTTTAATTTTTTTCTTCCGGGGGTTTAATTGTTTTGGTCTCATGGATTTTAAAAATCTCTTATTTTGAGAAGAGATTTTGGAGAGTGAGATTGTATATATTTTTGAAAGAGAATCAATTAAAATCCATAGAGTATTAAAGTCCATAGATTGTTCAATACCTAAAGATTTTTTAAGACTTTTTAAATCTATATTGAATACCTTAGGATTTTTAATAACTTTTAAAAATCTATATTGAATATCTTAGAATTTTTAATGACTTTTAAAAATCCGAATTGAATACACCCAGATTTTGAAAGTCCAAAAAAATCCTACACAATCTAAAACCAATACACCCCCCTTAGTGTTGTTTTAAAAAACGTCAAGGAGAAAAAAATAATGAAAAATACAAACAAGTATTGATTTGATTTAATAAAGTAATAATCACACTGACGAAATATTAAAATTCTAAAATAAAGATGCAAGAAAATTGAAAATCCAAAATAAAGATGCAGGAAAAAAAGGAAAAAAAATACATGCCAAAGAATTAATCGATTCATAAATAAATACAAATCTCTCGTACAAGTCCAAAGCATGCATCCTTGATTTCACCTGCAACAAATAAATATAAAAGTGTTACAAACATATTCTACTCCCTCTATCCTGTTTTTATTAACACGTTTCTATTATTTTACACTCATATATATATATTCAAGAAATGCATCAAGAAAAATGGGACGGAGGAAGAGTTTCAATGAGATCACATCAATCAGATATGAGAGTATGAGAGGTACAAATTTCGAAGTTCGATTTTTGTTAGAACGATATCAGTGCACTTGAATGTGATGTGAAGAAAAAGCTGAAAACATCATCACTTGAAAAAATTGAACCTGAGTTTTTCCAGATTGTACGACTGTAAATGATATCGAGATGAGAGACAATCACCTGAGTACGACTGGAGACTAGACCTAGAATTGCACCAGCACCGGCTACTTTGGCTTTAGCACTTGCCATGGAAGAAAGACGAGAACCTAAGGCCGGTTCTCCAATCAGATGCTCTTACCTGCAAAAGTAATGAACACAGGACAACGTGAAAGATGAAGTCTGAACATGAAGACGACTGATAACAACACCTCAGCACACACAAAAAACAATTCATCATCCATCATAGAGAACAAGGGAGTAGAAAATCGACTATTTATTCAACCCAATAGAGAAAGGTAACTAAATGCTTTTGATGAGGATCTCAGGATCACTGAAGATATAAGGTAACTATATGTTTCGGATCATAATTGTAAATCCTGAATGACAACTAATGGAGTGTTGAGAAATTTCGGAAGAAAGAGAGCGAAGGTGACTAAAATATTAAAGAAAAGAAGTAATCATACAAGAAAATGACGCATCGATCCACGTGCCTACTGGAAATAACTAAGAACTTTGCACTAGGACATAAATCATATACTACCTCCATCCCATATAAAATGTCCACCTTTCCTCTTTGAGCCATCCCAAAATTTAGTCCACTTTCCTAATGTGGTATGGATTAAAATCACTTCAGTCCATCCCATCACACTTTAATTAGTCCAAAAGTAACTTTATTAGCCCAAAAGTACATTTATTATCCCAAAAGTAACTTAATTACCCCAAATTAATATCACTTCAACCCATCACATCACATTATTACATAAATGCATTAGTTTGTGATCCAATTTCAAAGTGGACATTTTATATGGGATGGAGGTAGTATTCAACTTCTGAGTACCTATATTTTTACTTTTCCTGTCGAGACTCAGTTATAAACACGTTGATCAACCTTTGCTTTAAATGTAATGATACAACAGTATAAATAATTAAAAAAAAAATGCTTCTGTTATATATTGGATGAAGCATTGGTGACATTCCTGAGCATGTTTCATTTCATAGGCAGTTGTGCACTGCAGTTTTCATGTAGCATAATCATGTTGTGAGATCTTCATGAATTCTGCCAATCCTTTGGTACCATAATGGAGAAAAATCTTTGTTATACTAAGCCATGCTTATTTGATTGTGGCCTTAAACTCACCTAGAAGAATACACAGTGAAGTGGAAGATGTATATATATTTTCACAAGATGCACAAGCTCCACTGCCACTACATATTTGTGGTGGGAGAGGGATTTTGACGAAGTATCAACGAATATAGTAGTAGGATACAATACCTGATAGTTAAGTCTCAAATTTTTTCATGTGAGTTCTGTTTATGAGTGTCCTCTCCCCCTTCCTCCTGCAGCTTTTGAACCCTGTTCTTAAAGGCATCGGGCATGTTAACAATCACCAATCCCCTAAGTGAAGCAACAAATCTGATTCCTTCTCGAACCATCCTCACGTTTATACATTCATCAATCTGCAAACAATAAAGATTAAGCATAGCTCCTAACACTATTCTCCAATACTCTATGTCAGTCAACCCCTGGAGCTCCAGAGTTGTGAGACTAGGGAAACCCTAAGAAGAACAGCAAATCTCATTCCCTATAAATGCATTCTTACGTAGTATTAACATAAGGGAGCTTCTCTGGAGTAGTCTTAGGATCTTCCTTGAGTTTGCTGCTCCTCAGAGTTAGTTTCGTGAGGCTTCGACCAAAACAGCAGTGTTCTGGTAGCCTGTTTATAATGCCAATAAGATACAGTTTTTCATGCAACCGAAAATGTGGGCGCCAAATAGCTCTGTTTATTAAATGCAGTCGTTTCTTGATTTGGCCAGTTCCCACGTCATACAAGCAGCTGCATATCATAAAAGCAGAGGCAGTAAACAACTGCTGGACATTCATCATCACCATGGCATAAATACTGTATCTGCAAATGCAGGAAAACAGTAATAAAAGGAGTACCTGGAGCAAAGGCAACACTACAAGCTGTTGATAATTCTTGTCATTCACGCAAAATATATTCTAAGAGGGCAGCAGCACCGCCACCAATAATCTGTAGGCATAACTAAACATGTCATGTAATAAGGCATCATTGAAGTCTATCACAATACGGCACAATTAAGAAACCGCAACCATCAAGCATTGATAATTTTGATAAGAATGCATGTTTACATGTCTGATGTGCTAGATATCTAACTTATTCTGTTTTAATAGTATCTAATTCTAAAAACCTTTTTCTTTTGTAGCACAAAGTGTCACATACTATAGTGATGATGTAAGACTTCTATATAATCTATGAATGTATATTGACTCAAAAATGAAGTCACTTTTTCTCTTTAATAAGAAATTAAAATGTCAATAAAAATGAGATATCATCCAACAGCTATAAATATAAACGTATATAAAGTAAAAGAAATTTTGAAATATAGGGCTTTAAATTTAACGGGTAAAACCAAAAGCGTAAAGGGGATCTATCCAATAAGGCAAGCAACGAAAATAAACAACCATAACACATGAACACTATCAAATGGAGAAAGATTAAAAAACAAGACGTAGCAAAAGGCAATGCATGGCTGATTTCTTATTGAAAAAAAAGACAATGGCATAATGATGGAAGATTTTCAAAACGTTATCAAGAAATGGATATCATCTCTGCATATACACAGTATGCAAAAAATGAAATCAATACAAACAAAAATAACGTAATGACCGCTAAGGATTCAGATTCAAAAATTTACTTTGATGAGTTCCAGCTGATGTCGCAATATCAGCTTAAGGGTTGAGTCCTCCAAGAACAACCGGCGTGATTGTTTCTCCAACCTCTTCAACTATGCAAACTCATCAACTCAATTTTTTGCAGAAGGAGAAAATCAACAGTCTGGAAGAAAATATGCAGGTTTAATTAAATTTTCAAGAGCAAGTATATAGTTCCGCGTCAAGCTGCACCCAAAACTGGAGAAGTTCAAAGGTCTACAAAGGACGTTTTAAAATTGATGGCACGAGTTCTAATGGGTTTCCCAGAGGAAAATAATAAATCAAAGGAACATGTGCTCAATCTTTTTATCAGAAAATCAAGAAAAAGAAAAACTGAGATTCTCAATAGCAGAGCTCACAAATTTATATTTCATCATATAATGATCTTTATTATGTGATTCAATAAATCTTGCCGGAATAAGCGAAACAAAGGATTCAAAAAACCCAATAAACAAATCATGTTAGAAATCATATTGAATCTATTATTTTGTACATAAACTTTAAAAACAAACCTGTTGGGAAACAGGGACGGAATTCAGATCCAACAATCAACCACCTTCTTGAAATCCCTTTTTGCTGCTCAATTATTTGAACCAATGATTTTTCTGAAATTGAGCATTGAAGCGCAGGAGAGAAACAAACAAAAATTCAGTTTCAAAGGAAAAAGATGAAACGACTATCAGGCAATGTGTAAAAAAAAAATGCAAGCAAAAAAACATGTGTGGTGGTGCTTTTGGAAACTGAAAAGGCTAACTTTTACTATACTGAGACAATTATTACGAATAATGCTTCTAGAATTTGGGCAGGCTTTCTGGAGAAGCTCCGCAATTTACATGCATTTTAGGCGAGATAAGTAGCACTCAGGCGGTAATTTTCCATGCATGTGATTTTGTTCTAATAAAGATATATAGATGATTAGATTCCCAGTTCCCAAATCTGATTGAGGGTCCAAGAAAAGCCTCCCCTTCTTCATGCTCACCAACATTTCTCACACCAATTTCTTCATTTTTAACTATGGCAGCATTTTCTTGCTCAAGCAAAGCAGCAGCAGCAGCCCTTTGAGCTGCAATTCTCTTGTAATGAGCTTCAAAGAAGGACTTCGTCTGTGCTACAGACCGTGGCTTCGCATACCACTCCGCCTCTTCCACGTATTTCTTGTGAGAGAAAGTGGACAATCTCGCCCATGATAAGAAATCACTTGTAAATCTCCCAAATGAAATTGATTCTCCTAAAGCATGCATATGGTTCCTAAAGTTAATCTACAGAGGCTATGTGGACAAGATCTGGGGATCTAGACTAACAAGGATAAAAATTTCAAAGCTCACTATTGAAAGAGTTATTCAGATTGAACGGAATCAAATTCAAAATTCCAAAAAGTGGTTAACATGATTAACATATCTGAGATCGAGAGCATTTAGAGAAGGAGAAAGTTAGCCTAAATCAACACCCTTTCAGGCAGATTTCAACGCAAATAAGAAAGAATCAAAAACTCAATTATAGTCCATACTGATCTACCATTGCAATAGATATGATGGGGAAGTTCTCTTGGTGCTCCTTATATTCATCTACCACTCTCGATTCACCCAGAGAACGCCAATTAGCTGGAATCGGCAGATAACCGTCAAAGACTCGATTTTTATTGGGGAAAGTAGCGACATAAGTTCCGAATTGGTGGAAGATCAATAATTTTTCATCCATGAGAACAAATAATTTCTAGAAGACGGAAAAATATATTTGTTCATTTTAGAGTTTTGCCAGACTGCATGATACCATTAGGTAGCCCATGAGCAGCAACTGCATCCTATGATCATAATAGACTTCCATTAACCAGACGTGGTTGCCGCATCAAAAGAAATCACAGGGAAAAGATGCTAAAGGAACAAAACTGAAATATGAAAAACAATCTAAGGGAAATGAAGAAGAAGAATAGTCTTAAATATTGTGAAAGAGCCTTGCTAAGTATGAAAAGTGGTTTGGAATGCATGAACAAGTAAGATCAACTTGGAAAACTGGAACTTTGAGTTACGAGCTGAGAAACAAAAAAAAAAAGTCAGTATATCAGCATCTAATCTAGTAAGGAATGAAAACAGACATTACAGTTTTGAAGAAAGTATGAGACAGTACAATCTTCGAATTCGGGAAGACCCCATTGTTCTGGCTGAAACTCTAGGAATGAGTGCAGTAATGAATCAGCAATGGAATATTAATCGGATTCATTTTGGAGTGATGGCACTACTATAACATTCATATTAGCACCCTTTCCAGCTTTGACACCAACAATGTTGAGAAGACAATATGTAGGAAAGATTATGGCCTCTAGCAGATAAAAAAGTAAGTTGCAGTAAAGTCAATTTTTGCAGAAATGTAAAAGTTGCAACTCTTTAAATTGATACCAGGAAAGGTGTGTGAAATAAAGGTCGGTCTTTGTGTTATATATGATGCAATGGTAAACTTACTTGAGTTTTCGAACACAAAACAACATGAAGATATCCACTCCCATTCCTTTTGCAGCTTCCAGAAATCTGTACAGCAGTAATATTTAAGAAATATATATAATGTATATGTATGTATATATGATACTGTATTAGATGTAAATATGATATATATATATCCTCAGTGACAAACAAGATAGAGAACCACATTTACAAGGTTATACCATCAGAAATGAGACATAAACTCAGGTTATAATTATATTTACAAAAGATTCTACATTGTTTATTTTTAATGGAAGTTAATTCCATTGCTTCATTGGAAAATTAATGATTGGTCAAATAAGTCCAATCAAACAAAAGAAAAAGAAAAAAGAATGGAGATAAATAGAGAAAGAGAGATTTAAACAACAAAAGAAGGAAGATATTAGCAGTAGCTAAGCTGTTCCTAAAATTAATCAAATTCAAAATTCCAAAAAGTGGTTAAGATATCTGAGATCGAGAGCGTTTAGAGAAGGATTCAATCGGTGGGGACAAAGTTAGCCTAAAGCAGCATCCTTTCAGGAAGATTTCAACGCAATTAAGAAAGAATCAGAAACTCAACTATAGTCCATACGGATCTACTATTGCAATAGATAAGCTGGAGAAGTTCTCTTACCGATTTGTTGATACTTTGATCCATCCTACGATCCACTTGATGCTGCTGACGACAAGTCATAAGCCCATCATCTTTTCAACTTCTCAACTCTCCGCTATTCATCTAGATGGTGTTTCTATTCATCAATCACTCTCGATTCACCCAGAAAACGCCAATTAGCTGGAATCGGAATATAACCATCAAAGACTCGATTTTTATTGGGGAAAATAGAGAAATAAGATTCGATGGTGGAAGATCAATGACTTTTCACATAATTGATCGATGGGAACAAATTCGGACAAATTGGGGACGAATTGGAGATCAGAAATTGGGACGAAATTAGGATGAGGAAAGGGATCGAGGGTGAAGAACGGGGAGAGAAAACAGGGGAAACAGAGGGTGTTGGTGGTGAACTGGTGATAAGGGAAAGCGATTTAATCATTATTATTATTATTATTATTATTTATTTTTATTTTAAGGGTTAATTACCAAAAAAAACCTCAAACTATTCATCTTTTATTAAAAATACTCTAAACTAATGATAACAAATTAAATTATAAACTATCAATTCCTTATCAATTCTACCCTATCTCTAATTTTCCGGCGACAATGGCACGCCGGGGCAACGTTGGTCTATTGAACATTTTATCGAACACATTGTGTGAGTCGAATTTGGGAAATTTCCGTTCCACCCCAACCAACCTTTAGGATGCACCGCTCTCCATGTTCGAGTCCATGAACACCGTCCGTGAATACTGCTTCCAGGGGCGGCCGAGGTAGGTGGAGAAATTGGAGACGGGGAGGAGATCGGCGGCAGCGGCGACCTTGCAATTGAGGATTGAGATCCCGGTGTTCTGGTTCGGATCCTCGCGGCCTTGGGCGGTGAAGATGTTCTTCTGGTTAGGGTCCAGGCAGCGGGCATAGAGGTTGTTGTTCTGGATGACGACGGCGGCGTTCCCGAAGATGAAGTCGACGGTTCTGTATGGGGAACGCCGGCGTGCGCGAGAGTGAACGGCGGCGGGTTCGCGCTGCGACGGGGGCTGGGCTGAAGGTTGTCTTAGGGTTTTTGCTGGGGGAGTTGAATCGCCAAAACCAAATTGAAATGGTGGGGGAGTTTGAGGGTTGAGGGAGAGAAAGTGGGGGAAGTTTTGTTTTCTTCTTCAGGGGTAATTTAGTCTCATCCACTAAAATTTGGGCAAATTTTATGTTCTCTTAAATTTTGGGCAAGATTTGAAAATATAACCTCTAATAGGATATATTAATTGTTGCCTCAATAATTAAATATAATTTCAGTCAATATTAATTAATTATAATAATAAATACTTTATTAATTAAGTACTATTAGAGAAATATTTTAGGCAAACCATATTTTGTAATAATAGACTCTTTTATAATAGTAATAGATATTTACCATCTATAAAAAAATTAAATCAAACTAAAATAATAAATAAGGTAAATACTACACTTAAATATATACAAATATATTTGATATTTAAATGTATAATATAATATTACATAATTGTCCTTAAATTTAAAATACTACAAGTGTATAATAGGCAATCTACATTAAGTACTCGAGCCTCTTTTTATATAAGTATAGATTAGATAATACAAATTTTAATTTGGGAATTGAGATTTTGTTTTGGACAATAAAATTTAAAAAAAAAGATTAAAATTTTATCCTTAATACGATTTAGTTCATAATTAAAAAGTCTTCTTTGGGATTACTTAATTTTGACAGTCAATATACAGCAAAAATTGTGACAATAAATTAAAATGAAATGACCATATATCGAGCATTGTGGCATACGTTAATAAGCGAATCTGCGAATAAATTAAACGTTCATAAACACGACATTGACAAAAGATAAATATTCATCGAGTAAACAAATAAAAATATGATGTGCATGAAATTAAGTAAAGTTTAGTTTGTTCTGTTAGTATAGAGAATGGACTGTACATCAGATCCAAAATTTTCGGCCCACGTTATAAGGCCCATACGTTTCTTAGGAAATTAAGGTTAGAGCTTGTTGTTAGCTATTTAAATAGCCGCATTCTCATTGTATTCATCATTCGAAATATAGTGCAATTTCTAGCTTGGCAGCACCCCCCACACATAGTCATTCGTGACGAACTGAGTAAACAAATTGATGTGTGTTTTTTCTTGCTTTTGCATCGATTGCGTCTTGTTTATTTCATAACATGTTATGTTGTAAAAAAGTTAAAAGAATGGATAAGATATATAATTGTCTTCGAAAATAAATTATCAACATGTTATGCTGTAAAAAGTTAAAAGAATGGATAAGATATATAATTGTCTTCGAAAATAAATTATCATATGTAATCAGTCAAACGACAAAGCATGTGATATAACCTTACAAAAGAATTACACTCCCATAAAATCAACTCTAAAATGTAAAACCTATCATACTTATCTCTTGTGGAGGTAAAAGTATGATGTAGCTTTTTTAGAAACAAAATGAGGGGTTCGTAGCATGATTTTATCACTTTTATCACACGAGATTTTGCATTCCTATTATAGTGTAGCAAGTCAATGACGAAGCTGGGGGTAAGGGTGCACACGAACAGAGCTACTCGTGAGCTCTTCGAAGTTCGACTCGTAAAAAGTTCGTTCGAGCCATTTAATGAAGCTCGTTAGATAAAACAAGTCGAGCTTGAGCAACTATAAGTGAGTGTTTTCGCTTGTACACCGTTAGCATGTGTTTTTGTTATCTTCTGTAAGTGACTGTCTACACTTACCTCCATCAAGTTAGGTACTATACGCTTGATTGTGGGAGCTCAGAGCTCAACCCTGCGTAAAACCTGTTGGCTTGGCAGAGCAACAGCTAGCTCCCTTGTATTAACGGATTAGATACTAACAAATCCTAGTTGTTAGTATTCAACCTTATCTTGTATTATATGTTTAGCTGAATATATACTCTCCTTATATAGATAGATTTCATCCTAAAATTGTGGATCTATTATTGTAATTGTATCTATTTATTGTGAGAATAAACGTGAAACACTCAAGCGGTGAAATTCTTCTCTCTTTCACTCTTTCATGGTATCAGCTTTCTCACCCAAAACCCTTCTCAAACCCTAGTCTTTCCATGGCCGCCGTCGATTCTCTCCCGATAGCCACCATGATTCATATGGTGACTATCAAACTCACATCTGGAAACTATCTTCTTTGGAAAAGGCAGGTCCTCCCCATGCTCACCAGCTTCAGTCTTCTCGGGTTTGTTAACGGCAGTGAATCAGCGCCTTCCCCTACTATCCAGTCTGCCACCGGCGAATCTTCTCCCAACCCGGCCTACACCAAATGGCTCACCACCGATCAACGTCTCTTAGGCGTTCTCCTCTCCACTCTCTCCGAAGAGGCTATGGCCGAAGTAGTGGAATGTTCGACATCTCGCGATGTTTGGACCACGCTTGCAGCGGCGTTCTCCCACTCTTCTGCCTCGCGCATCAATCAACTTCGCGAAGAGCTCCTCTCTCTCCGTCGCGGCTCTCTCTCCATCAAGGATTACGGTGCTCATTTCAAGGGTCTTTGCGATCAACTCTCCGCAGTTGGCAAGCCTATTAATGAAGCCGAAAAGAGCCATTGGTTTCTACGTGGCCTTGGTCCATCGTTTGCTAATTTCGCGGACACTCGGATGTCAATGCAACCTGTTCCGGCATTCTCGGTATTACTTCATCAAGCCATCCAATTCGATCTAATGTCAAAAGCAATGGATTCCTCAGGTTCCTCTTCTCAAATCGCTTTCACTGCCTCTGCGTCGCATCCCTCCCATTCTCAGCCTCGGTCAGATCACTCCTCTCCTTCTAATCATGGAGGCCGCTCTCAGAATGGTGGTCGTGGTGGACGTGGTCAGCACGGAGGCCACAACGGAGGTCAGCCTCGCAAGCCGCGTTGCCAGATCTGTCGTGGTGAACATTATGCGGACAAATGTCGTTATATATTGGCCGATCTGCTCATTCTCTGGCTAATCTTGCTGAGGCTTTCACCTCTTCTTGCAACATCTCTACCGCTAATGCCTCAGATTGGTTTGTCGACTCTGGAGCGTCGGCTCATATTACCTCTGATCCCTCTTCCCTCAACACAATTCAGCCCTACCCTGGCAATGGTAATGGCTCTTCTCTATCTATTTCTCACACTGGATCTACTTCTCTTACGAATGGCGTTAAGCTTCTTGATGTTCTTGTCGTTCCCCACATCACCAAAAACTTGCTATCTATTAGCAAATTGACAAATGATTTTCCTGTTAATGTGGTTTTCTCTGATCGTATGTTTGTCATTCAGAATCGAGCAACAAAGCAAACAATCGCTCAGGGTCATCTTGATGGTGGGCTTTATGTTTTGGATCGAGGAACTCCTGCCTTGCTTGCTGGTGTTAATTCTGTCGTTCTAAAGCTAGTTTTAATCTTTGGCATCTTAGATTGGGGCATGTCCCATTCACTGTTATTGCATTATTGAATAAGCTAGGTCACTTGTCTGTGACGTCTTTACTTCCTACTCCTAGACTTTGCTCTCCTTGTCAGCTTGCCAAGAGCAAACGTCAAAGTTTTCACTTGAATACCAAACGTGCAACTTCTGTTTTGGACTTGATTCATTGTGACTTATGGGGTCCGGCCCCTGTTACTACTAAGGATGGTTTCCATTATTACGTTGCATTCATTGATGATTTCTCTCGATTTACGTGGATTTATCCTTTACATGCCAAATCTGAATTTTATGATATATTCGTCATATTCCACACATTCGTTTGCAATCAATTTTCAGGAACAATCAAACAATTTCAGAGTGATGGAGGCTCCGAGTTTGTTAATCATAAGTTACGACTATTTTTCGAGTCTCACGGCATTCATCACCGTATATCTTGTCCATACACTCCCCAACAGAATGGGCGTGCTGAACGGAAACATCGTCATATCACCGAAACAGGCCTTTCTATGATGTTTCAAGCCCATGTTCCGTCGACTTTCTGGTTTGATGTGTTTGCTACGGCTACCTACATCATAAACCGGCTGCCCTCTTCGGTTCTTAATGATCAGTCTCCATTTGAGCTCCTGTTCGGCACTATCCCTTATTATCCAAATTTTAAGCCCTTCGGATGTCGCGTTTTCCCTTATCTACGCGATTACTCTTTGCACAAGCTTGCTCACCGCAGTGTCCCTTGTATTTTTCTAGGGTATAGCTCTATGCACAAGGGTTTTTGGTGTTACGATCCTCACGCTTCCCGCACTTACATCACGCGCCATGCACAATTTGATAAGTTGTATTTTCCACTGGCTGCATCGGGATCGGCTACGCCTTGTGATAAGCTCAATATCACCCCTTTCTTTGAGCCATCAAAAGAGTCTACGGTGCCTACTCCGTCGTCATCATCCTCGGAACTATCTTGCCCTGCCTGTGTTCCGGATCTGCACCCCTCATCATCCCCAACGTCTGCTGCCACGTCTTCGCCGGATCCACTGAATGACTCTTCCTCACCAGCGACTTCTTCTCACTCTGAGTCTGATCATCGCTCTCCTCCAGCACCGTCGGTCTCCTTACCTGGTCCAACTCATCATATGGTTACTCGAGCAAAAGCGGGTATTTTTAAACCTCGTTATCCGGTGCATCTTACTACTACACCTCTTTTGTCGGCTCTATTGGCATCTACATCCTCCACTGAGCCTCGAGGTTTCAAGTCCGCTTTGAAACATCCTCATTGGCTTTCCTCCATAAAGGAAGAAATGGCTGCATTGCATGAAAATCGCACTTGGGAGCTTGTTATTCCACCACCAAACACAAATATCGTTGGCTCAAAATGGGTGTTCCGCACCAAATATAAGTCCGATGGTTCGATTGATCGTTACAAAGCCCGCCTAGTCGCACAAGGCTTTACTCAAGTACCGGGCATGGATTTTCATCATACCTTTAGCCCGGTCGTTAAAGCCGCAACTGTTCGAGTCATTCTCGCTCTTTCGGTACACTTTCGATGGCCTCTTCATCAACTAGACATAAAAAATACTTTTCTTAATGGTGTGCTCACAAAGCCCGTTTACATGGCCTAACCCCCTGGCTTTGTCGATCCTCAACGGCCCTCGCACGTGTGTCGACTCAAGAAGGCTTTATACAGGTCTTCGTCAGGCTCCTCTTGCGTGGTTTCAACGCTTTAGTACCTTCCTCTTCGGCCTTGGCTTTCGGCAAAGTAAATGCGACACTTCGCTGTTTTTCTTTCACAAGGGTTTTACGGTTATATATCTTCTTCTCTATGTTGATGATATTATTTTAACCGGAAACAATCCCTCTCTTCTTCGGATGTTTATTTCTCGTGCTGGATAGGAATTTGCTCTCAAAGATTTAGGTGCTTTAACTTACTTTCTTGGTCTTGAGATTACTCCTCAGGATAATAGTTTGTTTATAGGGCAGACGAAGTATGCTCACGACATTCTTTCTCGTGCTCGTCTTCTTGATTGCAAACCAGTCAATACTCCTCTAGTTGCCGGAGATTCTCTTCAGGCAAATGGCACACCTTTTACGGATCCCTCCTTATACCGCTCGTTGGTAGGAGCTCTTCAATACCTCACTATTACTCGGCCGGATCTCTCCTACGCTGTCAACCACGTGAGTCAATTTCTCCACTCACCTACCAACGACCACTTTGAAGCTGTTAAACGTATCCTTCGATACGTGAAAGGCACCATCAACCTTGGGTTATCCTTCACTCGCAACTCGGAGTTATCAATTCTCGGCTACTCCGATGCCGATTGGGCTCGTTGCGTGGACACACGTCGTTCGACGTACGGTTACTCTATCTTTCTCCCTGGCAACTTAGTTTCTTGGAGTGCGAAGAAACAACCTACGGTTGCTCGTTCGAGCTGTGAGTCAGAATATCGAGCCCTTGCCAATACTGCTGCTGAAACTATTTGGCTTGCTAACCTACTTGGAGAACTTCGAGTTCCCATCTCGTCTCCACCCGTTCTCCTATGTGACAACAATAGTGCGGTATTTCTGAGTCAGAATCCGATCTCACATAAGCGAGCCAAGCACATCGATATAGATTGTCACTTCATTCGAGATCTCATCTCCGCCAAACGAATCTCTACTCAGTTTGTGCCTTCTCATTTGCAAGTCGCCGATATCTTCACAAAAAGCTTGCCACGGCCAGCCTTTGAGCTCTTACGGTCCAAGCTCTGCATTAGTTTTCACCCCATGCATCGCTTGAAGGGGGGGGTATTAACGGATTAGATACTAACAAATCCTAGTTGTTAGTATTCAACCTTATCTTGTATTCTATGTTTAGCTGAATATATACTCTCCTTATATAGATAGATTTCATCCTAAATTGTGGATCTATTGTTGTAATTGTATCTATTTATTGTGAGAATAAACGTGAAACACTCAAGCGGTGAAATTCTTTTCTCTCTTTCACTCTTTCACCTTGATCTTCCCTAACTTGTCCATCTAGGAAGATCTCGTAAGTTAGACGCTAGGTCTTTCAATTCTTTTGTTCGTGGTTAATTATGAGCTCTCCTACCTACAAGTACGGTATTCGGCTCGAAAGCTCGTGAACAAGCTCGATAAGTGATTTAGTTTATATATATATATAATAATTAAAGCTTATATATACTACCTCCATCTCATTTACTTATGTACATACACTGTAGATCCCAAAACCAATGCAAAATTATTAAAGTGTGAAGTGAAGGGGTGAAGTGATATAAAAAGTGTGAAGTGAAAGGGTAAAGTGATATAAAAAGTGTGAAGTGAAGGGGTGAAGTGATATAAAGTGTGAATAAAGTGTGAAGTGATAGGGAAAAGTGATATAAAGTTATTTCCATTTTAGGAAACGTACATAATTCGTGAGACGGACTAAAACGGAATACGTACATAAGTATATGAGACGGAGGTAGTATGTATAAATAATAAATAATATATTTTAATACCTGCAAACCTTATTGTTATAAAACGAATGATAAATTTCAATGATATGTCATGTTACTAAGAGTAAATAAATAAATACCTATAAAAAATAATTACAATTTTAAATATAACTATAAATTAGGAAAGCTCGTGTGGGCTCGATAAAGCTCGCGAGCTTTAAAGTATTCAAAAAGTAAAGCTTGAAGCTCGGCTCGATAATAAACAAACCAAGCTTGAGCATGGAATTATTCAGCTCGATTAGGCTCGTGTACAGCCCTAGCGGGGGAGGGGGAGTGGGGTTACTTTTCACGATAAATTCTTTTTGACTTTGACTCGTGGGAAGATATACTCTGAAATCTTTGATTTATCTGAAGGAAGAAAGAAAAGAAGATATAACAAAGAAGACACTCAAAGAACATGAAAAAAATATATATATATATATATATATGTATATGCCATTGGAATAGTATAGTATACATAGAAATTAGAACAGATAAATAAAAATTAATTATTGAATGTACAAACACTATCATTAACCCCCAAATCTACCTAAAATGTCCGGCCCCCAAATTTACGATTCTAATTTTTATAAAACCTAAAATCAGATATCCCCTAAATTACTACAACACATCCCCCAACAAATAAAATATACGATTATCTTGAATATTGTGGAATTAGAATTATAAATTTGGGCGATATACGTTTTAGGCAAATTAGGGGTTAAGGGTAATATTTTACATCCAATATTTGTTTTTTATTTAGAATTACCCTTAATGAAATTATGTTGAGTTGTTTGCTTTTTTCCTAGACGCTAAAATAACAAATGTAAGGCCCAATGTAGAGCTTTTATTTATTTTATTTTTATTTTAAAAAATTCGTTTCTCCATTTAGAGTCTATTTTTTTTGAATTATCCAATTGTAATTAAAATTTAGTTGAAACTTTTTACATAAAGCTAAGATCATGTATCTACATGAATTGAAACACTAGTATAAGGAATGATGTACATTTTGGCATTTACATAAATAAAGTAGTTTGTAAATTGTAATATCAAACAACTTACCATCTTAAAACCTCAATTATATCTAGTTTTTTTTTTTTTTTTTTTTTTTTTAAATAAGCTTCTGGAGTTTATAAGCTTTTCAAAAAAAAGCTTAACCAAACGCCCCATACATTTCAATTCCATTCTCCTTATGTAGTTATAATGGAGTAGAGTTTAAATTTATGCACAATAATTCTCCATAGCGATTTCTATGATCTCCATTTTCGAGAAGTGATTGAATTAAATATTTGACCGAGACAACCAACAACCCTAGCTTCCACATATCGGACTGAAGAAAAACAGCTCTAATTAATTGATTATGACTTTGGGAAAAAAATACAAAAAAATAAAAATAAGAAGCGGCAAATTCGAAAAAGAATGCCGAAAATTTCTTCTGTTCAAATTGGCAGTTTGGATTGCTTGCTTGAGCTTTCAATCCCAAAATAAGAAAGAGGAAAAAGTTAAAAGGACATTAATATTAATGAACCACCATATATCATCCACTCATCCACTCGAATACTTCTGTTCATTTGCAGGTAATTATATATATATATATATACATACGTGAAAAACTCATACTATTAACTAAAAAGGAAAGGCAATAACTTCTTGGACTTGACCTTTAACTAACCCACTTTTATTATTTTTATTTATAAAAAAGAAAAGAAGGAGAGAAATGAAGCCCTATATATATACACTATCATATATGCATCGAACCCTTAACCCTTATTTTGTGCTTCTTTTCACATATAATCTATTCCTCTCTCTTTCACACCAAAGCATCTGGAACGCAAGGTCTTTTTTTTTTTTTTTTTTTTTCAAGTTATAATATTTTTGATGCTCTCCCTAGCTTCTTTGTTTCATAAATCTAGTTGAGCTGCAACTTTATTAATTCTTCTTTGAATTTATCTATTTTTCATGTGAAGAATGGCTCAATGGCTACACATGGCAATCGGTGTTCTTCTCTTCGCAGCAATAGCTCCAGTAAACGCTCAGGATACCGAATTCAACTTAACATTCATCGAGAATGCAATCGAAAGAGGAGCAGGTTTTTGTTTTATTTATTTACTCTTTATCCATAAAATAATTAAAAACTTATAATTTCATAGTTTTTTTTATTTTTTTTATTTTGACATTAATTTTAATATTATATATAGTGTGCTTAGACGGAACCCCCGGGGCATACTATGTTGCCAGCGGTTTTGGAAGCGGAGTCAATAATTGGATCGTTCAGCTTAAGGTTGTAATTAATTAATTACTACTCAAATTTATTTTTAATACGTAGAGTATTAGCTAGTAGTTTAATATAATATGTTTATAACGATGAATTTTAAAGTCTCGAAATTCATATAGGGTGGAGCATGGTGCGAATCTGCAAAATCGTGCCTCGATAGATCGAAGATCGATCTTGGAAGCACGAAAAATGCAAGTGCTGTTGAGCATTTTGGAACCATTTTAAGTCGAGGCCAAGCATCTAATCCTGGTAATCAATAATTTGATATAATACTGCACTTATTATATATAACTAAGTTAATTTTTTGAAGCAACTAAATCTCAAAAAAATATTAATGGGCATGCATGGTTAATTTGTTTGGTTTATTGCATTTGTAGAGTTTTATAATTGGAACAAAGTGTATGTGTTGTACTGTGATGGGGCCTCCTTCATGGGGGATGTAGAAGAAATCCACCCGGTACGTACATCTTCAATTAAATGTCTTTTTTTTGTTAATATAATATTGATTCTAACAATATAAATAGTGTATTAATTATTTTGTAGGAAACTAAACTCTATCGTAGGGGAAGGAGAATCTTTACCTCTGTACTGGAAGACCTTCTAGCCACTAATGGAATGAATTGTGCCGAAAATGTATGTTCCATTTTTTATTTTATTTTTTGACACAAAAATGTATGTTCCATTAATTACTACCATAAGTGATTTAGTGTTAATCTTGTATGGATTAATTTATAATTTTATAAATATTAATTGCACAGGCATTACTCTATGGAAGCTCTGCCGGGGGTTTGGCCACAATTCAAAACTGTGACCGCTTTCGTTCTTATCTTCCTTTCGCTTGTCGGGTCAAATGCTTCTCGGATTCGGGTTTCTTCATCCGGGCGTAAGACTTCAAATTGTTATAATTATACATTTTTTTTTTAATTTTACATACGTGTATATATTAATTTGAGTTTTTATGTATAATAATTGCAGGAAAGAGCTTCAGGAATCCATTGCCGATGATTACTACAGAAACGTGGTTGAGTTTCATGTAAGAAATCTATTCATATATATATACAAAATTTTCCTCTAATTAATTTTGATATACTGAAAAAAGACATATTTTTAATTTGTGTTTTAGGAATTAGCAAATCTTTTACCGGAGCCATGCACATTCAGACTAGCACATGCACCACATTTGGTAACTATAATTAATATCCCACATTTGCGGTTAATTAATTTTATATATGAAGTTAATATACTTAATTGAGTTTTGTTTTGTAATTAATTAATCAATTTCTTTGCAGTGCTTATTTCCTGAAAATATTGTCGGAGATATCCAAACGCCTCTGTTTCTCTTGAATACTGATTTCGATCAATATCAGGTATGTTTTTTTTACTAATTAGATTTTCTTAAAAAGCCTAACTAGAACTACACATATTAATTTGAATATCGCAGGAATTTATTTATTTCTTAAGGAGAAATACAGTCAGCAATTAATTCCAAAAGAATAATTATCAATATATAAAAATTGGTTATTTATTTATTTATTTTTGTATTTTTCCAGATAAGTGCCAATTTAAAACCTAATCCTCCCGACGATAAAGGTTGGAAAAATTGCACGGCAAAGTTTAGGTATCTTGAGAACTGCACGGCCACGCAATTGCAACTAATCATGGGTACGTGGTCAAATTTTATTCTATCTATAATTACAATAATTAATTTACTATTTATTTATATTTACATCTATATTAATTTTGAATTTGATGCCAGATTTCCAAATTAAATTCCTCAAGACATTGGAAGGAATTGATTTTAATCCATCAATTGGATTATTTATCGATTCGTGCTTTGTTCATGACTTTGTTGCTAGACCGGGCAATTGGCAAGGAAGGCCCACCGTGCAAAATCTGGAAAGTACTTTAATTTATTATTATTATTAGTATTATTATTATTATAAATTTTAAATTAGTTTGTAATTCGAGCAGACGATTGAAGAGGCTTTTGGTGAGTGGTACTTTGAGAATAGAAATATTCAGTTCATAGAGGAGCAACGTCCTTATCCAACTCACTGCCTTAATGCCACAGATTAATTAATATTTCAAGGTATATTTATATTTATATTTAATTAAATCAAATATTGTGACCTATATATGATTATTATAATAATACTTGTATATAATTGAGTGCAGGACAGTGGTGGTTTTAATTTGCTGGATAAGAAACATCAAGCTGCTGGGAGGAAATGCTATAATATAATTATGTAACTAAATTAAGTTAGGAATTTTATCTATATGTGTTGGAAGACTTAGTATTATTCTAGTAGTGCTTATTATCTGTGTTATATAATCTTGTATCGGTTTTAATTTATATTAGTACTCCGCATGCATACATTACATTTCATATCTGATTAATTTAATGCCACCAAAAAATAAAAATTAATCCAAACAAAGAACAATATTGATTCTAGAACAAATATATATATTCCGTTCTGTAAACTTTAGTTTTCATAACCCCATTTAATTAACAAGATTTCACCAAAATTGTATGTTATCAACTTCAATTCATCTAAATGAATCACTCACGATATATGTTATTTCCATGCAAGGTGCCAAGGAATATATTGGGAGTTCTATAATATAGTTAAAGCAAAGGATATGATAGAATTCTTTTTGAAACTCAAATTAAATTTACTTAACGTACAAAGAATTAATACAAGGAGTTATAACAGCTTCATCTGATTTTGACTATATACATATATATACGAATCATAACCAAACACATACATATTGTTTCCAATCGAGCAAATTAATAAAAAATATATATTTAAGGATGAATAACGATTGGAAATTGAAGAGCATGTTAATTTTGATGATGGTATTGGTGATGAGGGGAGAATCACAGTTTGCGGGTTACCATGGACCAGGGTGTGACAAGAAATTGAAGGAAGATTGCAGAGAACAGGTTTATAAGGCAGTACGCACAACGACATATCCAATAAGCATAAGCAAAACTTGTTGTAAAAACATTTTGGAAGAAGTCGGTGTAGATTGCTTAGATTTTACAGTCGCCTTCCAAGCCGGCGTGCCGGCATCCGATTATCCCCAGGATGGCGCCGATGCGGTCTGGCTCAAATGTTTCATGAACGGCGGAGATTGATTTTATCTCATCAAGATACTAGCTCCTTCTGTCTAGCCGAAGTTGACGCATTTTATTATCTTATACTTCACATATAATTCAGTAAAAACGTACATTGTAATAAATTATATATATACTAATTTCATCAAGATACTCCTTCTGTCTAGCCCAAGTTGACGCATTTCATTATCTTATACTTCACATATAATTCAGTGAAAACGTACGCTTGTAATAAATTATATATATACTAATTTCTGTCTAAGTCCTACACGCGGGGTTAATTAGTTCTATTTCAAAGACGAGAAAATGTTAAATAATTAATTAGTTGTAAAAAATGGGCTCATTGTAAAAAATGGGTACGTGGGTTATGGATTAAAATAAAAATATCACATGATTTGTGTCATGGGATCCTCTATTGCCTACCCATGTGATATCGTCTATTGCATTCGTGGATGGAGGACACGTGGCAAATTCTAAGGATAAGAAATTTCAAATGCTAGTGTATATATTTTTCTTATATAAATATTAAATTGTCAATCATTGATTATGCCACGTGTCCTTCATCTACGAATGTAATAAACGATGTCACATGAGTAGACAATAGAGGATCCGATCTGATGATTTGTGGACGGACAAAAACAGGACTATTATATTGCACTCTTTGTGGTGGAGTACAATTTTATAGAGAAGTCTTCATTTAAACTAGTTGTATGCTAATCAAGATTTGGGCATTTTTAACATGGCACGTCCAACTTCAAAACTCTATTTCTCCATTCAAATTCAACACTCTCATAAATTTATGTCTCTTTGAGGTAGCATTAAACCACAAAAAGAATGTAAATCACATTTGAGATCGAAGGCATGTGTAACAAATTCTATTGAGACGTTAGTAAAATTTGAACCCGTATTTATCACGTGGGTGTGCCCCTAAGCGGCAATTTTTTAGTTTACAATTGTGGTGATAGTGTTTCTTCTGATTAAAATAAAATATAAAAAAAATAGTTACTTTGTATTTAGTTTCCGAATAGGATTAGAATTAGGCTACTATACACAAGTCCTAATCAAAGTCGGATTAGTACCATAGTTTTGCAGCTATAAATACATGTGCCAATACTTGTTAATTTTCTATAATCAAATTCACTCTATCTTCCAATTAATACTTACGTACTATTGATCGAACCATGGCTCGCTACTCTTCTAATTCCTTCCTCAAAAAATCTTTGATCGCTCTTTTTATTTCTAGTTTGATGTTTCTTTCCGCCTCCGCCTCTTCTTACTACGGCGAGGCTCCCAACGCTCCGCCGCCGTCGAACGCCTTCCACCCCCGAGTTTGCTATTTTGATAATTCACATGTTATGGGGGGATATCGAGATTTCAGGGATCTTGAAGGCTGCGACGCTGGCTTCCTCCGCACGTGCGAGATTAAGAAAATCTATCAATTGGGAGATTCTATTTCCGACGTGGGAAACTTGGCCCGTGAGGGGCCGGTGGGGGCTGCCGCCCCTTTCGCGCGCCTTCCTTACGGAGCAGATTTCCTGACGGGCCCCACCGGCCGCGCCTCCAACGGAAACCTCATGATCGACTATTTTGGTATGTATCCTTCTGTCCCAACAAATATGAGTCGTTTTATTATTTATTATTTTATACCTCACATATTGAGTCGTTTTTAAATAATTTCGTTGTGCAGCACTCGATGCCGGTCTTCCTTTATTGCCGCCGTACAAACAAAGAAACGCTGATTTCAGCCACGGCAGTCAACTTCGCCGTGGCGGGCTCGACGGCGCTGCCCTCGGAGGTGTTGGCGTCTATGAACATATCTTCTCCCTTGACAAATACTTCTCTCTCCGTGCAAGTGGACTGGCTGAGTAATCACATCAACTCTATTGAATTCGAAATACGTAAGTACTAATCATCCCTTTATATTTTTCTTTCTTTTTTTTTAAATTTTAATTTTCGTAGTTAATTTCTCTAACAATATCTTTGCCGAATCATCAGAAACGGAAGTGTTAATTTTGGGACCGTTTGGCGGGAGCGACTACGAATACGCACTATCTCAAGGGAAATCGGTTCAAGAAATCGAAACCACATTGATTCCAAAAGTTGTGGAAAAGATCATGGGTCAAATCAGCGTAAGTTAATTTGACAATCGTAATAAAATACATATATAGATGATATTTATTTTGACAATCGTAATAAATTTATTATTATTTTTTTTTTCTCAGAGGTTGCCTTTTTTGGCAATAAGAATTGTGTTGGTTCCCGGACTGTACACTATCTCCGGCAAAGCTTTCTCAAAAGAAAGTGAAGAGCTGGTAATCCGCCATAACACTCAACTGCGACAAGCCCTCGAAGAATCAAATTTAGACGAAGCTACATACACTCTCATCGCTTATTTGGATTATTTCTCAGCTTATCAAACATTACAACGTTACACCGCAAGCGGTATGTATATATACTATCAAATAAGAATATCTTAAATTATGAAGGGTGATCATGATGCTAATTAATTAATTGTTATTATTATGTTGTACGTGCAGATGGGCACATAATGGATGAGAAGGTTTGTTGTGGAAGCGGAGGTGGAGAGTACAACTTCGACTCGAGGAGGAGGTGCGGAGCAGAGGGCGTCGTTGCGTGCTCGGATCCGGGAAAGCACATAAGTTGGGATGGGATAAATCTAACTCAAGAAGCCTATAGGATTATGAGCAAATATATCATGTATCGCATCAACCAAATACTCCCTTGCCCTAACCCTTGATTTAATTATAACTTCTACACCAACTTAGTAGTAGTGGTTTTGGTTGTTGATATAGATTACAAGGTGCGAGGTTACACTATTGGAGTTTAAGATTTTAATAATTTTTTATTCTTTCTTGATTTCTTGGATTTTCTTAATTTTTTTAATTTTAATTTTAATTTTTTAGATTTTTTGTATATCTGCTCATTTCTTTGATTCTAAAATTTCAATTTCACTTGATATAGTATATTATAAGGACTAAGGAGTATTCCTGATTGATATACCCTGAAATTAGTTGCGACCAAATTATATAGTTTCCCAGAGATTAATATATAAATATATCCTTAAATAACAAACTAGTTGCGCGGAAATTAAATACTAGGCCCTAGAATTACGTAATTAATTGTTAAAAAGAGTTTTAAAATAACATCAAACTTTAAAAATGATTTATTATATGATGTAATTAATGTATTGTGTTACGATAATTTAATAAGCCTGAATATTTTATTAGTAATGAAATATTTTTCATAATACATGTACACATCACCAATGACATAACTATTAGTAAGAGTAAGCGTAAATTTATAAAATTACTATATTTTCATGAGTATTATTAATATTGCGTACACCGATACGTAAGTACAATACGGCCTCTACTAAATAAACAACTCAATTCACTCTCCGGCAGTCACGACGGACCTCTCCGTCCTCCGACCCCTGCAGATTGGAAAGTTTCGCCATCGCCATTCTGAAATCTTTCCCAAAAAGGGTGCGATTCGCTGCGTATGTCTCGACAAGAGAGGCGGTCGGCATACCCGACATGAGCTGCTGATCGACGAACAACAGCCCCTTCCCCTGCATGAGGCTGCGGAAGTACACCTCTCCGAAGCCATTTCCGGGGCCCTCGTAGTCCATGGGCAGGCCCTGGTTCCCCAACTGGCAGACAGATCTCAGGAAGTCCAAGAAATCCGGGTCGATGGACGGATCGAGGCCATCGAGGCCGTTCTGGATGAAGCCGCAGTGGATCATCCCGGTGCTATGTCCGCCACCTGACATAGCATATAATAAGTACACACAGTTCTATGTATAATCATAAAACAAAATTATGATTACCTAGCAGAGCCACGGTCTCTTGGGCGTCGAATCCTTTAGCTGCGAATGCGTCGAGTGCCTGGGTGAGATTGAAGTCCTGGTTGGGAATATCTTCGAATGCATATATAAAGAATGTTATCTTGTTGTCCAGTCTACAAGTCAAAAGAGGGTAGAATTCTCCTCCCGACTGCAATATATTCTCCAAACATTATGTACATTCGCATTTAAAATATATTAATTTTAGAGAGAGATCAGGGAGAGATATGTATATACCAGGACAACGCTTTCTCTTGTATCAGCGCAATAGACCACCCTTGGACACTCCTGCTCCAATCGATCCTTGATGGTGTTGAGTTCGCCGAATCCTCTCACCGTAAGATTCGGAGGTGCGTCTTTCTCACTCTGCATGGGACCGTCAGCGTGTGCTCTACGAAATTTCATGTCTCTATTTGTATTTGTACGTGTGTGTGTTTTATGTGGAAGATGGTAGCTCGAGGTAGTTAATTAACTAGTTTATATAGAGAGATGGAAGGTGTCAAAACAGGGTAAAAATCCCCTCGGACCTGCAATTCCCGAAACATTATGTGCATTAGTACTTAATACTACTCTTTAGAGAGAGGGAGGAACTGAGGAAGAGATATGTAATCGGGACAATGCTTTCACTAGTTGCTAGTGAGAGCATATCTCTCACCGTAAGATTTGGAGATGCGCTTTCTCGCTCTGCATCGAACCATGAGAGTCGGGTAAAATGGAGGCGTCACAACCCTATATAATACATGTCCATTTTACTAAACTCATGTGCTCTCCAATTTTTCAAAATATAAATAATTAATGAGCAAATTACCATGATGAATTCAGTTTCACCACACTCCTATATTTTTACCAAACTTGTTGTGACTCGTTGTATTACTTTCTTAATTATATATTGTAATAAATAACTATACACATAATGTAATTGAACATTTTGTTAATTATATTTATCATTCTAAGTAATTATAAATTAGAGATATGCACGTACAAAATACGTGCATATTTCTAATTTTTTTTTATAAAACGCATTCTATTATTGTCTTAATTATATGTCATGATGAATAATTATACTCATAATGTAATTGAAGATATTTATTAATTAATTTATCATTTTGATTATGTAAATTAGAGATATGCACGTGCAAAGTACGTGCATAATTCTATTTTTTTATAAAACTCATTCTATTATTGTCTTAATTATATATCGTGATGAATAATTATACTCATAATGTAATTGAAGAATTTTATTAATTATATTTACCATTTTGAGTTTGTAAATTAAAGATATGCACGTGCAAAATACGTGCATATTTCTAATTTTGTAAAACTATTAAATTTGATATAGTATTATGGTATCACAATATGAAATCATCCAAAATCTATTGAAAAAATTCAACATTCATTACAAGTAGCTTTGTGAGTCATTCCCTTGTGCCCTATTGTTTATCAAGAGCAGTTTCACGGTCTTGTCTCTAATCATAAAAATTTGCTTTATGCACATAAAATCTTCAATCGCATTTTTTTTATACGTCATTTGTATTTCATTAATTCTTAATTTTTTTGTATTTCAGAAAATATGATTCCATATGGTAGTTGTTGCTCACGTTAATATTTATATAATCTAACTAGCAATGTGTATGCTAAGCTCTTATTCTCATCTCAATTTATTTCAGCATAAAAAGAGAATATATGCTTAGGGCTTTTTTTTTCTTTTTTCTTTTTTGAATCAATATGCTTTAGGGCTAAAACATCAAAATTAACAGCATACTTGGGATGTTTTAAATATCTACGTCATATAAGGTCAAAGCACGAACTTAGGATGCTTTATTGTGTTTTCCAAATTTCGGCAAAGTCAAATTAATATAAAAAAATAATAATTACATATGAAAAAATTATAATCATAATTAGAATAAGTGTTTATACCCAAAAATAGCCATTTTCATAAGTAAAAGGATTAAAATAGCCACTGATAAATAAAAGGTATAATAATAGCCTTTTTTTACATTTGATACCTAATTTGCCCTTATATTCTATTAACTAATTAGAATTGATACATATGTATATAATTAGAATTCAAATCAAAAATTGAAAGTATATTTATAAATATATTTCAATAATTTTAATTTATAATAATTTTATTTTATTTTATTTAATAATTATTTTCTAGGGTTCACTTATCCAATTAGTTAGGGTTTTTATAATTATTTTTTAGCATTTAATTGAACTTTTATTTGTTATATAATATAAAAAAATTCAAAATTATAGTATAATATTTTTAACTTTATAAATTATAGTAATATAATTAAAAATAATAATATGGAAAAATCAAATTAATTCGTTCATATTATTTTTATTAATTATTGAATACACTAATACAAGGGAAAATTTAGTACTAAATGCAAAATATGGCTATTATTATACTTTTTATTTATCAGTGACTATGTTAATCTTTTTACTTATTAAAATGACTATTTTGGTCACTCTCTCATTAGAATAATATGTAAACATGACAAACACTAAAATCATATCAATATATTAACTTTGACTCAAATATATTAACTTTGACTCAAAGCTGATGGATTGATACTAATTAATGAGTATATATAATTAATCATTCATTCATGCATTAATAACAATAATCACCAAATTTTATAAAAATGACTTGTGAAAGCCATGGGATCCTCTATTGCCTATTGGTATGGCATTGTCTACGGCATTCGTAGATGGACGACACATGACAAATCCTAGGGGTTTAGATTTTTCAAAGGTTAGGTTATATATTTTTCTTATATAAATTTTAAATCATCAACCATTGATTATGCCACGTGTCATCCGTCTACGAATGCAATAGACGATGTCACACCAATAAGCCATAGAGGATTCGATCCGCTTGTAAAAACTAAATCATTTTCTTTGACAAACTATTGGGGTGCACCCCCATTTTCTTCTACTTTCTATATCTTACGTAAAACGCCCACCTTTGGAGCATGCTCTGAGCATGATCGAATTAGGAAAGCTGGCAAGCCAACACAGATAGACATAAAAATATAAAAATATAAATATTTTACATATGAATGGTTTTAAATCAACTTTTCTCGCGTCCAAAACATGTTTCATTATAGAAATACTATCAATTTCTGTAAAAGAAACACTCATTTGGTTACAAATCTATGGCGAAAAGCAATCCATCGGCGATCTGATATACCAAAATTCGTTGGGATCTGCCACAGATCCTCGGGTGCATGTATCTATGCGCGGCATGTCACTGAACTATAGCAAATTTGTCGGCGTTCTCCGCCGGCGTTGAACAATTTTTTTGTAGTGTTCACTACGGTCCACATTAAGAAATATCTTAGAAGAGAAATAGAGTATGAATCAAGTGTCACTCCATAGAAATCTAGTTTCGTATGAAAGAAGCGACCATAAAAAAAAAACTGATTTGCGAATCAAAAGTTATAATGTTTAATTAAGAGGGTATGAAAGTTAATTGGAAAAATTCGGCATGACCTTAGCGTTTCAACCTTTTCAATAATTTCTAAATACTCAACAATCAAATATACATATTCAAACTTCAGCTAAGGTTGACTAGTTCAATGACTATTCTATTTCTTCACTCGACTAGTCCCAAGACTAAATTCTAACTAAGACACTTACAAAGCAATAAGAAGTCCGTCATCGACCGGCGACACCTTACATAAACCGTCATTGTTTTTAATAAATTATCACGTACTCTTGTTTAATTTGTTTGATTTTTATTTACTTATTAATTTATTTATTTTTATTTTTTTATTTTTGTTCTTGCATGAGGATGCTATATTAGACCAAACTTGGAAAAAAAGAGCAAGAATAAGGAAGATCATGCAAAGAGAGAATTTAAGAAAGAGAAGAAATTAGCCAACTTTCTTATTACTATATCATTACATCACCACAATTACAAATATTACTGTTCTTCTCCATTAACCCTTCTGCAGTGGCGGCGAACCTCGCCTTCGTGAGAAGCTCTGAGATGGGTGAGCTTGAACATAGCAAGCGCAAAATCGCTTTGAAATTGAGGAACGTCGGAAGCATACGCTTCGACCAAGTCCTTGGTATCCTCCCCCACCATCAGTTGCTGGTCGACAACCAGCAATCCCTTCCTCTGCATAAGGCTCCGGAAGTAAACCTCTCCGAACCCATTCCCGGCTCCCTCGTAGTCCATCGGTATGCTATTTTCCTGCAACGAGGGAACAGGAGGCCCGCATTGTGATCGGAGAGCCTCTGCAAACTCAGGATCCATCGAAGGGTCGGGTTCATTCGTATGGTTGAAGTTGAAGAGGCGGTGGCTGATGAAGGCGCAGTTGATCCTTCCTGTGCTGTGGCCCCCACCTATATACATTGTTAACATGTAATCAAAATTAAAAAGAAGAAATTGTAGATATGATGAACAACAATGCATGCATTTCCCCTAATCCAACGCTAAAGATTTACATACATACGTTGGCTCTCCGATCCCACACCGGAAGAATACATAAAGGCAGATGAAGACGTAATACCTAGCAAAGCGACCGTTTCTTGAGCATTGAAGCCTTTGGCAGCAAATGCCTTGAGCGCTTCCGATACATTCATGCCAGGGTTAGGAATCTCTGCAAATGCAATATCTGGAAACGAGACTTTGCTATCGGTTCGCCCGCTGAAAACAGGGTAGAACATACCTCCGGCCTGAAACTCCAACATTTCCATCATTATATATACTTTCCTCGTCCAATTTATAAAGAGACAGCTGACTACTTTTTCGTAAAGATAGTTGACTACTCAACTATGCTCCGTCCCATTTATAAACAGATAGTCAGTTATCTCTTTATAAATAGGCCTAAATAGGACTGAGGGAGTAGTTAATTAACATAAGTACATAGAGAGAGAGAGACCAGAAGCACAGCCTCCCTTGCAGCCAAAGCCACGATATCAGCGCAGGAGACGACGCCGGGGCAGTCTTGTTCGACTCTCGACTTGATGGCATCGATCTCATCAAATCCTTTAACGGAGAAGTTGGGCGGAACGTCTTTCTCCTCAGAGTCCAGTAAGATGGAGGCGTCGCACCCCTATATATAACAAAATCGGTCAAGATTAATCAAAATAAAATAATTGATGATCACTTAGGGAAAATGAATTAATACATAGTTAACTTTACTACCATGACGAAGCAGTCATGGAATGCGAGCCTTAGCAGCTGAGGGCCGAGGGCGCCGTTGCTCGTCCGGTGCAGTTCGCGGACGGTGGACCGGATTGTTTCCTCGGCGGAGGGGCACGATGCTCTGTAGAAGTCGTATTCATTATCTGTTGCGCCATAGCTTTGATTGATGAGTAGAGCGAAGAGTAGCAGAAGAAGCACAATGCTTAGTTTATCCATCACCAAAAGTATTAGTATCTCTTTAGACTGTGAATTTCTGTGCATGTATGAGTGTGTTTTGAGTTGCCATGAAAGGTAGGTATTTATAGAGGATGGGAGTGAGTTCGCTCACTCCATTACTCACCAACTCGCCAACCCTTTTTCCTTTTCCTTTTTTTTTTATTTTTATTTTTTTTGTGAATATATGGATATAACAAACCCTAACTAAATAATTTTCTAATCCAATTAAAACCGCAAGATACTGATAAGAAGCAAATGGTACTTTTGTAAACTTAAATAATTAATTGCAAAGGGGACAATTGCCAAACATAAATAATTGTAAACGGATACTTTAATGGTTCTAAAAAAATCACCCTCCATCCCTATTTTACAATAATGATAGTCGGTCATACAGTGATATTCTTATTAATATAAATAATTTAAAAAATTATAAATTATAAATTATAATCAATATTTACATATTTTGAGAGATTATTATAAATTTTATAAATTACTTTTAAATTTGAATATAAAAATATTTTCTCTCCCCAATAATTATATATTTTTTTCTCCTCTTAAATAAAAAGGCAAAAAATTCCTTAAAATACTCACAATCATTAAATAAATTATACAATACCACGTACATATTAATAGTAATTACGGCTGAACAACATCACCCAATAATTTATACTTCAATTCACATATATTAAACAAAAGAGACAAATAACATGAAACAAGGAGTACTTATTTAAGGTGCACTAAAGTTTTAGTTTTTCCCACATTGTAATTTATACATTACTAAAGAGACAAATAGCATGAAACATAATATGGATATAAAAAACTTATAAATTTTTGTTGTTGTGATTAACCACTGAAAAATTAGTTAACAAAACGATTTTGATCTTTATTTATAACTTTTTAACACTAACCGAACCACCCAAAAACTGCATAATCGATTTTTTAATACGACAAATAGTTGGATAACCGACTCGTGCTCACTCCTACCAAGGACACCATAGTAAATGAAGGACATTCGTTCGATCGGATGATGGTCACTTTGTATTGTCATTTGTTCCTAATCAGCCGCATAATCCATTTCACTACTATATCCCCTATTTTTGGAAGTTTGTTAAAGACACGCTTTCACACGATTTTATCTAATTGTATGTCAACTTCTCATATGCATGCAATCGTTGATTAAATATTCTTTTGTAAGTTCATGCCTTATCATTATACTACTATTAGATATTACCAAATTTAATTTGGTAATTGAGATTTTTTTTTTTTTGGACAATACAATTTCCATTGGGAAAAAAAAAAAACAAAAAACAGATTAAAGTTTTTACCCTTAATTAAGACATGTGATGAAATGATGTCGAGCTAATGTGATTTAGTTGAAATTAAAAACTAGTACATTACATATGCGTTATACAGCGAAAATTGTTAAGATAAATTAAAATGAAATAACTATCGAGTAATAAACAAATAAAAGTATGATGTGCATGAAATTAAGTCAATGTATAGTTTGGTCGATCTATCGTAAAGAATTTAAGGAATGGATGAGATATATAATTGTCTTTTAAAATAGATTTTCATAATCAGCCAAACGACAATCAGCATGTGAAATAACCTAACAAAAGAATTACACGCCCATAAAATTTAACTCTAAAATGTAAAACCCATCATACTTATCTCTTGGAGGTAAAAGTATGATGTAGCTTTTTTAGAAATAAAATGAGTGGTTCGAAGCATGATTTTATTACAGGGGATTTTGTATCTCTAATATAATGTAGCAAATGTGTATCAAAATCGGGTTTTCTTCATTTTTTTCCTTAAATTTTTCGATATTATGATTCAATTTAACTTTATGCTAATTCATTGTGGCTCACCAATCTAAATAGGGTTTATTGTTTACTTTTTTAGCATTTAATTTCAATTTAATAGTTAAAAAATGAAAGAAAATGCTAAAAAAAATAACTATGTATGCTAATTAAATTAATGAATTATTTTTTATTAATAAAATATTTGACTAGATCATATTATGTCGAAATTTAGGGGGAAAATCAAGAAAATTTAAATTTGATATACGTTAATGGGGACCGATGATCTCATCCGTAATTTTATCTAAGATGCCAATTACGAAAGCTCAGCCAAAATACTAGCTAGTGCATATATAGTTTTGGCAAAAACATGAGTGAGGCCTGCCGCATAGTGTTACCAGGTCAAAGTGTCAATCTTTATGCAAAAAAATGCTAATTTATATAAATAAAAGTGTCAATCTTTAACATAATTATTTTACGAATAAAAGTGTCAATTTTAAAAAGTGTTAATCTTTATACAGAAAAGTGCTAACACTACAAAAATTTCACGAAATAACGACGGAAAAATCCGTCGTAATAGCACTCATTTCCGTCGGTAAAGTTGATTTCCGACGGAATCCCGACGGATATTTTCCGTCTTGAAAAAGGGCGTCGGGAATTCATTACCGACGGATATTACGCCACCGTTAACAGTTACCGACGGAAGTGCCGTCGTGTGAGACGCCAGCCGGTCGCCTTCGCCGGTGCATATTACGACGGACTAACGACGGATAATTTACCGACGGATTTGCCGACGGACCTACTGCCGGCCGGTCACCGTTGCCGGCATATATTACGACGTAATCTGTAGGTAGTTAGTCGGGAGATCCGTCGTTATTCCGTCGGAAGTCCGTCGGGATTTTAAAAAAGGAATATTCTTTCGATTATTTTCTGTTCTAGCACCCTATTTGAATCCAATTAATAAATAAACAGAAGCAATAATATCCAACAGTACAACAATATCCAACAAAAATCATAACATCTCATAATTTAAATAAAGTAAAGTCAGAATTACATAGTTTCGGTTTTAATAATCCCCACATAACATCAAAAGTCTAAATTTTAGTAAATACATAAGTTAAATACTAGAAAGAGCGCCAACCAAGCTCAATGGTTATCAGCACCTCTGGACTGACTCATGAACTGCTCAAAGAGTTGCTTCTGAGTCTGCAGTGCTTCTTCGAGCTCCTTTGTCTTCTCAGCGAGCTGCACATGCGCTTCGCGCTCTTCCTCAATATACTCCTCGATCTGACCCTATAGTCAATTAACCAATTTTGATGCAATACAAAGTAGATTAAATTGTAGAACATAGGAATATAAGAACTTTATAGTGAACAACAGTTACAGCTTAAGCAAATGGAGACATATCACCTTTCTCAAAGTTCAAGACATAGTTTGAGGTCAAAGCAACGGCTAATTGTACATATTCGAGGCAGAAAAATGGACTTCCAAGGGACATTTTCTAAGTGAAACATGATACCAAGAAAATAAGCTTTAGAAAAGACTCAATCAGTTAAGACATTTTATTAAACAACAATCTGTAAAATTTATCATCTCGAGTAGAAGTATACATGTCTAAAGAGCAGAATATGTAGTGGCCAAAGCAATCCTCTTGTTTCCTCTCCACCAATTTAAGAGCTTTTGAATTTCATTCCCACAAAAAAGAAAAAGAATATTAGAAAAATCTCACAACTCTAAAACGTATAACAAACTTGAAAAAACAGGGAGAAAAAGGAAATGTAAAAGAATTGTTACACAATCAATCCTGTGTGAAAACCGTGAAGTAGAATCAGAATCAGCTTCTGAAGATTCAGATCATACACAAAATTGTAGAGAATGGAATTGGATATCGCTTGGAGAGCTACAAATTCATTAGCAATAAAAGAATGAAACAAGAAAGTCATGCATAGATATCATAAAAAGAGAAAAAAAAATTATTACAATTCAAAACTATTGTAAGTGTTGTTATATGATGAATAATGTCACAGTTAGCACTAAGATTCTAAGAATAGATACATTTTGCTACACTTTGAGTGGGGCTATATTTCTATAATTCATACTGTATTTGAAAGTGTCACTATGATTACAACTTGAATATCCAAATAACTTATAAAAGTATTAAATTATACATATGCTTTGATTCTTATTCTCCCACCCCCAGCAAAATCACAAGCATAAAGATATAACTTTCATTTTTATACGGTGTTGCTTCTTCCTAAATCCTACCTAACCTCAACACCAAAATAACCAAACATAAGCCACTCTTAGATTATTAGAATTTCAATTAATTTAACAATCTATATATTATTCTAACAAGTTACCATATTTAATAACTCAAAGGAAAAGGGGAAAAAAAAAGTGATATCAGCAAATAACCAATACGTACAGTATCAAAAAAGCAAGAACCCATTCCAATACAAATATAAGAGCTCACATGTTAATTTTTAAAACAAAATGGAGGAAAACAGGCTATATATTTACTAGCTACTTAACCTCAATTTTTAACTTACTAGATAACAATTCATAGTACAAGCTCATGCATAGACATCATATATTTGAATTAATTTCATCTGGAGTTGTAGCTGTAGCTCTGAAAGCTATCAGTTGTAGAATCAAATTGATAAAATAGGTTATGGATTTTGACATTATAAACCATATTGTGCTAAGTACGAATCTATATTTGGCTTTGGAAGAAAACTCAAAAAATTTTACTTCGTCACAAATTCTTAAAACGATATCATTGAATCCAATAACAGTATATTAGCTGAAGTCATAAAACAACAAAATAGAATCGCCGAGAGAGATTCGAAGCATTTAAAATCTGAAAACGATAGATCGTAATTGAACACATCAACAATCAAAATACAGACTAAGTAAATCCTAATAAAGCAACACTAAAAACCCTAACACTACCATGTAGACCATTTATAGTCAGAATTTTTCTTGCAAACGATATCCCCAGTAGTTGAAAGAGGGAGAGAAATACCTAAACTGAAATCCGGCGGTGAAGCAACAGACCGACGAGACACGCGGCGCCGTTAACAGAAGAAACTGTTGGCTGCGAGAGAGAAATATATCCTCAGCAACAGAGACAAAGAGAGAGGTGGGGAAGAGAGAAAGAGAGGCAGGGAGAGCGAGGGAGCAAACCTGAAAAAGTACAGTGCACAAGAATGTCGGAGCACCGCCGACGGAGACACCGGCGATGAAGATAGCGGAGCACCACTGTTAATAGAACCGTGTGTGAATAGACAATTAGAGAGAGAGAGAGAGAGAGAAACGAGAGGATGCAGCGAACTTGTTTAGGGCACACCGGCTCAGAATTTGGGAAAACTAATTAGGGCGCAGAATGATTTTGGGGAAGAAAGCAGAATTAATAACACAAACCACGACGGATTAGTGTCGGATAAATGTCCGTCGTGCGGCATCCGTCGTCGTCAGTCCGTCGTAACCGGCGTCGGGTATGGCTGATAGAGATTATAGTCGGAATTCCGTCGTTGTTCCGTCGGAAAACCGACGACGGATGTTTCTCCGTCGGAGATCGAGGTATTTTTTTGTAGTGTAATCTATACGAATAAAAGTGTCAATCTCTTAGCCAGCCTCACGGTGAGCCATGGCTAACCCAAGTGTGCTCCTATAATTTTTTACTACTAGTTGAATAGTTGAATAAACTAGAGCAAATTGTTCATACTTAGTGAGATTAACTTAAAATTAATTTTCAATTGTTGTGAATAATTTATTAAACTGTTCAACTAATTCAATAATATTAATATTACATGAAAAGTACTAGTATCACTATACTTAATGAGCCAACAACTACCATGAAATGTGTATTTTAAAAATGAACCCTAAAAAACACGAAAGCAAGTATGTACATGCGATGATGGGGTATTTATTGAAATAACCTAATCCGTGCGATTAGGCCTTGAAATTACAAACGAAAAAGGACGAAAGAACCATATTTATTCTTGAGCTTCTCCTAACTTTTACCTAATCTTCTTGTTTTGGAGTTACAGAAAAGGGAAAGGTTGTCAGTCAATTGAATTTTGCAAGAATAATACTATAAATGAACTGATCCGAATTCCTAATGGTTGAATAATCCACATCGCTAAAGTATTACACATTTATTACTACGAGAAATGCTCCCTTACCCACTGTGGGCACATTTAGTATGTTCACCAATGTTTTGAAACCCGGACCGGACATCGAACCGGTCGTTTAACCGGGCTACCGGGTCATCGGGTCAACCGATTGACCCGTTCTTAAAAAACCGGATGACTTGTAAATATATTACCATTATTTATAGCATTTTATAAAATATATAAATATTTGATTTATTAACATGTGTTTAAATTTTATATTTATATCAATTGAAAATTAATATAAAAATATATAAATTAATAGTATTTGTTCAACTATGAATTGAATAAAATGAAATGGTTTCACATTACTAAGTTTAAAAATAATACATCTATAAAATTCTAACTAATTCTTTTTTATATTCTTTTTATTATCATAATCGTCTTTTTTATGCAAGTAAAGTTTATTTAAGAAATACAATTAATTAAATCAAACTAATAATTTTTAAGAAATATTGAATGCTAATAACAAATTATTTCAATATTAATTTCAGTAGTAATATATGGTTTAATATATTTATAGTTGATTCATTTAATATGTTGATGGGTAGTCAAGTTGGTTGTTACATTGGGCTATTAAGTGGGAGGTTACAAGTTCAAATCTCAATGACCATATATATATATATATATATATATATATATATATATATTAAATGAACCGGTTCGTTGGTTTTGATCGGGTTTGGCGGGTCGCCGGGTTTGACCGGTTCACTCCGGGTCAGAGAAATAACCCGGCTACCATAGAATCGGACCGGATAGCCGACCGGTTCGCGGTTAAACTGGCCGGTCCGGTTCGGGTTTAAAAACACTGGTGTCCACGGCTAATATGGCAGTGTCACGTCAATAATTTTTCTTTTTAGGATTTAGTATTTTTTGTTAGGGTTTAGCTTTTTTTAATAGGATTTATTTTTATAAGAAATACTAATTAATTTTTTTCTTAAATATAATGCCGCCACTTTATCCATAAGTATATTAAGCATGCCCACAGTGGGTAGGGGATCATTACTGTTATCAGTACTATACAATTATAAAGATTTACTTTATATATAAGGGGAGGACGATTACATTAGAATTAAAATGTGACCTTTTGGGAAGGAGCCAAAAAATAAAACTGAGAAAACTTAGCCCAAAACGAACAACATCACATTTTTGTAGTGGGTGTCGCTGATGAGAGTTTATAATTATTCAATTTACATAATATCAAAATGGTAAAAAAAAAGAGGGAGTCCTTAAAATGGCCCATTTAAATAAGTAAATGTTAATTATAGCCCATAATAAGTAAATGACCCAATTATAGCCCTTTTTATATCAAAAGACACTAATACCCTTGTTAACTAAAAATAATGACATAAAAAGAAAAAAAAAAGAAAAATTAAGTAGTAGATCTCTCAACATAAACAAAACACGTGCCTTGAGAAAGAAGAAAAGAACAAAACGACAAGGCAAAACAGAGAACGGCCACAGCAGGCGGAGCTGGTACAGGTGGTCCGACGGTGACGGCGGCAAATCTTCCGGCACACGGCGGCAGTCGTCCGGCTGAAGGTAAACAGTATCTCTATCTCTATCTCTCCTTGATTTTTTGTATTTTAAATTGTACAATCCCTCTTATATCTCTCTCTTCATTGCTGATTTCAGGAAATAGAGAAGAAGGAACGAAAATAAAAAGGAAGCAATGATGGCAAGGCAAGACAGAGGCGGCGGCGATAGCAACGCAGAGCTGGTATAGGTGTTTTCCGGCGAGACATTATGGTATGTTTCTAACCCACGACCGCACATTCACAACCATTAACAACTAGGCACATTCACAACCACACACAACCATTCACACTCACAACCATACACAACCATGCATGCACTTGCACAACCACATTGTCTAGATTTTTTTTTTTTTTTTTATCTCTTACTCTCACATTGCTGATTTCTTTTTCGAATCTTCCATTCTCCAGCCGAATCCGGTGTTTTGTTGAGTTTTTCGGCGACAAGTTGCTCAAGTTTTTCGGCGAGAAATTGTTGTAAGTTTTCAGCTCATGGCCTCTTCCCACTCACATTCACAATCGCGCATATTCACAACCACGCACATTCACAATCACGCACATTGATTAGACACTGGATTGTTGAGCGACGAATGAAAGGTGCTAATAGAACTCACGAGCTCACAGGTATGTATTTAGTGTACACACAACCAATCTTGCACTCATGCACAACTAACATTATTCACAACCATACACAACTAAAACATTCACAACCATACAAAAACTATAAAATTCACAACCATACACGACTGTAACATTCACAACCACGCACGACCACAACACACACGAACAAACACATAAACATAAATACTTACTATTAATATGCTCACAGAGTATGCCACAGCGAAATTGGAGACATCAATTGAAATTGGGCATACATTGAAGGTTGAACCTATTAATATGCATAAGTTCAAAGTTGTAGGATGGAAGCAGCATACTTGTATTGTGGATTTGATTGCAAAAAGCTGTTCATGTTGTCAATTTGATCTCGATCTTATCCCTCGCCCCCATGCAGCTGCAGTAATCCAGTAATTAGTTCAATTTAAAGTAATTTTCTCTTTTATTAGAGTGATGTTTATATATATATATATATATATATATATATATATATATATATATATATATTTCAGCAAATCAAATCAATCATACACGGTATATGTTTCAAGTTTCTACACTATGGAAACTTATAAGGAGACTTATGCTGGTGAGGTATATCTCATCCCTCATCCCGATGAATGGAAAGTTCCAAATGAAGCAAGAGTAGAATTGTTTTGTTTCCTACCCAACCAAAACAAGCTGGTAGACGTCGTGCAAGAAGAATAGAATCTGGATTTGAATCCACTACCAGATTCTCATCCAAAGTTTGCTCCAGATGTAAGAAAACGGGACACAATCGGGCTAAGTGCAATGCAATTCTTTCCATTCAACAAGAAGATGAAGTTGTTATCTTAGAGTCTCTAAAGTCTCGCAAAAAGACTTGTAGCATTTGTCACGCACCCAGACATAACAAGAGAAGATGCCCCCAAGCTAAACATCAAGACAATTAAGTTGTTTACTTTACAGTTTGTGTTATTTCTATGCACTCATGATACCCTTTGGATATATTTTTCGAAATTACATTGGTTGGACATGTGTGGGATAAAGATATGTATTGATCAATGGTTGAAAATATTTTGCATCTACCTCAAGCATTTGGTGACAGGTTGTATATATTGCCGTAAGTTTCCAGCTCACGACCTGTTCCCACGCACATTCACAACCACGTACATTCACAACCATACACAACCACACACAACCATTCACAATCACAACCATGCACAACCACACACAACCATACACAACCACACACAACCATACATTTGCACAACCATGCACGCAATTGCACACCCATATTGTCCAGTTTTCAAATTGCTTAATAACGGCAAAGTATTTTTAGATTTCAAATTCGACACTACAGTTTTAAAATTCAACTCGTTTATGGGGACTTAAGTATAGAAATTCATTATAAATGTCAATAATTTTGTAAATTTGTAAGTTAAAGTAAAAATAATAACAAAAAAACAAACAAATGGGTAAGGGCTTAAGCCTCTTGTGGGTTGCATGTAGCTCCGCCCCTGTTAGTATTAACATTGTATGTATATTGCTTGGTGCATTGATTCGTTTACAATATCACTTTATAATGGATTGAGATCCTTTCTATTGCAAAATTCTTATATTTTAAATTATTTATTTGGTGCATGTAATACTCCATCGTTCATTTACAATATGTAAGATATAATATGTACTAACAATATACAACGCAAATTAAACATATCCATTTTAAAACTCGTACCAATTAAATCTGGATATGGATTTAAATGGACCGAGATAGTATTAATTAAGTATATAGATGCATTAAGGCGTTTTCTTTTTAACTACCAACAAACTTTGGCCTCCTCTATTTAGTTAATTAAACCTCTATTGATTAGATAGTTAGCTAAATTTATGTATAAATAGAAAATAAATTTTAGTGAAAATCATCTATTCAAAACATAAAGCCTTTAATTTACTCACGTGGAGTTTTATTTAAATTGGAAAAATGAGACACAAAGAGATTTTGATATATATTTCGATAGCTAAGGTTTCAAATTATTATCTAGCTAAGGTTTCAAATTTCTTGACAGTAGCTCTTCTTCTTCTTCTTCTTCTCTTCAAAGTTCAAAGTTCAAAGAGAGTGAAACAGTAGATACATTGAACCAATGTTAAGATTCTATACTCACGACCTCTTCCCACACATTCACAACCATGCACAACCATGCACATTCACAACCACACCACTCACAACTGCTCACATTCACAACCATGCACAACCGCTCACATTCACAACCATGCATCGCCGGAGACAAATTCTTCGGTTCTAGTGGCAGCATCGCCCAAATCCTTCCTCTTCATGCCCAGAAATTCCTCTTGAGTATTCATCTTCTTCCTCTAGAATCTCTTCTAATGGAGTTATGGCCGCCCTTTTACGACGCCGGAAATACGTACGGGTGCTCATCTCAGTAGTTCGACCGAAGCAAATCAAACGATTGCGGAAGCCCTACAGCAAAATCAGTGATTATAAAGAACTACAAGCTGCCCAAAAAATACTAGAAAAAAAGTAAGATTAGGTCGCAGTATATTTAATCAGCTAAGGACTCGAGATTCAACAGAAATAACCCAACAAAATAGAGTGCTAATGACACACAGCAATGCAGCAAATCAGAAGTTGAAGTGCAAAATCAGAGAAAGGAAAGCAAAATCAGAGATGAATTAGTGGAGCAATAGCGATATTGAAGTGCGACTGACCTTCCCGAAGAGAAGCAATGGCGGCTCCATGGCGGCGATAACACGTCAGTAGCGTCTAAACCAGTCGACGGCGGCGGCAAGTTGAAACGCTGCAACGAAAAAGAAGGCAGAGGTCGTCGTCGTATGAAGCAACTCACTCGGCGGCGGGGAGGTGCGGCGGCGAATGATTCCGGTGGGGGAAGAAGAAATGAAGCCGGCAACAATGGTGGATCGAAATTGGGTAGGGTTTTTTTTTTTAGTTTGAATGTTTGATGATTGTTGCCCGTTTTTTTTTCTTTTTTTCATATAAACAAAAGTCAATTATTTGATTCATAAGGGGTAAAAGGGTCAACAAATATTTAAAAGGGCTAAAATTAGACCTTTTAATTATTGTGGGCTAAAATTGATTTTTAGTTATTAAAAGGGGCTATTTTAAGGTATTAACACAAAAAAAATGTAGTAAAATATTTATGGAACATTATGCCTCTTGTTTTTCTTTCGAGGCTAGTATCACATTTATGGTGTAAATATTCTTGATCAAAATATTACCAATTAACCCGGACAAATCACTTTGAGATTTCTCTTTCTTGGTAAATAATCTGAGATTTTTGATTCGTAACTGTTCGCTTCATATTGAAATACTTTGTATGAAATTTTCGTTTAAGTATAAATTTTCGTACCATTATTAATTCTTTGTATTATTGGGTCTTGGATTTCTCTTCTTGAATTAGCGATGTCAAATTTATCATATTATTCGCTTAAGAAAATTTATATCACTATTTTCGCATATAGCTTCGTGTTAATTTCTTGCTCTAATTCCGTTAAGCCTCCTTCTGCACAGCCCAAGCTATGCGATTTTGATGATTTAAATAAAAAAGGAAATCAAAATTTTGATGATATTGAAAGCTGCAATGTTGGTCTCCTACGCAAGTGCAAAGTTAGGAGAATTTATCAATTGGGAGATTCAATTTCTGACGTCGGCAATTTAATCCGTGAGGGGCCGGCGGGGGCCGCCGCCCCTTTCGCTCGACCTCCTTACGGAGCGAATTCCCCAATGGGTCCCACCGGTCGTGCCTCGAACGGGAACCTAATGATCGATTATTTTGGTATCTACATAATATTATTATTATTGTTGTTGTCATAGTTATTAATTTTTAATTAATTATTATTTGCGTGCAGCACTAGATGTCGGTCTTCCTTTACTGCCGCCGTACAAAAAGAGTGATGCCGATTTCAGTCACGGCGTTAACTTCGCCGTCGCGGGCTCGACGGCGTTGTCGCGGGACGTGTTGGCAGCTCTCAATATTTCTTCCCCCTGGACAAATACTTCTCTCTCCGTGCAAATGGACTGGTTGAGTAATCATCTCAAGTCTCTTTCTCTGAACACAGGTTATCGTCCCATTTTTCTTTTCTTTTTTTTGTTAAAAAGAAAAAAGAAAAAATCAACCATGATAAATTTTTTAATTGTTTCTAACATCAGTTTTAATTTGAATTTTTCCGATCATCAGAAACCAAAATTTTAATTTTGGGACCATTTGGTGGGGGCGACTATGAATACGCCCTATCTCAAGGGAAATCAGTCCAAGAAATCGAAACCACTTTGATACCAAAAGTTGTGGATGAGATCATGCGTGCAATTAGCGTATGTTAATTTCACAATCATAATCTACAGTTACATATGTGAGGGAATAATCTGCTCCTTCCGTCCCATTAGAATTTGCCTGTTATTTATTCAAATGAGTGGTACAAAATAATTCTAATGGGATGAAGGGAGTATAATTATAATTTTTTTTTCCCCTTAGGGTTTGCCTTTTTTGGGGGTAAGAATTGTATTGGTGCCTGGACTATATACTATCTCCGGCCTTCCACTTTATCGTACGGCTTTCCCGAAAGAGAACGATGACCTGGCAGTCCGCCATAACGCTCAACTGCAACAAGCCATCGACAACCTCAATCGAGTAGAAGATTCATACACTCTTATCGCTTATTTGGATTATTTCTCAGCTTATCAAATGTTGCAGCGTTATGCCGCCAGTGGTACATACTGTTCCATCCCGCTAATATAGAACCATTTTAATTTATTCAGATCGCGTCTATTAAAATAATAAAAAGACTCTAAGCTAATAGCATGTGTACGTACACAGGTGGGAAGAGAATGGATGAGAAGGTTTGCTGCGGAAGCGCAGGCGGAGAGTACAACTTCAATGAGACGAGGAGGTGCGGTGCAGAGGGCGTCGTTGCGTGCTCCGATCCGAAAAAGCACATAAGTTGGGATGGGATAAATCTAACACAAGAAGCCTATAGGATTATGAGCAAATATATTATGTATCGCATCTCCCAATTACTCCGTTATTGCTCTCACCGTTGATTTCATTACTACACCAACTTAGTACTGGTGTAGGTTATTGATACCTAGATTATATATGAATGATTTTAATAAATTTAATATTATTTCAGTGAGTTCTGATTTAATTTGTGCATGGGGATCGATTTGCGTTGTAACGCGAATTAAAATTATGATGAGTTGTTTCCTTTATCCTAGACGCTAAAATAACAAATGTAGAGCTTTTAATATATATATATATATATATATTTTTAATATCAAACAAATCGCCATCTTATAACCTCTCCACTTTAATTATTAAGTTTCCATAATTCTAAAACTAATTAGGGTTCATTGTGCAAAAACAGGTGCATAATTAATCCAACTACGACTTGTAATTATTGCTTTTAATTTAATTTTAGTTTTATCAATTAAAATAAGGTTAATAAATTAAAAATTAGAGTATATGTATTGACGTAAATAAAGAAATAAACCCTAGTAAACCCTAGTTTACTATTCTATTGTATTTGAATATTTCATTCCTTGTAGAGATATATTTGATCCTTAATTTTAGGATCTATTGTTGTAACTTGTAAGTATATATTGTGGCAATATACGAGAGATCATTGCACGGTGAAATTATTTCTTTCTCTTAATTCTTTCATGGTATCAGCTTTTCACCCTAAACCCTAAGCTTTATCCATGGCCGCCGCCGTCACCTCCTCCGCTGATCCACTTCCCATCACCACCATGATTCACATGGTGACCATCAAACTTAACTCTACAAATTTCTTACTTTGGAAGCGGCAGGTTCTCTCTATGCTCACGAGCTTCAATCTTCTCGGCTACATCAACGGCACCGAAGCCCCACCGTCGCCTACCATTCAGTCCGCAGCCGGTGAGATCTCACCCAATCCGGACTATACGAAATGGCTCACTACCGATCAAAGACTGCTTGCTGTTCTTCTGTCCACGCTTTCGGAGGAGGCGATGGCCGAAGTCGTCGAATGCTCGACATCGTGTGAGGCCTGGACCACCCTCGTCTCGGTCTTTTCTCACTCTTCCACATCTCGCATTAACCAACTCCGTGAGGAGCTTCTCTCTCTTCGCCGTGGCTCCCTCTCCGTCAAGGAGTACGGCGCTCGCTTCAAAGGGCTCTGCGATCACCTCTCCGCCGTCGGAAAGCCGATCGATGACTCCGATAAGAGTCACTGGTTTTTGCGCGGGCTCGGTCCGCAGTTCGCGAACTTTGCCGACACTCGGATGTCTATGCAACCTGTTCCCACTTTTTCGGTTCTTCTCCATCAGGCTGTCCAATTTGATCTCATGCTCAAGGCTATGGATACTACAGAGGCTTCCTCTCAAGTTGCCTTCACCGTCTCCACCTCTCACCAACATTCTCAGCCTTCATCATCTCAGCCTCGCCAGCAATCTACTGCACCTTCTGGTAATGGTAGTCGATCTCAGCAAGGTGGTGGTCGTGGCGGTGGTCGCTCCGGAGGTCGTGGAAATGGTGGTCGTGGCGACGGCCAGCCTCGCAAACCGCGTTGTCAAATTTGTCGAGGCGAACACTATGCGGACAAATGTCCGATGTATCTTGGTCGGGCAGCCCCTACCCCAGCAAATATCGCCGAGGCTTTCTCTTCGTCCTGCAATATTTCTGGAGCCTCCACCTCCGATTGGTTTGTTGATTCTGGTGCTTCGGCTCATATGACCTCTGATTTATCTTCTCTCGACAATGTCCAACCCTACTCTGGTAATGGCAGTGTTGTTGTGGGTAACGGAAATTCTCTTTCTATTTCTCATACTGGCTCAACTATTGTTCGAAATGGTGTTCAATTACTTGATGTTTTAGTCGTTCCTCATATAACCAAAAATCTTCTGTCGATCAGCAAGCTGACTAACGATTATCCTGTTGATGTGGTTTTCTCTGATCGTATATTTGTTATTCAGAATCGAACAACAAAGGAACCCATCGCTAAGGGACGTCTCGATCAAGGGTTATATGTGTTGGAACGTGGATCGCATGCCTTACTTGCTGCTGTGAAGACAGGACGCTCCAAAGCCAGTTATGAGTTATGGCATCTCCGTTTGGGGCATGTTCCATTTTCAGTTATTTCTCATTTGAATAAATTAGGACACTTATCCGTTACTTCTTTACTGCCTACTCCGAGACTCTGCTCTCCATGTCAGCTTGCTAAGAGCAAACGTCTCAGTTTTCTTTTAAATGAAAAACGTGCTGAATCTGTTTTGGATTTAATACACTGTGATTTATGGGGTCCTGCTCCTGTTTCTACTTCTGATGGCTTTCGATACTATGTTGTTTTTATTGATGATTTTTCTCGGTTCACATGGATATATCCTTTACGGGCGAAATCTGATTTTTACGATGTGTTTGTCAAATTCAATGCCTTTGTGTGCAATCAATTTTCTGGCAGCATTAAACAATTTCAAAGTGACGGAGGCACTGAATTTGTTAACAATCGTTTTCGAGCTTTCTTGGACTCTCGTGGCATTCATCACCGCATTTCTTGTCCATATACGCCTCAACAAAACGGTCGTGCCGAGAGAAAACATCGTCACATCACAGAGACAGGCCTTTCTATACTGTTTCAAGCTCATGCTCCGACATTTTTTGGTTTGATGCTTTTGCAACGGCTACTTATATCATCAATCGCCTTCCATCACCTATATTGCATGATAAGTCGCCGTTTGAAGTTCTGTTCGGTAGCGTTCCTTATTATCCGTCATTCAAACCTTTTGGTTGTCATGTTTTTCCTTATTTACGTGATTATTCTCCACATAAGCTAGCTCATCGCAGCAAGCCATGCATCTTCTTGGGGTACAGTTCTTTATACAAGGGTTTTCGGTGTTACGATCCTCACGCTTCTCGCGTTTATATCTCTCGTCATGCGCAATTTGATGAATTTTATTTCCCGTTTTCAAATTCGGGAATTGCAGTGGCTTGTGACAAGTTGGATTTCACAGCTTTCTTTGAAACTTCATCGTCGCCATTGCCGCAACGCACGTCCGTACCTTCGCAGCCATGCATTTCTTGTTTGCCACCGTCTCCTACTGTGGATCCGCCTACACCGGCCGTGCCTGCAGCTTCTCCTCCTCTCTCTCCCGTACATGAGGCCTCTCCGCCGCCCTCGCCTATGCATGATGATGCACCGATGCCTTCCCCCCATGCAGCATCTCCGCCGCCTCCAGTTGATGCTCCCACGACGTCAAATCATCCCATGATTACTCGAGCAAAGGCTGGCATTTTCAAGCCGAAATATCCAGTCCATATTGCAGCAACTCCTCTCTTAGCCGCGCTCACGACTTCGTCGCCATCAACGGAGCCACGTGGGTTCAAGTCGGCGGCTAAATTTCCTCACTGGCTTTCGGCAATGAAGGAGGAAATAGATGCGTTACACTCAAATCGTACTTGGGATCTCGTTCCTCCACCTCTGAACACCAATATCGTAGGATCGAAGTGGGTTTTCCGCACAAAATACAAAGCTGACGGCACCATTGATCGCTACAAGGCTCGTTTGGTGGCTCAAGGATTTACTCAGCTCCCGGGCTCAGATTTTCATCATACGTTTAGTCCGGTTGTCAAGGCCACCACAGTTCGCGTTGTTCTCGCTTTATCCGTCCACTTCCGTTGGCCATTACATCAATTGGACATCAAGAATGCCTTCTTGAATGGTATTCTATCCAAACCCGTGTATATGGCTCAACCTCCGGGTTTCGTTGATCCTTGTCATCCATCGTATGTTTGTCGTCTTAAGAAGGCTTTATATGGTCTCCGTCAAGCTCCTCTTGCGTGGTTTCAACGCTTTAGCAGCTTTCTTTTTGCCGTCGGGTTTCGCCAAAGCCGGTGTGATACTTCTCTATTTTTCTTTCGTAAGGGCTCTTCGGTTATATTCCTTCTCCTTTACGTGGATGATATTATTGTCACCGGAAATAGCTCCTCTCTTCTTCGTAGCTTCATTTCTCGAGCTGGCCGTGAGTTCGCCATTAAGGATTTAGGATCTCTTACTTATTTTCTTGGCCTTGAAATCACTCCTCAATCTAACGGGCTTTTTGTTGGGCAAGCAAAATACGCGCATGATATATTATCTCGTGCAAATCTTCTCGACTCGAAGCCGGTCTCAACTCCGTTAGTTGCTGGTGATTCTTTATGCCAAGATGGAACCCCTTTCAACGACCCCTCTTTGTATCGATCGCTTGTTGGAGCATTGCAATATCTCACAATTACTCGGCCGGACTTATCGTTTGCCGTTAATCATGTGAGTCAATTCCTTCATTCTCCCACAATTGATCACTTTGAGGCTGTGAAACGTATCCTTCGATACGTCAAAGGTACGGTTCATTTTGGGCTTTCTTTTACTCATAGTCCATCTCTATCCATTGTTGGTTATTCGGATGCCGATTGGGCTAGATGTGTTGATACAAGGAGATCTACTTACGGCTACTCCATATTTCTTGGAGGTAACTTAGTTTCTTGGAGTGCAAAGAAACAACCTACCGTCGCTCGTTCTAGTTGTGAGTCCGAATATAGAGCCCTTGCGAACACCGCTGCTGAACTTGTTTGGCTTGTAAATCTGCTTGGAGAGCTTCAGGTTGCTATCCCAACCACTCCTACTCTATTGTGCGACAACAATAGTGCGGTTTTTCTCAGTCAAAATCCTATTTCGCATAAACGAGCCAAGCACATTGATATAGACTGCCACTTTATTCGTGATCTTGTCTCTGCAAGGAGGATTTCCACACAATTCGTCCCCTCTCACTTGCAGCTGGCTGACATCTTTACGAAAAGTTTGCCTCGTCCAGCTTTCGAGCTTCTTCGGTCCAAGCTCTGCGTGTGCTATCATCCCTCGCAACGCTTGAGGGGGGGTATTGACGTAAATAAAGAAATAAACCCTAGTAAACCCTAGTTTACTATTCTATTGTATTTGAATATTTCATTCCTTGTAGAGATATATTTGATCCTTAATTTTAGGATCTATTGTTGTAACTTGTAAGTATATATTGTGGCAATATACGAGAGATCATTGCACGGTGAAATTATTTCTTTCTCTTAATTCTTTCAATATGCATCATGGTAATTTCCGTCTTCTAAAAACTCCTGAAAACACAATTATATATGCAGCTCTTTATAATTTACAATATATGTAATCATTAAATATTCTTTGAAAAAAATCAAGTTCTTCGCTTAGTTTTTATATTTTCTTTTTATTTTGATTGAATTAATATTTGACTGAGACAACCAACAACCCTAGCTAGCACATATGTGGCTGAAGAAAAATAGCTCTTGATTATGACTTTGGGAAAAAAAAATTAAAAATAAAATTAAAAATAAAATAAAATAATTTAAAAAAAAAAAAGCAGCGGCAAATTCGAAAAACAATACCGAAATTTTCTTCTATTCAAATTGGCAGTTTCGATTGCTTGCTTGAGCTGTCAATCCCAAAATAAGAAAGAGTAAAAAAAATTAAAGGATCGGACATTAATATTATTGAACCACCATCATCCATTCGAACAAAAGCATCCGATGACTAACAAATTAAATAAGATTTTTTATTTTTTTTAAAATTCAATTCAACAAGAAATTTTAAAGATTGTGTTATGGAGAACTCACGTGCACCCTGAAAGTTTCCTTATAAAAACTATCTCTGCCTTCTCTGCGCTCTCCATCTCTCTTCCATAGCTACTCTCTCTCTCTCTCTGTCTCTGTATATATACAATGGATCTTCGTCTTGCGTTAATGGTGATTTTCACTCTCACTGCATGGGACTTTTGTGCAGTGAAGGGTGCTAGTTATGTAGCCATAAGCGTGTTGGAGACTGCTATTCATAGAGGAGCAGGTTATTATTATTTATAATTCTTAATTATTTTTTTTTTAATTACTGTATGTAGTTTTTTCTTTGATGAAAAATAATATAATACTACCTCCATCCCATTTATTAGGCCATTTTCACTTTATTGACTTTTCCGGCATGCATTTCCACCGAAACCTAGTACGGGTTTTAAAATATAATTTTGAAGTATCGTTTCTTTTACGGGATACTATAAGAGTTATAGTATCCCGTAAAAGAAACGATACTTCAAAATTATATTGAATTTGTATGTATAGTTTGCCGATATATTGAATTTGTGTGTAATAGTTTGCCTTGACGGCACAGCGCCGAGTTACGCCTACAGCCCAGGATTCGGAGATGGAGCTCACAACTGGCATGTTCATTTGCAGGTATATAATTAAATATATATATGGAAAAAACTTATACTATAGTAAAATATAATTAAATATAAATATATATGAGGTGAATTAGTCTGAATTAAATTAATGGACATTATACCTTTGTCATTTTTTTACTCTTCTTTTTTCTTAATATACAATTAATTATTATCTTGCTATAAAGTATATTTTCCATAGGTTTTAAAGTTTTTTTTTTTTTTTTTTTGCATTTTGATTAATTAATTAATTAATTGATTAATTAGAGAAATTGCATACGTGTAGGGCGGTGGTTGGTGCGAGTCAAGTCATGAATGCTTCAAAAGGTCAAAATCTAAGTACGGAAGCAGCACTCGCCTCATCAAAAACGAAAAGGGTCAACTATTGTTCAATGGCCTCTTTGAAAATAATGCCACGTTTAATCCTGGTATGTGGGAGTACGTATTTAATAATTAAATCAAATATTTTTAAATTAATCATCTTCTTTAATTAACTCATTAATTTTAATTATCAATTGATTCTCAGAATTTTACAATTGGAATGTTGTCTACGTTTTCTACTGTGACGGTTCCTCCTTCATGTCAAATGTCGAGGACCTAGATCCGGTAACTTTTTTCTTTTTTTTTTGTGAAATAACTAATTAATCCTAACTATAAAATTAAATTTAGTACTAATTATTATAATAATTCTTGTAGGTGTACAACATCACGTACAGGGGTGCGAGGATCTATGATGCTGTAATGGAGGAGCTACTGCTGCGAAAGGGAATGATATTCGCCAAAAATGTAAATATGCATTTTTATTTTCTTTTAATTAAACAAGATGATTTCAAATTCGTTTTTTTTAGAGTCAAATGCTTATCTGATTCTGGATTTTTTATCCAAGGATAAGACGGTCAATCTAAATTTAACTAGTATTTTAAATACAGTTTTCTTAATTAATTAATTAGTTTTATTTTTATTTTTTTTTCTTTTGCATGAGTAACAGACAAGACTTCATCGGAGCTGACTGGAGAGAAAATTATTCTGCTGCAGTGATATCAACTCATGTAATCTTCTCTCGTTTCCTTTAATTGATTAATTGTTTTCTTAATTAATTAGTACTTGATTATTTATTAATTAACATGCATTAATTAATTTTGCTTCATTTCTGCATGCAGGGGCTGGCGAATTTGTTGCCGACGTCATGCTTGATAAAATATAGTCCCATTCTCGTAAGAATTATTATTGGGAAAAGGTGACTTTATGGCCCTAACTTTTATCCATTGGTTACTTTATGGCTCCAACTTTGATCTTGATTATTTTATGGCCCCAACTTTTATTTTTTGATTATTTTATGGCCCCAACTTTTATCTATTGGTTACTTTATGGCCCCAACTTTGATCTTGATTATTTTATGGCCCCAACTTTTATCTATTGGTTACTTTATGGCCCCAACTTTGATCTTGATTATTTTATGGCCCCAACTTTTATTTCTTGATTACTTTATGGCCCAAGCGTTTATTTCTTAATTATTTTACAAAGTATACTTTGTAAAAAAATAATAAACGGCATGCAATACATGGAAAAGATTATATAACAAAACTATATATTTATGTGACTATTTGCACACACTAAAAATAAAAAATAAAAAATTGATGCATGCAATAAGTAAAAATAATATATGCATTGTCAACATAATGATTAATGTAATATAGGGAATGATTATATTGAAAATAGTTATCCTTGTGATAACTAAAAACAAATCTACACCATTGTGCTCTATTAAGAAATAATAAAAAAAATTATTAATGAAATGCATAACATGCAATAAAAGGTGCTAAGAAAATATACAATAAAGAGATGCTCTAATAAGCAATAAAATGTGCTTTATTATGCAATGAAAAATATTAAAATAAGCAATAAAAAATGCTCAAGAAACAATAAAAAAGAAATTATTGATAAAATGCATAACATGCAATAAAAGGTGCTAAGAAAATATACAATAAAAAGATGCTCTAATAAGCAATAAAATATACTTTAATATGCAATGAAAAATATTAAAATAAGCAATAAAAAATGCTCTATTAAAACACAATAAAAAAAAATTATTAATGAAATGCATAACATGCAATAAAAGGTGCTAAAAAAATATACAATAATTTAATAATGTACTCTATATGATCTCCCTCCATGTAATATATACTCTAATAATGTACAATATATCAAAAAAATTAATAAATTCAAGCTAATGATTAACATAAAAAAAATTGGGCCATAAAGTAACCGAGTGATGAAAGTTGGGGCCATAAAATAATTAAGATCGAAGTTGGGGCTATAAAATAATTAAGAAATAAAAGTTGGGGCCATAAAATAATTAAGATCAAAGTTGGGGCCATAAAATAACCAAGGGATGAAAGTTGGGGCCATAAAGTCACCTTTTCCCATTATTATTTAACTAATTTTATAAGTATGTGGTATTTCAAAAATTAATTAATTAAACTAGCTAATATTTATTCATAAAAAGTAAAAGACATAAATAAATCCATTATTTTGTAGTGCTTTTTTCCTGAATATCTGGTGCAAGACTTTCAAACCCCACTGTTTTTAATTGAATCAGCGTTCGACGCATATCAGGTAATTAAACATATCCTTTTATGTAATTTATTTATTTATTTATATAAGATGTCTTTAATATCTTATTATAAATATATAGCTCATCCATATTTGTTTTATTCTTGAAATTAAATCAGCTATCGGAAAATGTGTTCTCTCCTGATGCAATTACTCCAAGATGGAAAAATCGCACTCATACTAACTTGCAATTATGCAATTGGACAGAGATTAAAATTATGAAAGGTAATGAATTAATTACAATAAATTAAACTAAACAAACATTAATTAAGCTCTCTCATACTAATTAATTTCCCATTTTTGTTTAGATTTTCGCACTACTTTTATAAACACTTTGAGAAACACCGTTGCTGAAAGCACTCCCGCAAATAGGATAGGATATTTCGTCCATAGCTGCTACAATCACGTCCACATAGAAACAAAGCACTATTCCACTTGTTCGTTTCTAACTGGTCGAAATGTGCTCGCCAATAGGGTAATTAAATTATATATATATATATATATATATATATATATATATATATCTTCATTAATATTTTATCCGTCTCATTGATATAGTGATAATTGATCGCCTTCACGTGTTGTAGAGTGTGGCGCAAGCTTTCGGCGACTGGTATTTCGACCGCCGCAGTTTCCAAGAGATCGACACTCGCAACGACCTTCCCCGGAACTGCAGCACCACCGCCTATCCGGCCCCACTCTTCAACCAAAAATGTGCTATGCATGCATGAACATGAATTAGTCCTTAATTTTCTATGCATTAATATAATTTCTAATCAATGTAAAAGGGATCAAGTAATGAAGGATTTACTAATTATCTTTTAAGATAATACTACGTTTTATTATTTTTTCATCTTGGACATGAACAATAAATACAAACATAAGTTTCGACTCAGATCAATATTTAATAAAGTTTTAACGGTCGGATTGTATAAATACAAGCAACACAAAAGGATGTTTCCACAATCATAAATAAAAAAATAAATAAAACATAATAATCAAAATGAATATTCCCACCGTGATTAGAATTATCGTAACGTTGCTGGCATTGAGCGGATGGTTTTTAAACGGATCGGAAGCAGTAAACCTAGGGAGTGATGACGGCGTTAAAGTGGACTTGAAAGAGTGCTACGGAAACTGGACAGAGGAATGCAAGAAGCGGCTCTTGGATGAAGTATGCCATCATCCATTCAAGTCAAAAAAATTAAAGGATCGGACATTAATATTATTGAACCACCATCATCCATTCGAACAAAAGCATCCGATGACTAACAAATTAAATAAGATTTTTTTTTTTTAAAATTCAATTCAACAAGAAATTTTAAAGATTGTGTTATGGAGAACTCACATGCACCCTGAAAGTTTCCTTATAAAAACTATCTCTTCCTTCTCTGCGCTCTCCATCTCTCTTCCATAGCTACTCTCTCTCTCTCTCTCTCTCTCTCTCTCTCTCTGTGCATATATACAATGGATCTTCGTCTTGTGTTAATGGTGATTTTCACTCTCACTGCATGGGACTTTTGTGCAGTGAAGGGTGCTAGTTATGTAGCCATAAGCGTGTTGGAGACTGCTATTCATAGAGGAGCAGGTTATTATTATTTATAATTCTTAATTTTTTTTTTAATTACTGTATGTAGTTTTTTCTTTGATGAAAAATAATATAATGTTTAATGACTTCGAATTTGTATGTATAGTTTGCCTTGACGGCACAGCGCCGAGTTACGCCTACAGCCCAGGATTCGGAGATGGAGCTCACAACTGGCATGTTCATTTGCAGGTATATAATTAAATATATATATATGGAAAAAACTTATACTATAGTAAAATATAATTAAATATAAATATATATGAGGTGAATTAGTCTGAATTAAATTAATGGATATTATACATTTGTCATTTTTTTACTCTTCTTTTTTCTTAGTATACAATTAATTATTATCTTGCTATAAAGTATATTTTCCATAGGTTTTAAATATTTTTTTATTTTTTTTTGCGTTTTGATTAATTAATTAATTAATTAATTAGAGAAATTGCATACGTGTAGGGCGGTGGTTGGTGCGAGTCAAGTCATGAATGCTTCAAAAGGTCAAAGTCTTACCTCGGAAGCACTCCTCGCCTTATCAAAAAAAATCATGGTCAACTATTATTCGATGGCCTGTTAGAAAATAATGCCACGTTTAATCCTGGTATGTATGTATTTATTTAAATATATTTAATTATTCATATTCTCTAATTAAATAGTAGCTCGTTAATTATGATTAACAACTGATTACAGAATTTTACAATTGGAATGTTGTCAACGTTTTCTACTGTGATGGTTCCTCCTTCATGTCAGATGTTGAGGACCTAGATCCGGTATTTTTATTTTTATTTTTAATTTATTTTATATAAATAATCCTCGACCGCTATAAAATTAAATTAAATTTACTAACTAGAAATATTATACTGTATTTAATAATTGCTGTAGGTGTACAACATCACGTACAGGGGTATGAGGATATTTGATGCTGTAATGGAGGAGCTACTGCTGCGAAAGGGAATGATATACGCCAAAAATGTAAGTACATATATGGATAATTTTTAATTTTTTAAGTAAACAATTAATATCTTTTTAAATTCGAATTTTGACTCTTAATTAATTAAATACTATAATATTAATAATGTTTTCAGGCTCTACTGTCGGGCTCTTCTGCGGGTGGCTTAGCCACAATTCTACATTGTGATAAATTTGGAACCTTCTTTTCTAATAATAAAAATAGTACTAGAGTCAAATGCTTATCTGATTCTGGATTTTTTATCCAAGGGTAAGACGGTCAATCTAAATTTATCTAGTATTTTAAATACAGTTTTCTTAATTAATAATTAGTATTTATTTTTATTTTTTTCTCTTTTGCATGAGTAACAGACAAGACTTCATCGGAGCTGACTGGAGAGAAAATTATTCTGCTGCAGTGATATCAACTCATGTAATCTTCTCTCGTTTCCTTTAATTAATTAATTGTTTTCTTAATTAATTAGTACTTTATTAATTATTAATTAACATGCATTAATTAATTTTGCTTCATTTCTGCATGCAGGGGCTGGCGAATTTGTTGCCGACATCATGCTTGATGAAATATAGTCCCATTCTCGTAAGAATTAATAATTAACTAATTTTATATATAGTATTTCAAGAATTAATTAAATTAGCTAATATTTATTCATAAAAAGTAAACAAAAAATATATCCAATTGTAGTGCTTTTTTCCTGAATATCTGGTGCAAGACATTCAAACCCCACTGTTTTTAATCGAATCAGCGTTCGACGAATATCAGGTAAGAGTGAGATATTCTGTTATGGGAGTTATTTTTAATCAATTAATATCTTAGTATATATATATAGCTCATACATATTTGTTTTACTTTTGAAATAAAATCAGCTATCGCAAAATGTGTTCTCTCCTGATGCAATTACTCCGAGATGGAAAAATTGCACTCATACAACCTTGCAATTATGCAATTGGACAGAGATTAAAATTATGAAAGGTAATGAATTTATTAATTAATTATAATAAAACTAAACAAACATTAATTAAGCTCTCTCATACTAATTAATTTCCCATTTTTGTTTAGATTTTCGTACTACTTTTTTGAAAACTTTGAAAAGCGCCATCGCTGAAAGCACTCCTGCAAATAGAATAGGATATTTCGTCCATGGCTGCTACCATCACGTCCACATAGAAAGAAAGGTCTATTCCACGTGTTCTTTTTTGACCGGTCGAAATGTACTCGCCAATAAGGTAATTATATTATAAATATATATAATTAATATTCTTTCCTTACCATTGATATATGGATTAGTTGATCAACTATTCCTATATCAATGGTAAGGAGAAAGTAGTACTTCGCTAGCTAATTAATTAATTAATCAATCAATTAACTTAAATTTAATCACTTGTTGTAGAGTGTGGCGCAAGCTTTCGGCGACTGGTATTTCGACCGCCGCAGTTTCCAAGAGACGGACACTCGCAACGACCTGCCCCGGAACTGCAGCAGCACCGCCTATCCGGCCCCACTCTTCGAGCAAAAATGTGCTATATATGCATGATGTATGAACAAAGTATATGAATTAGTCATTAATTTTCTATGCATTATTATAATTTCTAATCAATGTAAAAGGGATCCAGTATTTATTAATTACAGTATCTTTTAAGATAATACATTTTATTATTTTATCATCCTGGACGGGACGGAGGCAGTATTAGATGACAATTAAATACAAATGTAAGTTTCGAATCAGATCATTTAATAAAGTTTTAACGGTTCGATTGTATAAACACAAGCAGTACAAAAGGATGGTGTTTCCACAATCATAAAAAGAACTTGATCAACATGACTCGCACTCCCAAATCAAGGGCCGTGATTAGAATCGTAACGTTGCTGGTAACGAGCGGGTGGTTTTTAAACGGATCGGAAGCGGTAAACCTAGGGAGTGATGACGGCGTTAAAGTGGACTTGAAAGAGTGCTACGGAAACTGGACGGAGGAATGCAAGAACCGGCTCTTGGATGAAGTATGCCACGCGCCTACACACGTTCCTTCAGACGGCGTTTGCTGCGACCGTATAGTTTTTAACGAAATTAGTTACGATTGCTACTTTGCAATCGTTGATGATATCGAAAAAAACTATAACTGTCAAGAACCGGGGCTGGTTTCCACCAAGGCTACGGATATTTACACCACTTGCTTATTTTGATGATATAATGTTTTTCACTCTTCATAATAAGAGAAATATATAGCTGATACTATACAACAAGATGTTGCTAATATAAACTAAAATCAATTATAGAGAGGCTATATTATAAGCTTCAAGATAATTAATTTGTGTTTCTAAAGAATTACAACACAATAACCAGTGTATATATCATGCATGTACTTTTTTCGTGCGAAAATAATTGTCAAAATATGTGCATCATGGTGATTACGTCTTTATAATTTACAATATATATGTAATCATTAAATCTTCTTTAAAATAATCAAGTTCTTCTCTTATAATATTTTTTTTTTCTTTTTATTTTTTAGGGCAAGTAAGTAAATTGCTGCAGATTTCTGATGACTACCCCATACATTTCCATTCTCCTTTTTGTAGTTATGTATATGTATAAATTTATGTCCAATAATTCTCCATTAGATTTCTGTGATCTCCATTTTCGAGAAGTGATTGAATTAAATATTTGACTGAGACAGCCAACAACCCTAGCTAGCACATATATATTTGATTGAAGAAAGTATAAATATTTCTCGAATATATTGTGTAAATGATTCATCGAATTGTATTGGGGTGGCGCAAGAGGAAAAAAAAAATGAAAAGGGAAAACGTTAGATTCTAATAATTCTCCCAATTTTAGAACTTCGATCGTGAAACCCATACCATAATTAAAGAAAGACCTTCATAATAGCTCTTGATTCTGACTTTGGACAAAAAAAAAAAAAAAAAGAAAAAAAAAAGAAAAAAGGCGCCAAATTCGAAAAAGAATTAATGGCGAAAGTTTCTTCGATTGCTTGCTTGAGCTGTCAATCCCAAAATAAGAAAGAGGAAAAGAGGGCATTAATATTAATGAATTACCATCATCCACTCGAATAGGTTCGAACAAAAGTATCCGATGACTTACAAAGAAATAATTCATTAATTAATCTCTCAATTTTATACTACATTTAAATTAAAGACATACAAAACACATGCAACTTGCCTTATAAAACTTAAACTATTTTAGGACAAATTAAAGGGCATTATGGCTTCTGTATGTCCCGCGTTTTCCTAACAATCGTTAATAGTATCTTATGACGCTAAAAGGGAATTAGAATCTAATTCGATTCCCTAATTATTGGAATCTTTGGAATCTACGTCGATTTTCTAATTGTTATGTTACTTCAAGAAAATAGCAATTTAATTGCTAGTCGTTTTATATAACGATTTGATGCTCGATTGGAAGATTCGGCTAAGTACTTCTTTAAGTGTCGAATATTTTTAGTTAAGAAACCGACTTAAATGTCGATTATTTATTCACGAAGATATTTAGTAATCGATAGTCATTTGGGCCAAAGCCCATTAATCATTTCTTTGGGCCGAAGCCCATTGGCCATGTAGACTAATGGGCCGAACCCGGTTAGTAAGAAAGAGAGGCCGAGAACTCTTCTATTAAAGAAGACAGTATATATATGTACACACGTGTACTAATCTTATCACAATACAGAATTTAATCAAACATTACTTCCTTAAGAAAATTATTAAACTATTAAAAGTACAAACATCAACTCAACTCTAGCTATTAACCAAGAGACTTATTAGATAACCAGCAATGGAAGATTGCATGTACTAATCAAAATATTATACACACGCCTACTTCTAATCAAGGGGAGGAAATCTATCTTTCAGCCCCAAATCAGTCCCTGTCAGCTCCAACATCCCCAGCCACTTTTGCAGCAATCTTGAGCTTCCAAGACCTGCAAAATAAGAGGATAATCAGCCCTAGGATTATGGAAGTTTATTATCCAAAATATAAACCACCACTTAGACTTTTAACTAGTCAAAAGGAAGCAAGGTAATCACCCTCAAACGTCAGCAGAGCCAGCAGCAATCAGCCATCCCCTCAAACCCAACATTCCAGCTGCTGCAACAGCTCTTGGAGCCACCAAATCTGTAAAAGAAGAAGATGGAATCAACTAGAAGATTATGGAAGATCCTTGTCCAAAGTATAACTCACACTCCTAATTAAGGACTAGTTACAAGGCTACACCTTACCTTGTATAAATACACCCTTAGTGGCAGCCATTCACCTCTCTCTCACTTCATCAAATTCTGAAACCTTACAACCAAAACATAGAGAGTGAGAGATTGAGTGAGAAGAAAAGAAGAGACTAGAAGAAGGAGAAGGAATAGCTAGCAACTACAGCCCTTCTACTCCTAGGTAACAACCAAAAGCTCATGATCATTTTACTATCTTCCCTTAAGCATGAATCAACAAATTTCAGCCTAGGAACAACTTAAACCTTTCGAAAGCCTAGACCTTGCAAGCATGTTATTTTCCACAACCAAGAAATAAACCACCACATGATTAGTTATACATCAACAAACATAAGTCAATAGAACTGCAGCCTATGTGCAAGTGTTACAATTCTCTTCAGAATTGAACTTATCCTCTTAAACAATAGTTGATTCATAAAACTTAAAGACTAACAAACCATACAACCATAATGAAACTTGATTCAAGCTAACTCAGCTAATAACCACAGCAGCACAATCAATCCTAAAAAGTCTAGAACTATGAACAACTTAGGAACTAAGAAAATGCGAATAGAGATTCGGAATAATCGAACCTCGTCGAGGCTCGAAGCCTCGACGGCGAGGAAACTGAGTGAAGACGAGCATGGCGACAAGCAGGAGCGTGCAGAGGTGTGTCAAAGCGGCGCAATCACCGCCGTCGCATTACCGGACCTGCAACAAAGATGAGAAAAATTAGTTTTAATCATTAATCAATAATCGAACTTCTTCGTCATAAACAAAATAAGAGAAGGAGAAATTCAAGTTTTAAAAACCGAAAGGGACAAATGTCCCCTAGTTCCGAGAACTAGGAATTTTGATATTGGGTTTTAACCCATAGAGAGAGGAAGAGCAGCGGACTGCTGCGGGAGTTGCAGCCGGTCGATCGAGGGCTTCCGAACCGGAAATAAAATCTCAACGAAGATGAACCGCGTGGAGATCAAATCGAGAGAGAGAGACGGACGCCCTCCCAGCGCGGCGCCATCTCACCGCCGCAACCAAAGAAGCAACCCGGAAGCCGAAAACGGCAAGATTTCAGCCGAAGATCGACGAGAGGGATCGGCGCATGTTCAGCCCCAATTTTTCGAATTAAGGATTTTTTTCCCTAGTTCGAATCGAAGGAAGTAATCCGGGAGCGACGGCGACCATAAATTAGGACGCTGCTCAAAGACAAGTGCCGGAGAAGGTAATCGACAATCGTAAGGAAGAAGAAGAAAATCGCAAGGAAGAAGAAGATGAAATCGCAAGGAGAGAGAGAGAGTAGCATCAACGTGAATAGGAGAAAGGAAAGGGAAGGGGATTTTGCTTCTTTCTCTCTCTTCATTTCCTTTTATTTTTCTTTTTTCTTTCTTCCTTTTATTTCCTTGTTTAGTCGATGGGTCGGGCCCTCAGAATCGGGCTGGAGTATTGGGTTAAACAGAAGCGGGCCGGGGTACCTTCCTAGTGGTCCGAATTATTACCGTTAGACTATGGTTCGGAATATTGAGATATGAATCGGAATGTGACTAACTAAATTATATTCTTCGGTAATAATAATTCGTAAGGGAGCGTTTCATGCTTAAGAGTAGTTAATTAACTAAGATTTAATAATTTAGACTAATTGATTAAGATAATCAATTACACTTTTCCAATAGTAACTTATAATTCTTAAGTGAATTATTATTATTACTATTTTTATTTAACTTATAGTAATAAGTTAAATAAATTAGAAGTTATCTTAGCCCCGATGATTAATTAAGGAAATTAATTATTGAGAAGTTTCTCAATTAATTCCAAGTTAGTAATAAATCAGTTATTGATTTATTAAGAAACATTCCACATAAACCGTTCACATAACGAAAATTGTTACTCGAATAGATAACAGTAACCACGTTACTGAAATTAGAATAAACCCCGTTTGAACCAGTCATCTACACTCTTAGATAAGATTATATTCGTTAGAATGCGAACCTTACCTCGATTTTTCAATCGAAGGTTGCGTGAAGGAAGGACAGTAACGGGGGCGAAGATCGTCTGTTATTAATCAAGAAGAGCAGCAAGGTGAGCTTTCTATAAAATAAAAAGCATGTTTTATTAGATGTTAGCTCTTTTATAATTGTCATGCCATAAATGTTTTCAGTTTTGTATGATGCCTATCTGTTGAATGGCGAAATGTCAAATTAAGAATCGAATTCGGGTCCTTGTGTGATTAGAAGTCATACTTGGACTAGTGTACACATTGGTCGCGTCACTCAGCGTGGTGACCGATCGCGTGACCGAGTGAGGTGGCCAACTCCTCGGGCACAACAAGCTCAGATATGGTATATTACACAAGAAGAGACTGCGCAGTCGCTTTCAAGAAAATAAATGTTTTTGTGAACATAGGCATTTTAAAGAAAAACCCTATGATTCACTAAGTGATGGCTTGACAATAAATAAATGATTTTGGGCATGTGTCCACTGAGTACTTCGTACTCACGCCCTGTACATTTTTTCCGATGTGCAGGTTGAGCAGTGTTGAAGCAAAGTGACCAGCGAAGATTTTGTCAAGAATAAATTAGAAGAAATAACTCTTGGTAGCATATGTCTCCATACATATGTTGAACACCTTTCCGCTGCGTACACTCTTAAATTTCTCTTCAATTTGGCTGTACTAAGTCTGAATCATGACATCTGTTTCCATGTGAAAAACCATCAATAATGCTATCTCTATTATATGAAATCTTGTCCCAAGTTAATGAGTTGATTCGTTGTTAACCCTTCTTTATTCCCGAATTTACTTCATATTACCCATAGTCACGATTTATACCAAACTGAGCTATCGATTAGCAAAGTACGGTCGTGACAGCTTCATAGATTAATCATTTTTTTAATCAATTCAACAAGAAATTTTAAAAATTGTATTATAGATGACTCAAACCTGAAAGTTTCGAATTCAGGTATTAACACTTCTATCGATGGGCCAACATGTCAGGAATACAACGAAAAATAATTATAAAACAGACACATAAATATACAGATTGATAACCCAGTTCGTCAAAATATGACTATATATAAGGCACTATCATCTAGCCGGTATCACTATAAATTTTCTGACTTACATTGATCTTCCTCTAATTGTGATCTTTTAAATAAAAAAATAAATTACAGTTACAATGAGAGAGAGTATTTATAGTTAGACTTTGTTATGAACTGCCAGACGGGTCACCGATCCACACTAATATGATATTGTTCTCTTTGGGCCAAGCCCGCACGGTTTCGTTCTTGGACTCCTTCCCAAAAGGTCTCGTACTAGTATGGGTGGTGCTCCCCTAGGGATGGCAATGGGCCGGACCGGATCCAGCTTGCTCCAGATCCAAATCCGTAAAAAAAAAATTAGTCCAGATCCGATCCAGATCCGTCGGGTCCAAAAAATTGAGATCCAGATCCAGATCCATCGGATCCACGGATCTACGGATCTGGACCCGGATCCATAATCTTTTATCCTAAAATGAATTTTTTAAATAATAAAAAAATTTATAGTGCAATAATAATCGTAATAAGTTTCGATGATAAATCTAACGGGTTGTAAAAATCCTAAATACATAAATAACAATCCTAAATTAAAATATCTCCCAAGTATATAGATACAGATTCCTCCAAATTAAAATAATAACAAAATATATATAATATATGTAATATAATATAATATATATATTGAACGGATCCATGGACCAGATCTGGACCGGATCCGGTTCTAAAAATTTGAGATCCAGATCCAGATCCAAAAATTAGCTATTAGATCCGGATCCGGTCCAGATCCATCGGGTCCAAATTTTAGAAGATCCAAATCCGTAAAATCGGATTTGGACCACCGGATCTGGACCGGATCCTAGATCCATTGCCATCCCTATGCTCCCCTTTATATACAAAATATATCTACCTTATATTTTACATGTAGGACTGATTGTTTATACCCAATAGACTTAAACAAGAAAACCTAATTAGATTGCATAAAAAAAACTTGATCTCCAAAATTATTTGGTCTTTAAATTCCTTTATCATCAGACTCCACAACCTAAATAATTTATCTCCACACAACACATAATTGACATACAACAAATAAGCTTTGGAACAAATGTTGGTTGGCTAAATTAAATTCTCAAATTGACATATGTTATCAATATATTTTTGGGAAGCTAATCTCATAGAAAATTATGTGTGCATTAATTAGTTCTTATAGAATAGTAAATCGCGAAAGGAAAAAAAAATGTTGTGTGCAATAACTTCATTTGACGTATAAAATAATTGCAGATGGCGATAAACAACAAAGAAAGGACTATGGTCATTCTAAGGAATAAACTGATTAAAAGAATGCCATAGCTTGTTATAGAATTGAAATAACGACCCACACCACATTTAATTTTATCGGTTTGATGGAAAAATAATCAAAACAAACTATACTTAATTAATCACACCTTCTAATTATATTAATCTTAATTGGCCAAGTACCATCTCCATTCTTCTTATAAAAACTATCGTCCCCTCCCTTCTTTCTCTGCGCTCGCCATCTCTCTTCCATAGCTACTCTTTCTTGTTAGAAAATTTATTTTCTATTAATCTATTTTGTGGGCAACATATTATTATTGCAATTATATTGGCTATTTATTATTGATGGACTTAATTAAGTGATCTAATTTAGTATTAGTCCATGAGCTATGTAATTGATATGGGCTTATGAGTGGATACCTAATACTAGTCCAATTAGGTGTTTATGGGTAACCTAATTCACTAGTATATAAAGAGTCTCTAGTTATGGTCCCCAATACACTAAATCCAACAAAGTTTATCTTCTCCCCATCTGGAAGAAAACATAAGGCTCATACGGTGATTTAGTTGAGGAAGACCATAATACCAACTTTGTTCGTGTTTGTGGTTTGTGTTCGTGATTCGAGATTGTTATTGAAGGTATTCCGCATCCAGTAATTCAATCTCAATGGATCCAGGTATTCCTATGATCTTTGATAATCAAGTATCGATGTTTATGGAATTGAATTTATGCTTTGTGTGATCTATAAATTCTAACAAGTGGTATCAGAGCAGTCATCGACTGCTCGATTGTTGGGATCTGTGGAATTATATGAGATTAATTTGTTAATCTTGTTTTATCGATTTATTTTTAATCGTGAAGATCTGTATTGTTTTATTTTCGGAACTTTTGCAAACTACGACATATAGGTAATGAATTTGATAAATATGGTTCTTGTTTTTGTAATGTGAACACGTCATGATGGATTTGTTAATTGTTTCTTTTGCTACATGAATAATTCTCGACGATTGTGCAAAGAATTGTTTCTTTGATAATTACTTGATGACGTGCAACTTCATGCTTAAGAGTTTTGTATATATGCTTATGTTTTATGAAGTCCTTATTGCAAATTGGTCAGTGGATTTCTGTTTGTATATATACTTAACATTAATTGTTAAATTGATTAGATTGCTGCGTTTAGAAAAGAATCGATGGTCTTATTCGTACTAAACAGATCTATTCTTGATATGAGATTTACGTGTATATATTGATTATTATGCGTGTAATCTTGTTTCGGGTATTATGATAAGTGGATTTGTTATGGTTATATTTATGTTACAGATCTTCTTTATACATATCTATATATAAACATTAAGTTAACTGCTAATTTGGATGCATATTACTGGTTATTATACATATTCTTGGTAGCAATCGTTTATATATAAATATATATGATAAATTGGGGAGATATATTTTTATATCGTACAATTGAGCTTATTCGAATTTAGCTTAATTGGTCTAGTAATTTTCAATTTATTTAATCAAAGCTTCATGTTGCCATAGTAACCTCTGTATGTGGAGATTGATTTATTGAATTTACTTAGATGGCGTGTGGTATTATTTATGCATTCTGTGCTCGGCCCATAGGAAGATACAGTTTGGCCAAATAATAACACACATGTGATGATAAGTGCGTGATAATTATATAGATATTCATGTGAACATTAGTCCGTCCATAGATAGACTTTTGTTTGACAGAACTTATTATCAGTGCTTGATCATTACACCAAGATTACCACTGCAGTTAATTTTCCGTCCATAGACAGAGATTAATGTTGTACTAGGTGTCTTGAGATGGGTCCCCAATTTATTTATTTATGCATGTCAATTATGTTTTGTGACATGTATTTGAGTATGTTAATAATTGTTCTCTGTTTTAGTTTCTCTTGCCACAGCTACAAATCTATCTACCCAAGTTAACAACATCCCCATGCTGTCTGGGACAAACTTTAAGGTCTGGAAAGAATCTGTAGAAATTGTTCTCGGTTGTATGGATTTAGATCTAGCTCTTCGATCTGAAAAACCCACTGCAACGGATGAAAATCCAAATGAGGTCAAAATTGAGAAGTGGGAACGGTCAAATCGAATGTGCATGATGATCATGAAACGCTCCATTCCGGAGGCGTTTCGGGGCTCTATTACTGAAAGTGAAAATGCAAAATTATTTCTTACTGCTGTTGAGCAGTACTTTTCCAAGAATGAAAAATCGGAGGCGAGTAGTCATTTGGCTAAACTCGTCGCCATGCGGTATAATGGAAAAGGAAACATTCGGGAGTACATTATGGAGATGTCTAATCTCGCATCAAAACTCAAGGCACTAAAGTTAGAGCTGTCTGATGACTTGCTTGTGCACTTAGTTTTGATCTCACTTCCTGCACACTTTGGGCAATTCAAAGTGAGTTATAATACTCAAAAGGACAAATGGTCCCTTAATGAGCTTATATCTCACTGTGTGCAAGAGGAAGAGAGACTGCAGAGAGATAAGACTGAAAGTGCTCATCTGGCATCTTCTTCTTACAGTAAGAAAAGAAATGGAGCTAAGGATACTACGGTAGCATCTTCTAAACAGAAGATGCAAAAGAAAAATCATGAAAATGATAAATGTCACTTCTGCAAGAAGTTGGGGCACTTTAAGAAAGATTGCCTCAAGTATGCCGCTTGGCGTGCAAAGAAGGGTATACTTCTAACTTTAGTTTGTTCTGAAGTTAATTTATCCTTTGTACCTTTGGATACTTGGTGGGTAGATTCCGGTGCTACTACTCACATAAGTATGTCAATGCAGGGTTGCCTGTGGAGCCGACCACCAAGTGATGCTGAAAGATTCATCTTTGTGGGTGATGGCAATAAAGTTGCAGTAGAAGTTGTTGTAACTTTTAGATTACATTTAAAGAGTGGTTTTTATTTGGAGTTGTTTGAGACATTCGTTGTACCGTCTTTTAGACAAAATTTGGTTTCTATTTCCGCTTTGGACAAACAGGGATTTTCCTGGTCTTTTGGAAATAATAAAGTTAGTCTCTTTCAAAATTCAAATTTTATTGGTGATGGCTCTTTAATTGATAATCTTTACATGCTTGATGTAGTAAGTTCTAATAATGTTGTATTGCAAACTTGTTCAAGAGGTACAAAGCGAAAATTTTATGAAGATTCCGCCATTTTGTGGCACAAGCGCTTAGGACATATTTCTAAACAAAGAATACAACGGCTTGTATTTGACGGAATCCTTGATCCTTAAATTTAGCAGACTTTGAAGTCTGCATTGAGTGTATCAAAGGGAAACAAACGAACAAGAGGAAATTAGAAGCCGATAGAGCTAAGGATGTCTTAGAACTTATTCACACTGATATCTGTGGACCATTCCCTATAGCTTCATGGAATGGACAAAGATATTTTATTACGTTCATAGACGATTACTCTAGATTCGGCTATCTATATTTAATTCATGAGAAGTCTCAATCCTTGGATGTTTTCAAATCTTTTAAAGTTGAAGTTGAACTTCAACTAGAAAGAAAATCAAGGCTGTCAAATCAGACCGTGGTGGTGAATACTACGGACGATATGATGGATCAGGAGAACAACGTCCAGGACCCTTCGCACTTTTCCTCAAAGAATGTGGGATCGTTCCGCAATACACAATGCCGGGGAAACCTAGCATGAATGGTGTAGCAGAACGACGAAATCGGACTCTTAAGGATATGGTAAGAAGCATGATAAGTCATTCGTCTTTGCCAGAGTCACTTTGGGGAGATGCTCTTAAGACTGCAGCATATATTCTGAACAGAGTACCAAGTAAAGCAGTAGCCAAAACCCCTTATGAACTTTGGTTTGGCAAGAAACCTAGCATTAGGCACTTGCATGTTTGGGGTTGTCCAGCTGAGGCGCGACCTTACAAGCCGCATGAAGGAAAATTGGACTCAAGAACGGTTAGCTGTTATTTTGTTGGTTACCCTGAATGCTCTCGGGGGTATAAATTTTACCATCCCACATCAAGAATATTTTTTGAGACAGAAAATGCCAAATTTCTTGAGGATATTGAGTTTGGGAGGGAAGATATCATTAAGAATATTGTCTTTGAAGAAGAATCTGAAATAGACAATGATATGGTTTCCATACCTGTTATTGTTCAAGAATCAATTGAGATTCTTCCTTCACCTGAAGTTCAAACTCAACAACCTCAAGAGGCGACACAACCTCAAGAGGTGTCATTAAGGAGATCCACTAGAGAGAGAAGAAATGCAATTTCGGATGATTATATAGTATTTCTTCAAGAACATGAGGATGGCATTGGTTTGACAGAGGATGACCCGGTCACCTTTGGACAAGCTATGCGTAGTTCTAACTCTCAAAAGTGGATTGATGCCATGAAGGAGGAGATGAAATCTATGAGTGACAATGACGTTTGGGATCTAGTCGATTTGCCTAAAGGTGCGAAACCTATTGGTTGCAAATGGATATTTAAAACCAAAAGGGATTCAAAAGGCAATGTCGAAAGATATAAAGCTCGTCTAGTCGTGAAAGGATTCACTCAAAGAGAAGGCATTGACTATAACGAGACTTTCTCTCCAGTTTCGTCGAAAGACTCTTTTAGGACTATAATGGCACTTGTGGCTCATTTTGATTTAGAGCTACACCAGATGGATGTTAAGACTGCGTTTCTTAATGGAGACATTGAGGAAACGATTTATATGGTGCAACCGGAAAACTTTGTATCTGGAGATTCAAAGTCTAAGGTTTGCAAACTAAAGAAGTCCATCTATGGTCTCAAGCAGGCATCTCGTCAATGGAATCACAAGTTTGATCAAGTCATTACCTCTTACGGTTTTGAGGCAAATGTCGTTGATGATTGTGTATACTACAAGTTCAATGGGAGTAAATACATTTTCTTGATATTATATGTTGATGACATTCTTCTTGCGAGCAACGATATAGGCTTATTGCACGAAACCAAGAGTTTTCTCAAGAAGAAATTTGAGATGAAAGATCTTGGTGACGCCTCTTTTGTATTAGGGATCCAAATACTACGAGATCGTTCTCGAGGCATTCTTGGATTGTCACAAAAGAGCTATATCGATATGGTCTTAGGAAGATTCGGCATGAAAGATTGTAAACCTTTAGATACCCCTGTGGCTAAGGGAAACAAGTTTAGTCTCAATCAGTGCCCCAACAATGACTTTGAGAAGAGTAAGATGCAAAAGATTCCATATGCTTCGGCAGTAGGAAGTCTTATGTATGCTCAAGTTTGTACTCGTCTAGATATAGCTTTTATAGTGGGAGTTTTGGGTAGATATTTGAGCAATCCGGGAGAGCAACATTGGAGAGCAGCCAAATGCGTAATGCGTTATTTGAAGAGAACAATGGATTACATGCTCACTCATCGGAGATCAGAGAATTTGGAGATCATTGGGTACTCAGATTCCGATTTTGCTGGATGTCAAGATAGCATGCATTCCACATCAGGGTATGTGTTTACGTTGGCATGAGGAGCTATTTCCTGGAAGTCTGCAAAATAAACTCTTGTAGCTTCTTCTACCATGGCGGCAGAGTTCATCGCTTGTTACGAGGCATCTGATCATGCTTTATGGTTACGGAACTTTGTCACAAGACTGCGGGTGGTCGATAATATAGAAAGACCGTTGAGGATTTATTATGATAATAATTCAGCCTGTGCTTTACTCCAACAACAATAGAAGTGCTACAAAGTCAAAATTTATCGACATCAAGTATCTTGTTGTAAATGAGAGAGTTCAAAATGAACAGATTTCTATAGTGCACATAGGAACAAATGAAATGCTAGCGGATCCTCTAACTAAGGCATTAACACCGAAGGTCTTTCAGGAGCATACTGCTCATATGGGTGTTGTTTGTAACATTGCCTTAGTTTAGTGGGAGTTTTTGTTCTATGTGATACACTTGTTTTAGTTTGTTCAGTTTTCTGCAGAATATAAGATGATGGTTTTGATTTCATTTTGAATTCGGTTAAGTTATCCTTTTGTGATGTTTTACATTACATTTATGAATTGATCTCATTAAGAACTAAAGTAGGACCAGTTGGAAATAGACATGTTAGAGGTCACATTACATGTAATTTCCATGCTACTCACCATATTTGATCTATGTCGTTGAATATATTAGTTATGGTAATTATCGGGGTTGAGCCACGATTTTTAATGTGGTGAATGTCGCGGTAGTTTCATTTCTAGTATATGAGATGGACCAGATTGTTAAGGCATAGTCTGTAAATAAATAGCATAAAGTTGCGCAACTAAGGAATTCCTTGATATAATTGATTTTGGGAATAATATGTAGCCCAAGTGGGAGATTGTTAGAAAATTTATTTTCTATTAATCTATTTTGTGGGCAACATATTATTATTGCAATTATATTGGCTATTTATTATTGATGGACTTAATTAAGTGATCTAATTTAGTATTAGTCCATGAGCTATGTAATTGATATGGGCTTATGAGTGGATACCTAATACTAGTCCAATTAGGTGTTTATGGGTAACCTAATTCACTAGTATATAAAGAGTCTCTGGTTATGGTCCTCAATACACTAAATCGAACAAAGTTTATCTTCTCCCCATCTGGAAGAAAACATAAGGCTCATACGGTGATTTAGTTGAGGAAGACCATAATACCAACTTTGTTCGTAGTTTGTGGTTTGTGTTCGTGATTCGAGATTGTTATTGAAGGTATTCCGCATCCAGTAATTCAATCTCAATGGATCCAGGTATTCCTATGATCTTTGATAATCAAGTATCGATGTTTATGGAATTGAATTTATGCTTTGTGTGATCTATAAATTCTAACATTTCTCTCCTCTATCTCTCTCTCTCTCTCTCTCTCTCTCTGCATACAATGGATCTTCGACTTGCGTTAATGGTGATTTTCACTCTCACTGCATGGGACTGTTGCGTAGTGAAGGGTGCTCGTTATGTAGCCATAAGCGTGTTGGAGACTGCTATTCACAAAGGAGCAGGTTATTATATATTATTTATAATGCTTAATTTTATTTTTTTAATTACTGTATGTAGTTTTTTCTTTGATGATGAAAAATAATAAATTAAATTTGTGTGTAATAGTTTGCCTTGACGGCACAGCGCCGAGTTACGCCTACAGCCCAGGATTCGGAGATGGAGCTCACAACTGGCATGTTCATTTGCAGGTATATAATTAAATATATATATATGGAAAAAACTTATACTATAGTAAAATATAATTAAATATAAATATATATGAGGTGAATTAGTCTGAATTAAATTAATGGACATTATACCTTTGTCATTTTTTTACTCTTCTCTTTTCTTAATATACAATTAATTATTATCTTGCTATAAAGTATATTTTCCATAGGTTTTAAAGATTTTTTTTTTTTTTTTTTTTTTTTGCATTTTGATTAATTAATTAGAGAAATTGCATACGTGTAGGGCGGTGGTTGGTGCGAGTCAAGTCATGAATGCTTCAGAAGGTCAAAATCTAAGTACGGAAGCAGCACTCGCCTCATCAAAAACGAAAAGGGTCAACTATTGTTCAATGGCCTCTTTGAAAATAATGCCACGTTTAATCCTGGTATGTGGGAGTACGTATTTAATAATTAAATCAAATATTTTTAAATTAATCATCTTCTTTAATTAACTCATTAATTTTAATTATCAATTGATTCTCAGAATTTTACAATTGGATGTTGTCTACGTTTTCTACTGTGACGGTTCCTCCTTCATGTCAAATGTCGAGGACCTAGATCCGGTAACTTGTTTTTTTTTTTTTTTTGTGAAATAACTAATTAATCCTAACTATAAAATTAAATTTAGTACTAATTATTATAATTATTGTTGTAGGTGTACAACATCACGTACAGGGGTGCGAGGATCTATGATGCTGTAATGGAGGAGCTACTGCTGCGAAAGGGAATGATATTCGCCAAAAATGTAAATATGCATTTTTATTTTCTTTTAATTAAACAAGATGATTTCAAATTCGTTTTCTTTAGTGCTCTTAATTAAAAATAATTAGTATTTAATAATGTTTTCAGGCTCTACTGTCAGGCTCTTCTGCGGGTGGCTTAGCCACAATTCTACATTGTGACAAATTTGGAGCCTTATTTTCCAATAGTAATAGTACTAGAGTTAAATGCTTATCTGATTCTGGATTTTTTATCCAAGGGTAAGACGGTCAATATAAATTTATCTAGTATTTTAATTTTTAAATACAGGTTTAATCAAATAAACTATTGTCTTCTTTAATCGTACTATTTTTTTTTTCTTTTGCATGATGAGCAACAGACAAGAGTTCATCGGAGCTGACTGGAGAGAAACTCATTTTGCTGCAGTGATATCAACTCATGTAATCTCTTAATTAATGGTTTTCTTAATTAATTAGTATTAATTATTAGTTAACATGCTTTGATTAATTTTGCTTCATTTTTTCTGCAGGGGCTGGCGAATTTGTTGCCCCCATCATGCTTGATGAAATATAGTCCCATTCTCGTAAGAATTAATAATAAACTAATTTTATATATAGTATTTCAAGAATTAATTAAACTAGCTAATATTTATTCATAAAAAGTAAACAAAAAATAAATCCATTTGTAGTGCTTTTTTCCTGAATATCTGGTGCAAGACATTCAAACCCCACTGTTTTTAATTGAATCAGCCTTCGACGCATATCAGGTAATTAAACATATCCTTTTATGTAATTTATTTATTTATATAAGATGTCTTTAATTAATTAATAAATCATATTTGTTTTATTTATTTATTTATTTTTCTTTTTGAAATAAAATCAGCTGTCGCAAAATGTGTTCTCTCCTGATGCAATTACTCCGAGATGGAAAAATTGCACGGTTACTAACTTGCAACTATGCAATTGGACCGAGATTAAAATTATGAAGGTAATGATTTTTTTTTTTATTTTTGCGCAAACAAAACTTATTGAGAGGTAATGAATTAATTCATACTAATTAATTTTATTTACTTTTTTTTTTTTTTGCTTAGATTTTCGCTCAACTTTTTTAAATACTTTGAGAAACACTGTTGCTGAAAGCACTACCAGAAATAGAATAGGCTATTTCATTCATAGCTGCTACCGTCACGTCCACATAGACTCAAAGGGCTCTTCCACGTGTTCATTTCTGGTTGGTCGAAACGTACTCGCCAACAGAGTAATTAATATATATTAATTAATCCATTCTATATAATTAATTAATTTATTTATTTAGTTATTTAAGTTGATCATGCGTTGTAGAGTGTGGCTCAAGCTTTAGGCGACTGGTATTTCGACCGCCGCAGTTTTCAGGAGATTGACACTCGCAACGACCTTCCCCGGAACTGCACCGCCGCCTATCCGGCCCCACTCTTCGACCAAAAATGTGCCAAAATAATTAGCCCTTAATTAGTTGTAGTAATAGTACTTCTTTTTTATTATCAATGTAAAAGGGATCGATCAAGTATTTAGTAGTACGAATTGACTGATCATCTTTTAAGTATAATTATATAAAAACAGCCTTGTTTTATAAAATATAGATTGCATATTATGTTCTTGCAATATTTTAAATTTAAATTTAATTTAAATTAATAAGATGAATATGATGAAATTGAAATATAATATGCATACAACTTATACGCAATTAGGAAGTACCAATCCTTTATTTTTATTTTTATTTTTATTTTCTTTTTGAGCATTACTTATTCTATTAAGTTCAAATAGGCAAAAATAATTTAAGAAAAAAATAGAAAAAAAAAGTATTATAGAGATGCACACTTTTATAATTACAGAGAGAGTAGTCCTTGCCCACCACTTAACGGTATCCACTTAAAGGTATCCACTTTGGTTGCAAGCCTAGACATACATACTTTACTTTTAGTTATACTTATTATATAGTACATCCTAGGTAGGGCTGAGTATAAGAAACTGAAAAATCGAACCGACCGACTAACCAGACCGAAATCGATTCGAAAATATGGTTAACCAAACCGTATAGTCCGGTTTTTATTTCTAATTTTCAAAAACCGACAATACCGGTTCGGTTTCGGTTTCTATTATGAAAAACCGACGGTTACCCGAACCGGTATCTATTAAATAAATATATAATTATATATATTATATTTGATTTTTTATTTAATAGTACTATATATTACGGGATAAAGTTTAACTTTTCTTTATTCCTTTTCTTTTTTCTAATCTTCGCTTTCATTAACCTCGTAATTTGGTTTCATTGTTCTTGATTTTCAAAATTGTTTATTTTACAAGTACATTCTAAGATATGATTTTTTTTGGAATTTCCTATCGTGAATTATAAAAAATTGAATGTTCCATATTTCTTTCATTTATGGTTAACTGTTAGATAAATGGTTAACCGACCCGATTTTTAGGTTAACCGCCTTTATGGTTTTTGGTCTTTTTTCTTCAATTTTTAACGGTTACCCTACCCGATTTAAAACCGTATGGTCGGGTTTTTTATGTGTAAAATGGTCGGTTACCCGACCCGTGCTCACCCCTACTCCTAGGCATTGGAATTGTATAATTATAATGAAATATTTCAATTACTATTTATTAAATATACTAATGAATGTTATAAATTTATAATCTTTTAGAAATAATACCCCCATACATATTTATGTGAGTTGAAATTATAAAGTATTAATATTGAAATAAAAATGTGAAGTACACATGCCGATCTTTTTCTTATTTAATTTCATATTTTTAGCATGCATTATGTTTAAATTGTCCTAATAGTCAAATATGAGTTGTATGTAGCAAATTGCATTGGATGATTAAAAAGAATAACAAACAATTATATTATTAAAAGACAATTATGTATATACATGCAATATCTTCGAGCAAAAATGTGCCAATGCAAAAAAATACTCCTTAATTACTTCTTTCTTATACATTAATAATTTCTAATCAATGTTAAAAGGCAATGTTTCAAAAAACCGAACCGAAGGTCAAACCAGTGATATTTTAGTTCCCGGTTTTTCAATTGAATTGCGATCGAACCGACCAGAATCGGCCAAAATAAAATCATATCCAACCGTCCATTTCGGTCTGGTTCTTCAAACACTGGTTAAAGGGAACAAGTATTTAGTGAAAGCACGTGGAATTTAATATTACAATAAATACGCACGTAAGTTTCGACTCATATCATTTAATAAAGTTTTAACGAATCAATCCGGTTCGCTTGTATTTATACAAATCATAGTAAAGAAAAATTAAGACTTAATAATCAACATGAGTACTCCCAAATCAAGCACCGTGATTAGAATCGTAACTTTGTTCGTAACGGTCGGATGGTTTTTAAATGGATCAGAAGCGGTCGAAGAAAACGGGAGCATTGACGGCGTTAACGTGGACTTGAACGAGTGCTACAGAAACTGGACAGAGGAATGCAAAAACCGGCTCTTGGATAAAGTATGCTACGCGCCTGGATACGATCCTTTAAACGACGGCGTTTGCTGCGACCGTATAATTTTTGAAGAGATTAGTGAGGATTGCTACGATGCAATCGTTGATGATATCGAAAAAAATTATCACTGTCAAGAACCGGGTCTGGTTTCCACCATGGCTACGGCTGCTTACATGAAATGCACACTTTGATTTCATGCTTTTAATTTTATTTATCTTAATAAGAGAAATACTACTTGATAATATAACAACATTTTGCTTATACTTCCTCCGTTCCGTTTACCTTGGCACATTTTTTTGGCACGTAATTTAAGAAGAGAAGGATTAAGGATGGAAATTAGCGATTAAAGAATTAATTAGTGAATTTTTTAATGAAATGATTTTATAATTAGGATTAGTTGATGTCGAGCCGCATAAGGTATTTATTTATTTTTCATTAGGGCTTAATTATTAGGCTAATATTTTGGTTAAAATAAAAATGTGCTAAAATAAATAAGACAAACTAATAAAAAGGAAATTGTGCCAAGCTTCAAAATAATTTTAGTAAAGGCTACTATATCATTTCCTATGGATAAATAATTTGTGTTCGTGTTTCAAAATATTACTCCCTCCATCACAACGAAAGTGAAGCATTTGTTGAATCTATTATAAAGTATAAAATAATAAAACCTAAACAATAACCAATTCATCATCACATACCTTTTTCGTTCGAAAATAATAACTATCATTTTATAAAATTAACACAATCTTATGCACAAGCGCCTGAAGAATTAGGCAACAAAATAATGATGTGGAAATCAAAGCTTGTAATCTAGAGAGAGAGGGGGGGAAAAAAAAAAAGCTGATCAATTGATCAATTAGCAGCCACTTTGTTTCTGAAGAAACTCTTTCTCAAACATGATAAGAAAAGAATCAGAAAATGAGTGTGTCGGAAAATCAAAATCAAAGGTATTTGTCCAATTATAGCTCTTGTGATTATCTGTTGAAAGAATCACAGCCCCTTCTTTATCACATGAAGAATCTTCACTCGATTTCATGTTTCCATTCACTCCCATTTGAGCAAATCTCAAGCTCTCCAATTCCATGGCAACTTCCTTCATATTCGGCCGCATCTTACCGTTCAAGTTCAGACATCTATGCGCAAGCTTCGCCACCGCAACTACAGATTCCTTCTCACTCTGTCCGGACACTCGATCCTCTAGAATCGAGTCGAGTTTGTTCTCGCTCATCGACAGCAAGAATCGCATGACCAAACTCTGTTGCTCATTTTCCCTCTCGATTATCGGCTTCAATCCGGTCACGAGCTCAACGAGGACGACTCCGAAGCTATAAACGTCGCTCTTTTCGGTGAACTGATTCGACTGGAAATACTCCGGGTCAATGTACCCGAAAGTTCCGTTCACATTAGTAGTTAGGTGAGTTTGATCCACCGCCACCGACTTCGAAGTCCCGAAATCCGAGACCTTCGCCACGTATTTCTCGTCGAGAAGAATGTTACTAGATTTGATGTCTCTGTGAAAGATCGGGAGCGAAGTTGCAGAATGCAAATAGGCTAGAGCCCCTGCTATATCTGCTGCGATCTTCAAACGCATGTTCCACAAGAATAGAAACTCGGTGGTCTTGTCGTCATGTATGAGATGGTAAAGGGTGCCGTTGTGCACGTACTCATAGACGAGAAGAGGGACCTTCGTCTCGAGGCAACATCCCAATAACTTGACGACGTTCCTATGATTGATCTGCGATAGTATCACGACCTCGTTTATGAACTGCTCGACTACGTATCTGGATTTGTGTTCGTCGACTACCTGGGATTTCTTGATCGCCACGATCTGACCATCGGACAACATGCCTTTGTAGACCGTCCCTTGCCCTCCTCGACCAAGAATTCGACTCTCGTTGAATCTGTCCGTGGCTTTGTCCAACTCTTTTGCGGAGAAGATTCGTATGTTTCCGAGAATGCCTTCGTTAGGCGAAGATTGTTGCTTCAATAAAAGACCTCCATTCTCTTTGAAGAAGTTGTCTCTGCGTTTTTTGTTCTTTCTCTTTGTCATGAACTTGGCTACTAAAAAGGAGAATGATAGCAACGTTGAGAAACCCATCCCAGATATCAGACCTATAATAAAAGAATCTATTAATACTTATTATACAAAACATAATTATGGTGTATCATGTGTCTAAAAGTGATTTTTCTTGATTTTTTTCTCTTTTTTAATTATGATGTAATATTATTTAGTCTAATTTTACAGTAAATCACTAGGGTCTATTAATCCAATTATGATATATAAGTATTTTTTAACTATAAAATTGAAATTAAATGCTAAAATGTAAATAATAAACTCTTATTGGATTAGTGAACACCCGTCATTTAGTGCAAAATCAGACTTTATCATAGTATTGCGATATTGAAGGGAAAGAAAAAAAAGAAGCAAAATCAAGAAACAACGAGTCGGGCACACGGTTAATACGTCATAGTTGGGACAGAGGATCTCGTGTGCAAACGGTAAGTAATAATAGTATTCATTTGGTAGAGTCAAACTCATCATGTACAAGCACATGTACCTTTATCTAGTATTACAAACAAGAGAAGAAGAAAAAGAAAATGAAACATCATATTCATAGGCCGGCTTGCATCAACAAAATGACAATGATTAGATATCTTCATATATAAACTAAACAAAACTACCTAAAACAAAGTGATATCTTTAGAGTTGTTTCTTTTTTTGCTTTTGTTCTTTTGGATGGAAGTAAAATATATATATATATTCCCTATATAGAGTTTGGTTCATATGTTAATAAATCCTGGTGTGTTATATAGGAATGAATTTGGACTATTGATCTTAATCAAATCTATGATTGTCATTGATTTAAGCATGGTTTCAAGGTACAATAAGCGTGATTTCATTTAAGCATGAATTGATACATTTAAAAGCACAATTATTTAATAAGCATAATTTTATGCACATTTAAGTATAGTTTTGTATATCTGTAAGCATTTTTAACATTTTAACACGTCAAGATTTATTAGCACACGAACTATTCCCTATATATATATATATATAGTTTTTTAACAAAGTAAGACCTTTTCACAGTGAGAATGAGTCAACCCCTTTGTCTGTGTCCTAGTCAGCACAACAAAAAAAACAAAAAAAAAAAAAAAGAAGAGAGAAGGAAGTACCTATTGATACTTTGCTGAGCTTGGGATTAGGAATTGTGAGGGCTTGACAGCCATTGCTGTTTCTCCACCCGTTACCGGCGTACCCCGCCGGGCATCCACAGACGTAATCCCCCGGAGTGTTGGTGCAAATTCCGGTGTCGTGGCATGGCTTGCTTCTACACTCGTCGATATCTAAGACATACATATATACATACATAAACACAAACTACAATTATTATGCAAATACAAAAAGTCATAATCAAGAACTAGTTCATTCATGTCTACTTGAAGTTATAGATATAGGAATAAGTGATGAAACAGGGTAATTGATGAGTAACCTCGGCAACCAGGAGAGAGGTAAGGATTGCCCTCGTAACCTTTGGCGCACTTACACCGGTAGCCTCCGATTCCGGCACCTGCATTAACGCAAGTGCTATTACTCTGGCACATGAAGCCGCTGGAAACGCGTGCCAGCTCACACCTGCGTGTCCCGATCCTCCAGTCGAGAACGACGGTGCGGCCCCTCAGCCAAGCAGCCGTCGGCACTCCAGGCTTGTAAAGCTCGGAGACCGCCTGATAGGTGAAGCTGTCCTTCTCCCCGAGGAACGAATAGCTGCAGGGATTATCCTCGACGTTCTCCCACTTATTCTCCAAACCGGAGATGGTGGTGTTGAGGAAGACAGTCCCCTTGGGCACTGGGATCTGGCAGCAGCCGTTGCCGGGGCAAGAGCCGTTGGCGGAGAAGTTGTTGGAGTAGCAGAAGGAGACGCAGCCAAAGGCGAAGTTGTTGGTGCCACCGAAGCGGCGGCGGACGGAGCCCTCGAGGACAGTGAGATCAGTGCAGCCGACCTGGGTGACGCTGTTGAGTTCGGAGAGGGTGTAGGGAGATCCGGCAAAGTCCATGGTCAGGTTGGTGGGATAGTGCTTTTTGTTGCAGCGGGTGGCGTAGATAGGGTTGCGGATTCGGATCTGAGATTTGGAGATCTTGATGACGCGGTAGCTGCGGCGGTGGGAGGAGAGGAGAAGGAGCGAGTGACGGGCGGAGGTGTTACAGTCGAAGTCGAAGCCCGGGAGGGAACAGTCGGAGCCGATGCCGAAAGGGTACGGGACTTTGACAGCACCGCATTTTCTCGGACAACCTGGCTTTGCTCCGGCAAAGGAGGAGTTGGACGGTGCCGTCGTGTTCTGTTGCAGAGTCGACTGGGCTGAAACAAGGCAATACAACAAGAAATAGAGGAGCATAGCCATTGTGTGAGTGTGTGTGTGTTTGTGCTGTTACAAGTATGGTTAACCTTATTATTATAGAATCTGTACATAGACAAGACTGATACTCCAATTCATTTCGCAGAATATATAATTTGAAATATTTAAACTATATAAACAAGGAAGAAACGACAAAAATTAGCAGACTTCCTAATTAAATCGTCACCACCTGCTGCAGGCTCAAACCAAAATGACAAATTCTCTTCAACCAAATTCTCTTAATTTTTCTTCTTAGATGAAACTTTCATGTATTTGAAGATAAAACAAAGATGAACGACAAAAAAGAAAGAAGAGAAAGCAACATACTTAAACCAAAATGACATCTTATGTTGAATTCTTGAGATAAATACAAACAAAACTTGAATGAATATTGTCAGCATTAACTTCTCTAATAACAAAATGCTGTCAACAATTACAGAATCTTTATGTTCAAGTTTCTTGATAAAAACGAAACTGAAAGAAACAGAAATGGAGAGAGGCAAAACTTACTTATCAGCTCCAAAGATTATTTTGCAGAAGTTCCTAATCAAGATGTGTTGAACATGATAGGATATGAATCGGACGAAGAGTTTGTCGGAAAATCAGAGGTAGTTGTCCAGCTATAGTCGTTATCATCTATTGAAAGAATCCTGGATCCTACTTTATGCAATGAAGAAGCTTCTGGAAGTTTCGTTAGAGCAGCTGATCCCTGTCGAGCTACTCTTACTCTCTCCAATTCCATGGCCACTTCTTTCATGTATGGCCGATTCTTACCACTCAAATCTAAGCATCTTTTTGCAAGCCTCGCAACTTCAAGAACCCCCTCCTTTTCGCTTTGAGCCGAAACTTGATTGTCTAGAATGGAGTCGAGAATTTTTTCATCCATTGATGACAGAAATCGCACAACTAAGCTTCTGCTGTTTTCTTCTCCCTCAATATAAGGTAATATAGGCTTCAACCCAGTCAACAGCTCGATTAGAACAACGCCAAAGCTATACACGTCACTCTTCTCTGTGAACTGGCTCGACCGAAAATATTCTGGATCGATGTATCCAAAAGTTCCATTCACATCAGTAACTGTCAGGTGAGTTTGATCCACTTCAACTGACTTTGACGTACCGAAATCTGACACTTTTGCCACGTACTTTTCATCCAGAAGAATATTGCTCGACTTCACGTCTCTGTGGAAGATTGGAAGTGAAGTTGCAGAGTGTAGGTAGGCAAGTGCTCCTGCTACATCTGCTGCAATTTTCAATCGCATGTTCCATGAAAACGGAAACTCAGAATTTTTCCCATCGTGGATGTGATGGGAGAGTGTACTATTAGGCACAAATTCGTAGACAAGGAGAGGAACTTGTGTCTCAAGACAGCATCCTAATAACTTGACAACGTTCCTATGATTAATCTGTGACAGTATCACAACCTCATTTATGAATTGTTTCACAATGTGTTTGGCTTTGTCTTCCTCCACCAGAGGTGATTTCTTGATTGCCACTATCTGACCATCTGAAAGCATGCCCTTGTAAACTGTCCCCTGCCCTCCTCGACCAAGTATGCGACTCTCGTTGAACTTATCAGTGGCTTTCTCCAGCTCTTTAGCAGTGAAAATTCGTGATTTTCCAAGAACCCCTTCGTTTGCTGAAGTCTGCTGTTGTATTAGAAGGCCACCGTTTTGCTTGAAGAATTTCTCCTTCTCCTTCTTATACTCTCTCTTTTTCACAAACTTGATCAATAGAAAGGATATCATCAACAATATCACGAATCCCATCCCAGATATCAAACCTGTAATAGAATCACAAGGACAGAGAAAAAAAAACACACTCTAAATTACAGACGAGGCGAAAAATTAAAAAAAATGACAGGCAGTCTTCACATTCACAGCTTTTGCTCCCAGTCAAACAAATTGCAAAACAAGATCAAAAATACAAGACGATTACCAGGTGCAAGTTTTCAAGAGTTGAAAAACAATCAATAGATAGTTTTCAGCTTTAACATATTCAAAAACCATTCAATCAACATTCAAGAAAATTTAAACATTTAATCTTAAATCAGCTGGAAAAGTACCTATGGATAATTTACTGAGCTTGGAGGGTGGTTTAATCACCAGAAAACAACCAGTTCTCCAGCCATCGCCAAAATAGCCTTCGGGGCATCCACAAATGTAATTTCCCGGAGTATTTGTACAAATCCCCGTTGCATGGCATGGATTATTTTTGCATTCATCAACATCTATCATTGAAAATAACCAAAAAACTTTTATTACGAGCAAAATAATAATCAAAGAATAACTAATCTAGTGTATTAGAACTAACCTATGCAACCAGGAGGAAGATACGGATTGCCATGATAGCCATTCAAGCAGTTACACCTATATCCACCAACTCCAGCATCATCATCAATGCAATCACTATTCTCTTGACAAGCAAAATCAGGAAAGTTCCTCTCTCGACTACAATTCTCCGTTCCAATTCTCCAATCGAGAGCCACTGTTACCCCTTGCAGCCAATTCACTATAGTCATTGGAGGCTTATACAGATCAGAAACCGCCTGAAACGAAAAGCTATCTTTCTCCCCAATGAAAGAATAGCTGCAAGGCTTAGCGGATTGATTTGTCCACCTATCCTCCAATCCAGTGATCGAAGAGTTGATAAATATAGTCCCTTTAGGCACCGGAATCTGGCAGCAGCCGTTTCCAGGGCACGAGCCGTTCAAAGAGAGATCTCCATTAGAACAGAAAGAAACGCAGCCTGTGGCGAAATTATTTGAAGTCAGATTCGGAGCCGCGTACTGCTTAGAGAAGCCCTCAAACACGGCTAAATCAGAGCATCCAACCTGCGTCAACGTGTTGGAGTCGGACAAAGTGTAAGGAGTTCCTGAGAAGTCGAGGGTCAGGTTGTCGCTACTTATTTTTTTTCCATTACAACGGCTGGCGAAGAAAGGATTCTTGATTCGAATCTGGGATTCGGAGATGTTGACGAGACGGTAGTCGTCTCGGGTCGAGAGCAGCATGTACGGAGGATCGACAGAGGCATCACAGAAGACGTCGAACCATGGATTCATGGAACAGTTTGAGCCGATCCCGATGCCGAAAGGATATGGAACTGTGAGGTCCCCGCATTTGCTTTCACAGCCTGGTTTCGTGATGTTCTGTTGCAGACATGGTTTAGCTGAGAGAAGATAGTAGAGGAAGAAGAGATCGATCAAAGCATAAAAGAAAGCTGACATTTTTGTGATTTTTTACTTTATTATTTTTTTTGAGTAGCAGAGTTTTTATGTCATAGCTAGCTGCTAAGGCAGACTTTTCAAGTCAATCTTAGAAAAGATGAAGTATACTTAATGACTAATTAATAGTAAATTATAATTGGTCATATATCATTAATCAACTAGTCGCGCGGCAAATGGCAATAGCTTCTCTTTTGGAATCGGTCAACTTCAAATTTTCGATCTTTGAAGATCGATTTTTTACCCAGAACGAAAAACCATAATCAGCTACAATTTTTTTTCAATAGCTTGAACGTACAATTCTATCATTGAATGTTGTTGTTAAGGACATCAATAAATACGTAATAAGTAACTCGATAAAATACGAAGAGCAACAACTGAGATTTCTGTTATTCAATGGCGTAGTAAACTACAAAAAGAAGGCAGAAAAATCCTGATAATGATTTTCAAAAAAAAAATAAAAATAAAATAAAATTACAGAGATTCTGGAAATTCATTGGACGAGTTCGCCTCTTCAATCTTCTTCCTCCTATTCAGCTCTTCCTCATACTTCCTCAATCTCTCTTCCCACATCTCCTGCGCAAGCACAATCGTCACGAAACTTCAATTTTTTTTCCACAAATTACCAGAATAGCAGATCGGAAAGAGAGAGAGAGAATTGAAACAAGAGAAACGAACCTTGTACTTGAGTTCAGCGCGGTGCATAAAATAGAATCCGGCGATGCCACCAGCTAGAGTGCCTGAAATGATCCTAAAATAACCCCATATCGAAGCATTCATCGCCCCCTTCTCCAATCGGGCAAATCGAATTCACGATTTTCGGCAGAATTACGGTGGAAGAGGTGAGAAATCGAAGCGGATGAACAGAGCTCGCCGGTAGTCCGCCGCAGAGCCGCCGCCGCGCGCAGCTGAATTTGAGTACAAAACCGCCGATGAGAATTAGGGGAAAATTATGAGATCTGTGTTTGAATTTTGAGAGACTGATTTTGGTCTTACTTATTGGGCCTTACTAAGTGGGCTCATGTCATAGACCAGTTGACTGCTTTGGGCCTACACCTCGTTATTAGCCCATAGCTCTTTCGTTAGCAAACATTAAAATTTAAAACAATTTATTTATTAATATGCGATTAATGTTATTTCATTTGACGATGATGCACGATCTACTAGTAAGACACTTCTTTTTCGACAAATAGTTCGAGATTCGAGTTTTTTTTTTTTTTTTTTTATCGGGCAAAGTTAGTAGTTAGCGGTTAGTAATTAGTACATCTTCTAGACTCTCAGAATTACTTCTCCTAAAATTCGTTCCCTCCAGGGATCGAACCCGGGACCTCCTGCTTTGCAGGCAAGTCCTGTAGCCATTGGGCTAAACCCAATGGTTGAGATTCGAGTTATTTTAAGTGTGTGAGTGTGTAAAAACCGCTCAATCATCCGAAACCGGATCTGCTTGTACTGTTTTTATCAGCCCTATAAGCAGGTAAGTTGGAAAAATAGCCCGGACCGATCTATTTGGAATCCTAGATTTAGGCTTGATTGAATTTTAGGCTAAGTCGGCCTGTCCTATAACATAGTCGGTCCACTTAGTCTATTTTACACTATAAATATATTTTCCAGGCTGGATTAGAGTTTGATATTTTCCGAGCTGTACAATTTCGGCATGTCAAGGCTCAGTGTTTGCCCAAAGCCCAATAGATTCGGGCTAACCCGCCTTTGATTTATGATAATATAATTTAATAAATAAAAATGTCAATTTCAATCCTTATCGATGCCAACTATTTGGAAAAGAATGATTTGATATATTCCTTCATTTTTCATCTTCATTTAATTATTACTATAAAATATCAATTTTTTTTGCATTAGGCATCGCCTTGATGTTGAGGAAACAATTATTTCAAGAAAATAATGTACGACACAACAAGAAAGGTCCCTATCTATATCTATCTGTATATATATAAAAGCCAAGTAGTGGCTTATAGAGAAAGTTGCCGCTAAAATGCAATCTACTTTTTAATATTATATTCATAGATTAGGGTCTAATATTTGGTGTATAATTTGAGATCATATATATATATATATATATATATATATGATCTAATACATTTTTCATAAATAAAATTAAAAATTATGAAACATATGAAATATTAATAAAATTTATATCTAAATAATATTCATTTATATATCACATATTCAACTTCACACATAGGTGAAATTCTACCATACATAAAGAATAGAAAAAAATACTGCACGCGTCAATAGTGAAAATTGAACCCCAAACAAATTAAAAGTTATGTTAAATCGTTGCCCCATATTGGAACGTGCAAATACTCAATCTGGCGTTCGTGATTATCTGACGGTGATTCTAATAGATATCTTCGACTACATTAATTTAGTGAAATTGTTAATGTTAAGCAAGGTTTTGTTTGATTTTGTTTATTTACTTTTTATGTGCTTGTGCTTATATTTTAATATATTTATATAATTATTTTTTTTCTTATCTAAATGATGTAGTCGATTAAAGTCATTTTCGAGAGAGTTTTACTAAAAATAATAATTTACCCACATCATTTGTTTATTGTTGTTGATGTGTTTTATTTCTTTATTATTTTGAAATTTCTTTTAAATAATAAATTATAAAATCTATTAAAATTATCTTTATATTTTATTTATTCAATTTCTTTTTTAATAGTATTAATTTACTTACATTTGTGACATCCCGTGCATAGAACGGGTTGCAATACTAGTTACGGAGTAGTATTAAGTGTTGCAAGTTCACAAAATAATGTATGAAACAGAAAAACTACTTTAAAAGAAAACAGATAGTTCATTAATTATCACCATTTTTAGAAGAAGCCGAGATGAAAATGAGCCATGGCCCTATGGCCCCTATATCTTGATCCACTCCAATTGTTATTATAATATATTATCCTTTTATCAAATCTCCATAATTGTTTAGTTCATGTGTTGAACGGATTAATTAAAATAGATCACAATTAATACTTTAATACTTTTCGATATTTATGTGGAAAATAATAATATATAGATCATGTCTCATACATTACATTTTTTTTTGACACATGAATTAAAAATGTGTATTTATGGTTTAAATGTATTGTGTAAGTGAGGTCACTCGTAAAAGTATAGTGTTTATTGTCATATTTTTTTACTCTATAAGAAAATGGACGTAACATTTGGGACGGGGCATATGGAGAATATAAGAAAAAAGTGTGAGCTTAAAAAAAAAATACCCGATACAATTCCAATATGGAGTAGTTGATTATCAAAAATAACACTTTCTGTAAATATGTAACCCTATTTTTTTCATAGATGAATTTTACCTAACTTTACCAATGGGTGTTGATCAGAATTATTATTCTAGCTTATCCGATCATGATGTTAACGAGTCCGAATCGAATTAGCCATATTAGTTCCCTTAACGTCAATTGATTTTACGTATTATTGCCTTAAGTCGGATTTGAAACTTGTTTTTTATGATTTTATCCAATATATATTATATATTAATATAAATTCAATTCAATTTTTTTTATATAGTGAGGCAATTCGTTTGGATTTTACGAAAGTGAGATTTTGATTGATTAAAATGGAACCATTCATGTTCAAAAATAAAAAATAAAAATGGAACCATTCAAAGAAGGAACGTGGAGGTGGAGTTTAATTTATTATATTGATTAAATTCGTATTTATTCTGTGAAAAATGAAATTACCTTTATTTCTTTATTTATTTCCCCATCCTTCAATTCAAACGTCACTTTATTATAACTAGTATTTGTGCCCGCGCGATGCGCGATAGAAAATTATATATATATATATATATATATATATATATATATTGATTCAATTTTTTGTAGAATAGAGTGAAAATGTTAAGAAAATTATACACGTGTTTATTTTATTCATTACAAAGAAAAGAAAATTTATGTAAAATATTCAACTCTTCATTACAATTAATATAAGGGAGTAATTAAAAAAAGTATAAATCATTTTGCATTCTAATAAAGGATACTTCAGAGTTCACGAAAATAGTGTGCATGCAAGTATATGTATGAGGTGTCCAGGGGCGGAGCCAGACTTTCGGTTCAGGGGGGTCACAAATCGACGACGCAGAACCGGGGCAGCACTACAGGAGAGGAGGCGTCGCCGTCAGCGCTTGGTCCGAGAGCTTCGGAAGGCGCGCTGCCGCGCTGGTGGCTCGGTGCCTCAGTGGCGGTGGACTAGTGGCGACAGAAGAGGAATGGCGGCGAGATTAAAATCGATGAGAATTTTAGGTTGGGATTTGGGAGAATGGGAGCTACGCAGGTCGCGAGTTCTTCAGATTCAGAAGCCGGGGGGAATTTGGGGAAGGAAATCTTAGAATATTAGTAATTTTAAATATTTTTAATATTTATTTGTAAAATTACTAAAATACCCCTAGGTTTTTATCAAATTCCAGTGGGGTCACTTGACCCCACTGCCACCATGGTGGCTCCGCCCCTGGAGGTGTCTATGAGAACATGATAAAGCGTCTTTTTATTTATATGCATTGTCTAACTACTTAGAAAAGTTAGATGTCTTATAAGCGCTCGTTTGGTAGGCAAGACGGGATAAAGTATGATAAGATAAAAGGTAGATAATAATCTTAGCTTTGATTGAGATTATAATAAGGTATTAATTTAATTGGACTTATATATATTGAGTTTTAATGATTTCATTAAAGAAACCAACATTTTCTCTATTAGATTGTAAGAACAAAAATATATGGCGAAAATAAATATCTAATGCAATTGACAATTAATTGAGAAATACATATATATGATATATGCGCATTGCAATTAATTGTAATAACATAGTCCTACTATTCTGGAAAAAATAAGGTAAAATTTGATGTGAAAGCTAATACATAATGGTACTCCAAAAAAATACGTAGTACATAATGAATAAATGAAATAAGATAATTAAACATGATAAATACGTACACATTGCAATTATACTTAAGATAATATAAATTTTAGTATCATGATACTAAAATTTATATTTTCTTAAGTATCATTGCTAAAAGTTATTTGCTTTTATGTGTGTGTATATATATATATATGATACTAATTATTAATTAAATATTTTCTATATAATTGCAAAATAAATTCAAAGTGAAATCACATAGTAATAGTAATAATATTAAATTAAAAAGTAGTAATAAATATACTGTGTGTAATGTGGTGATTGATGTTTGATAATTTAAATGAAGCAAAATATTTGAAGCAATTTGCATATATATTTGAGAAAAATATCCATATTTATATATCTCAAGAAAGTATTTGTACATCCCCTCAAAAAAAAGAAAGTATTTGTACATACATTAATAATGAATGCTTTTAACGCTCACCCTAAATATACTTAATGTGTCAACAAATGACGTGACAATCTATAAAGAAGGCTAATTAAACTCTATCAAATAAAGCTAAACCCCATAGAAAATTAAATCATCTGAAAAAAATTAAAACCTAATGACACTGTCATATCATCGATGGATACATTAATTGTGCCAGCAGTAGGCGGTGGAGTGTTTTTGTTCATACATTATATATATTATACTCCGATTAATATATATCATAAAAGACCAACTAAAGTTCATTACAATAAAATTAATTCGAATTTTTATTTTTATAATGATCTAGGTATAAGCGTGGGAAGGACTTAAATTGGCTATAGTATTATACACGTCAATTTTTCTTGTCAGGCCAATGTAAAACCACGCCGGTGGTAATTGACTATGGAGTAATTAATTTGTACTACAATAATATGAAAAAATAAGAGATCTTGTTTAAACGTTAAATCAATCAAAGAATTTGTCCTTCTTGATCAAGACATACTACGACTCAGACTATTAGCTATTGGACACCACAACTATAAAGTTTAAAAGAAGTGTGATTTTCTAAAAAAGAAATGGTGGCTTGCAGCTCTATGTATTGAGCCTTTTCAAGAAATGATCATTATAAATCAATTAATGATCTTAATGAAAATCACACTTTAACTAATGCGGCCTACTTTAATAATAGTCTTTCTTAATACATTCGACAAGAAAACTTACCTATAAACTTTCAAGAAACAATATTACAATCTATGTGGTCTTTTCTTAAGCCACATGAACGTGTTTAAGAAAAAGAATAAACAATTAGATCGGCTAATCATATTATGATGTGCGTGTGGCCATATATATTAGATCGTGAGTTGGAGCAGTCGCAGTTAATTATCATCCTCGGGTGCGTACGAGTAAATTAAAAATGTTTTCTTACCCAACGCTAACATGTTTAGTGTGTTTGTCAATAATGTACAGCGCTGACATGTTTAGTGTATCGCGGTGTCATGTAATTTTTTTTGGTAAGATATATAATTTTTTTTAGTATATTTTAAAGTACATATTTATGATAAATTTTTAATATGGGTAGGAGAAAATTCATCATAGGAAACCGATAATATATGCAATGTAATCTGGAATGCTTTTCTGATATGTGGCAGTACCATATCAATAATTTTTTTATTTAGGGTTTAGTTTGTTTTAGTAGAATTTAGTTTTTTTTATATAGTTTATATTTTTATACGTTGTATTAATAATGTTCTTTAAATATATTATCATCATGTTAACTGTGTGTACATTAAGTATGCCTGATGGGTAAGGAAACATTTATCGCAATATTATAAACTACTATTATGTTGAGGCAAATTCGTTATACATAACTTGTGAACGTGAATTGACTTCATAACTCACCTAATCTGCAGCAGCTATGAGTTTCCTATTGTCACCAAAACATATACACGCATATATAATCTATAAGTAGGGGGGGGGGGGGAAAATTGCAACACTTAAATTAAACTATTCGGAAATCGGGAAATGGATGATCAACCTTGATTGATTGTTACATCCTACCAAATATATTTTTTAAAATTCACTCACAGAATGAGTGACGCATGCATGCAAAGAATCTTTGTCTAATTCTTTTCTAGAAATGGTGTTAAAATTGTCAATTTTGGGGTAGAACTTAAATTGGAAGGAAATTTTGCAAAATGAAAAAATCTGATTATAACCCAACATTTGATTGTCTCTACCCCTCGATCAATGACAAAAGTATTGTGAACTACTATTAGATTTAACTCCTTTATGATTAATCATTATTTAATTTATTTTTTTTTGAAAGAATCGTTATTTAATTTTAATTTTACAAACTCATCATTCTAATTACTATCAATTAATATACTATTGTTTTTTAATTCGAGGATGGCTTCCAAAGTTTCTAGAATATAACGTTAGTAATTTTAAATTACCATATCAAATTAGGGGACTTGTTTCCAAGTCAATTAGTAAAAATATCTGGTTGTTGAACAAAATATATGTAAATCAAAGAGATTATGAGACATAGTTTGACAGCTAATGAATTTCAACACACACCTCAATCATAATCCGACTATTTATTTATTTATCTTATTTTTTATAGGGAATTATAATCCTAATTCTTCTAAGCAATTTTGCTTATTAAAGTATTGGGTTTTAATTTGTTTTCTGGTGGATGCGAGGATGATTTAGATTTTGATGGATTTCTTATTTAATAATTTAATTAGAATTAGTCCACACATCTAAAAACGACTATCTGCATAATGCAATTGGAGAATAAAATGGTACAACAATATACCAAATACTATATTCTATAAATACAGTATAATAAATTATAATTTTTCCTTAAACGTGTAGATTTATTATGACAAAAACTTATGTCAATTGGAGGCACCGTGCGGCCAGGCCCAAAGTGTCAATCTTTATACAGAAAAGTGTCAATCTATATGAATAAAAGTGTCAATCTTTAACATAATTATTTTACGAATAAAATGATAATTTTTAAAAGTGTCAATCTTTATACAGAAAAGTGTCAATCTATATGAATAAAAGTGTCATTGTTTTAGCCCGGCCGCACGGTGACTTCGGCTGACTCAAGTGTGTCCCATTTATTATTAACTAACTCCAATTACTACATTATGTTTGTTTTCACTTATAGAGTAATAATAGATTTTGAAATTGTAAATCTAATTAGTGAGCATATGTAAATGTCCATTTAAGTAATATAACTAGTGTGACCAATAATTAGCCACTTTGACTCAATAATATTTTAATAATGTAGATTGCAGTTGTTGTTAAATAATAATATATTAATAATATTTTATAGATTTGTCGGTTATAATTATATAATTAATAAATAAATATGACTCAATAATAATAACAATAATATTTAATATAATTCATTATTATTGTTATTATTATTAAAAAAAAAATTATCTCACTTTGAAATACTCCGTATTTGCTACCAACAACATATGATTCATTCATCTTGAATACTATTCATATGACTCATCTAGAGATGAGTCATCTAGAGATGACTTCAAAAATGTACCAAACAGCCTTAGTTTATTAATTTGATTGATTGGGAAAACAAAAACATCATATGATTATCGATTGGTTAAATTATGATTTTTATATTAGCTAGCAATGATGGGTCAAAAGTAAATTTGCCACATTACTTTTGACCACGTGCAATACGTGAGGCGAGTTTTGATTAGCGATTAAGACTCTAAAATTAATCTAAATTGTAGGTAAAAAATAGTACCAGCATTTTTGCTTTCTCAATGATTACAGTATTATTTAAAAGTCTTCCTTTTTAATCATGGATCAATGTAATTTTACTCGCAGTAATTCCCTTTGATAATTTTACTTGGAGTAATTTATATATTCCCTCCGTCCACTATCTATACATCCAAAATTTCGGACACGGAGTTTAATATATCATAATAAGTGAATGTTAAAGTGGAGTTTGAGTCTCATTTATAGTACTATAACCAAATCAATTCATAGGAAAAATGCATTTTTAAAATTTCAATCTCAAAATCAAAAAAAGTTCATCACCCATGGCGAATTTGACAAAAACTTGTGTCAGCCGGAGGCACCGTGCGGTCGGGCCCAAAGTGTCAATCTTTATACAGAAAAGTGTCAATCTATATGAATAAAAGTGTCAATCTTTAACATAATTATTTTACGAATAAAATGACAATTTTTAAAAGTGTCAATCTTTATACAGAAAAGTGTCAATCTATATGAATAAAAGTGTCATTGTTTTAGCCTGGCCGCACGGTGCCTCCGGCTGACCCAAGTGTGTCCCGGCGAATTGTTTTGACTCCGTCCCTGCTCAGAAGCCATTTCGTATTTGAAATAAATTTGCTAGTTTTTTTTCAATGAAATATAAGTAGTGTTTAGAAGTGAAGTAGTATAAGAAATATAGTAGTAGTATAAAGAGTTAGGTTGGGTTATACTACTTAAGTATCCACTCATTTTGTGCAAGGGAAAAATGAAGACTGTAGAAATTTAGTTGTAGTTAAAGTTCTTTTGTATAAGTCAATAAGTTTTCTTTTTTTGTTAGCGTCGTTTATCATGCATATTTCGATTTTCTCAGTTGTCCATTATTGTTTTTTTTCCCTTTAATTATAGAATTGAGTTTCTTACCTTCATCATATCATTAAAAGAGATGAATACTTATTACTCGCTCTAGTCTAATGATACTCATCACTTTTTATTATTTTTATATCTCATACTACCTCCATCTCGTTGACTTAGTCTCATTTGATATTTTAGTCCGTCTCAACTAATAGTCTCATTTCCTAATAAGGAAATAAATTAGTATCACTTCAGCCCATCCCATCATTGTTAATTAGGCTCTAAATTTAATTTGACCCAATTATGCCCAAAATTAAACTAAACCCAATTACACCTAAACCCTAAAATGAGATGGGTCATTCCACTTTTGTCCAGAATCATCCATTCTATCTCTCTCTCTCTAACCAAACCGATCCCTCTTTCTCTCTATCCTCTGCAATTCTCATCTCGCTCTATCCTCTCGATTCACTCTCCGGAAAATACCAATCACTAAAATCTCCGGCAATACCAATCACTCTCCCCTTTCCTTCTCCGATAATGAATGATTTTGGGCCTATCTACCACGGCCGGTGGGGGGCGAAGCTGGCGGTGGATGACGACTTGTCTCCAGAAAACCCTAGATCTGACCCGCCGCCGCCTTCCCCCGGCCGAAAATCCCCAGAAATTCCGAATAACACCCCTAAATCTATTCGCCAAAACCTTAGAAAGAACAGATCTCATCGTCGCAACCCTAAACCCATCCCTCCCCGACCATACCTTGTGATTCGCCGGCCGACGGGGGCAAAGATAGCGGAGGAAGCAGATCTGAGCCTAGAAAATCCTAGATCTGTCCAGACGCTGCCTCCGTTACCGCTGGCGTTGCCCCTTCCGGCTGGCGACACTCGAGACCGATCAGACCCAAAATTGTTCCGACGCCTCCCGCGTTACGAACACCGCCTGCGCAAGCTCCCAGATTGGATGCATGAGGGCTCGGGCGCCAGAGTTATTGCCGCAGGGAGGGTGGTGGCGGCGCCAGCGCCGGCGGAAGACAGATCCGGTTCAAAACCCTTCACTGCTGCTCCTGTTGAGAGGCTTTGAAGCCTTCAATTCGGTGAAATCTACCTCTGTTTACTGCTTTCCCTCTATCTTTCCAGTTCTTAGTTTTATTATTTTGATGATTGGGATGAACGAATCCTGCTATAGTTTGTGTGATTTAGCTGAATGTTGGTCCTGTGTGATGATGATCTCTTTTGGGATGATGATGATCTTTTTATGTGATTCTGATATAAAATGTGGACTGGTATTGAATTGTTTGATCTCTGAATCTGTTTAATCTTCATGCTCTGATTCTTGTGGTACTAAATGGGTTCGATTATCTGCAATGATGACACAAATACTCTGATTTCTTGGACTAAATTATGCTCTGAAATATCTCATGATTGATTGATCCAGTTGTTTGGAGCTGCATTATCTCTGATTATAGTGTATGTCTCAATGCTCTGATTGTGGTGGTAGTATGTGGGTTAGATTATCTGCAATGATGAAACTTAGGAAATTTTTAGCTAATGCCTCTATATGGAGTGGTTCTCATATGCTTTCTTGGGTTACTGTGTGTCTGTGCCTACACTTATGATTCTGATAAGCTCATTAAAGTCATGGTCTCAATTCATCTTAAAACTGAAAATAAACTGATTCATTAAAATCTGAAATTACAACATTTTACCAAAAAACTAATCCACTTCTGCATTAAATTCCAATCTGTACAAAGTAATCTACACTTCTATTCACTGAATCTTCAAAAAAAAACATGCCCTTTAAGCTTCAAAAATTTGCATTGGTGGCATCTGCACAAAAAATTGTTCATCTTATCTGCATGTACTGCACAAAAATATTTGAGCCATTGTCCCTAGAAATTCAAATCTGGAACCCCTTCTCCAAGGTGTGGCACACCGATTCCCATAGATTCCATTAGCCCTTCAATTCCTTGTGTGCTTTCTTCTGCTATCAAGTAGTCAATTGATTCCCTTACCAAAAATTCTGGGACTTCAATATTTGTAGGAAGTGTACCCTGCCTAAGTAAAGCATTCTTACTCATGTGTGGTTGCTTGAAATTATTCTGTCCCTTCACCTTCATTATTTCTGTAAGAACACATTGTAGAGATAGAAAGACTTTATTCAAAGTCATTGCATCCAACTCATTGAAACTGCTCAAGATTGCAGCAATAAGCTCATCTGCATTCTTGCAGCTCTTTCTCTGTTGTAGAGCTTGAATTGCACAAAAGAAACCTAGATCATTTGCATTGCAATCAGGGGAGTTAGCTGGTTGTTGAACCAGCTTAATTTGAAAACCATCTGTATTTGCCACTGCTTGAAAGTCTGCATCTGTGTTGACAATGTGAGGCCTGGCATTGTCCTGTTGGATTTTGATGTCCTTGCTTAGAAAAGTAGGCCATTTCTGCTTGATTGCAGGAACTATCTGAAATCAGAATAATAATGTGTGCTTGTATTAATTGTAACATAGGGTGTGTGTGAACATTAAAACATTAACATAAATTGAAATCTAAACATGTTACCTCTTTAATGATGGAATCTCTTATTACTGTCCTTGTTATAGACTGTATAGGTTTGATTTCAATTGTCCCTCTTGGCCTTCTTATGCTGTTCCTTCTTGCTTCCACCTCTTCAACTAGTGGCCACATTCCAATCTTTCCATCAAACAACACTTGCCCTTCTGCATCAAACACAGGCTTGCTAACTGCACATATAAACATCACCTTTGGTATGAATTTCTTGGATTGACAAACTCTATGTGGATCTGCCTCCATTGGGGTGAGGTAGTATCTGCAGCTTTTCCTTGTCAACATGAACCATTTCTCATCAAGATGAATTGTGTTTTCCATGGCTTTATATTTCAGTTTATTCAGTGCTGCATCATAGTGTAAGGCTTGTAGGCAAAATTTTAACCTAGAAAGCATATGATGAGCTGCCAATAGAGGTTTAATAGCATTTGTGTGATGTCTGAGCAGAAGCTTAGCCCATCTACCCACAGTTGCCCTTGATATATGTGGTCCTAGAGCATCAGACATTGATTGAATTGTACCTCTTTTCTCTACTGGAATCTGCTCTATTCTTGCATAGTCAATCTCATGTTTTTTCTTTCTTATTCTTGGAGTGGTTTTCCTTGACAGATTGACTACATCATTTCTTGCTCTTTGTTCTTTTGTGGTTGTCCAGATGCGGCTGATTGTTTTTCTGGAAACTTTGAACAAGGCTGCAGCTTCATTGATCTTTCCATGTGGGCACTTATCATCCTTCAAGCTCCCAAGTAAGAACTGCATGATGGCTTTTCTTGTCAAGTCTGAAAGATCATCTTTCTTGCCCATTGCATTGCTCAGCTCTCAGCTCTTCAAGGGAGATTTTTCTGGAATGATTGGAGTGTGAAGGGCAGCAAATGAATGATCTCACAGCTTTATAGAGTAGGCTTTCTGAGATTTGGGGGGAAAAATCTGAAAATTTGGCTCCACTTTGTTTTTTTCATTTTTTGATTATTTTGTATTATTAAATTCATGAACAGTTAAATGAGATGAACAGTAATTCCGCTACAGTGTTATACGAACAGTAACTGCGAACTCTAATTTTTTGGGATTAAATCTGCTAAACATCCCCTTATCTTCTTTCCTTGGTTCTAGTGCCATATTGAAATGAGACTACCTTAGTGAGATGGAGGTAGTATATATTTAGCAGAAGACAAGTAACATGAGACAGAGTACAACATATTTTAATTTGTGGTTTTGTTTACGGTATAACATGTATAAAAACAAAAATAAGAGGGTAAATTAAAAGATAATAAAAGGAAAGAGTGTCCTTGTTGTCTTTCAAAGTTTTCAATTACAGAGTGGTCCAAAGTTTGCCAACTTTGGGAGTTATCTTGCTAGTGTTAAATTACCCTTAAGTAAATGTGAGTAAAAGACAAAAATGTTTTCAAATATTCTTCATTACAAAGAGTATATGAGTGGTTGCTATTTATTAAAAAATATAAAAATAAAAATAAAAAAAAGAGGCTAGGGAAATTGTACCTTTGTACAGTTTTATATAAACTAGCAAATGTAATGTGCGTTGCACGTGTAATCTATATTTTAATTTGAGCAAATTTATATAGGTAAAAATCACTAACTGTAATTTTATCATTAACTTTGAAAAATATGAAAAATCAAATATGTTGTACACATGATATTACTTTGATTCATCTTTAAAAAAAGCATGCCAAATTACTTTCTTCACTTATAAAAAACTTAACCATATATCAAAATAGATCGAGAATGAAATAGTTAAGCATACAACTCTTCAAATGAAACTCTCAAAAATTAAATCAAGAATTTAGATAGTTCATCATTAGCATCTTATAAGTAAGAATAACTTAAACATCACTTGACCGACACTGAACTGATAAAATGGAGTCTCTCATCTGATGAAGGACTCAATCACTTAGTTAAGGAGACCAATGGAAGCACTTATTTGATAAGAAGATATGTTGACTCCAAACATTCTATTCTTATCACATGTCATCCAGATAGTTTTGTGCTGACAAACAAGTTCAAAAGCCTTAATATGGTTGTTGTGTTTTGTGATCAAGAAAGAGTATCACATGTTTTTTGCAGAATCTAACACTGCCGAAAGCAAAGATCTACAAAAGTGATAAGTACATTGATTGAAGGAATATATGCCTACTGCCTAACCAAATATGGAGATCACATTAATTGCACCAAAGTTAACTCAAAAAATGAAGATTCAAACAACTACCTCCCAATAGATAATTTTATGAACACACACTATGAAATAGATGGAGTTCAACCCACATGAAGGTTATGAGTGCTCAAAGTCGACCAACTAGTTTCTCAAGTTCTCAAGCATTTGTGATCCTCAAAGATCTCTAGCATTGTACGCAAGAACACCCAAATTCGAGCAAATCATTCCTAGTGTTCGTACTTATGGAGATCCACTCAATTAAGGCTTAACCTTCATATCTCAAGCCTTAGTCAAGTAATCTTATCTCTTACGATTGATTTTATTGTAAAGGATTATTCAAAGTTGGAAACACATTGCAACTCTTAAATTGTTTCTAGCCGAGTGTTAGTCGAGTTTTAGCATGTGATTTGTAAATTGATCATTATAAGATTTTCATATCTTTCAAAGGTTGGGAGAAGATTTAGGCTCTAACTTGCCCGATTGTTAGTCGAGTTTTAGCGCATGTGTTTTTGTAGTAATATCACTCTTCATACTTTCTTTTAAAAAGAAATAACACATTAATATCTTAGTTCGACAATTGATATTAATTGGAACATTTATCTCATTGAATTAACTTTATAAAGCTTCTTATGAAAAGAATGTGATGTTGCTCCAATTATTTTATTGAATAAGAGTAATTTGATCTTTTAAGAAATTATTAAAATTTGAAAATATTCTTTCAACTGACTAACTTACTCTTAGGGAATAAAAAGAATTGCAATCGTATGGAAAATAAAATAAAAAAAATTCAAGCATCAAAATATGTATTAATAGTATATTTTCATCCCATAGTGCAAGTATTTTGAAAAGTCAAAATATATATTAGAACTTGCAGCCCAGTGAATATATAAAAACAGAAAATATTTCTATCAAAATGAAAGTGAAAAATATAAATACTTCTCATCTTAAATTTAAGATTTTTTTTTCTTATTTTGATATTTGTGAAATATTTCGTGAAAGTGTGATATCATTATAAAATTGATATTTCACCTATAAACCATGTTCACAAAAACAACATAACTAATTCTACCATCATGAATAATTTGATAATAAAATTATGCATAAGAGTAAAAATTTGACACTGCTATTCTTAAAATATATAGATATATACTTCATTTGTCTCACTTCATTAGCCTCATTTATTTTTGGCACAATAACCTAGAACGGTGAGATAAAGGGGTTAAGAGGCATTTTCCACCACTAATTCTTTCCCTTTTATGGAAATGAGACTAATACATGGGACAGACGAAAAAGAAAAATGTAATGAAGCGGGACGGGGGGTAATTTTTCAAATTCTTATCTTCAAGGGTATTTGCATATTTGGCCAAACTTTCTAGATTTGTGAGGAATATAAATTCATACATAATTGAAAACGATGATTAATAAATTGAATATGATTACAATGAAAATGACAATTAATGATTGATAATATTGCAAGTCTTGATAATTATATTATCTTTCAAATTATTGTTCATGTTGGAATAGAGGTTTAACTTGTAAAACAAATGTCATTTTTCATAGTTTAAAAAAAATCCAATAGTCAAAAGCGAGATGTGCATTGATGAATCATCATAAAAATAGTTGTCACAATTGCTCTTTCATCCAAACCAAACATAGTTATGTACAGTATAACTGTTGTTGTGGCAATTAATTAACGACTCTCACACTAATTTAAACAAATTTTTTCTCACTGTTTCATTTTTAATAGAAACTTTATCTTCTCTAAAAAAAAATAGAAACTTTATCACCATTTATTTGCACCACCATTCTAAGTGTAATATGCAGCCCTAACTTGAGATTCAAGACCGAAGCTTTATATCTGATCACAATGATCAACAGTTTGCGTAGTTAGCTCTTCTTTGAGGTAATAAATTTTTTGTTACTTCAAATAATTTTTATTTATCCATGTGCTAATCAATTCAATTCTTTTCAAGATATTAACGGCAAAGAAAGTGATCATATTTGATGCAAATTGGCTATTTTTTATTTCTTTTAGGGAATAATGAGACCCGTGTTAATTATAAATATGGAATGACCCAGCTAATGATATCTATATCTTATATATGACATCATATATAAAATAAAATAAAATAAAATCGAATCATATAACTGTAAGCTTATTAGTTTAAAGATTTATTTCTTCTAAAAGTGAAAATCATATTGTTGGAATATACATACCTTAATTAAAACTAACAATATCGAATTACCTGATTATATTCTGCCACAATTGCAGCTTGACGTCACATTATAAAATCTAACATGTTTCTTTTATATATATAACTTAAACATACGTATATTCATAGATTTATTATGTTATTATATAAATTACGCTATTACCCTTAAAATTAAATAAATAAGGAGGATACAATAGGTAATCAACATTAAGTACATAAACCTCTTTTTATATAAGTATATAGATAGATATAGATATAGATATAGATAGATTCTTCATTCCAACATGTAATATTTATAATAATAATGTATAGTAGTTCAGTAATAAGATCATTACATACGGTTGATTTTAATAATTAAATTTAGTCAAATCGAGATAATGTCAACTATGAAATTTCAGATGCATGTATAGTATATAAAGTTTAACCTAAAATACTTTTCTTTTACACCCCATGAATCATGATGGACATAATCTGATTAGCTGGTTCTCATTTATTAATATCATTTTTTTTAACAAATGGTGGAAATTAATTGGTTGGTTCATGCAAAGAAATTTGAATGGACGTGAGATTATAATTAAGTGGAGAATCTTAATTCATTTTCACACATGACACGTGTCAAATCGGCATGTAAATTGATAGATTTCCAATTAATTTCCTTTATTTTCGTTAATGTGAATCGCGTTTATAAAGAGGAGTAGTTCAAGACATTAAATCTATTCTTATTTAGAAAAAAATTAATTGTATATGATCGAGTTCGAGCATTTGCGAAGTGCGATAGCAGTTGCCGATTCTCATAACATTAAGAAAAGTTGCTTATAAGCTTGTATTGTTTGTGCGCTCTTTACAATTTATGTTCTTCTGATTGCTTGTCTAATTCGTAACAACTTGTAAAAAGGGCATGCAAATGAAAATTTGATTATTACTTAATTTGAATTTAGCAATATAACACCAAAAATTGAAAATAATGGAAAAAACAATTGTCACTTTCAAATGTGTCATAATTTCCGACTGTCCCTCGAAAGCTTTATCGCCATAATCGTGGGACGACTTATTGAGAAGTGGACGAATGAACAATTAAGCGTTATAATTGCTAAAGCGCAAAAAATTAAGATGAAATGGATATCTTTTTTTCCCTATCCGATTATAAAAATATATATTTTCTCACAAATGAAAAAATAGGGCAAATACAGTAACAATTAGATAATGGGATGCGACGCCTTTCCCCTCAAATTTATAATTTATAGGTTGGAGATTCGAATCATCCTCTAAGTATTTGAATGTGCGAGTGTGTATATTTTGTACTAAAAGAAAATCATTGGATGTTCATATTTTATTTTATTTTTATTTTAGAAAACTAATATCTTGAATTAAAAAAAAATCAAAACAAAACAAACAAACAGTTCTCCATTCATCCAACATCAATCAAATTATAAATTATTTTATAAGGAATAAGAAATGATACGAGATTTATATTCAAGGTGCATTGTAATAGTTTTAAGAATGCATTATCAATATATAATGTTCACTATCGATTGTGGGCATACTTAATATGTTAATAGTTGATGTGACAATGTCACGTCGATAATTTTTCTAATTAGAATTTTTTTTAGTAAGGTTAATTGTTTCGGGTAGAGTTTAATTTGCAGGGTATATATTTATGATAATTTTTAAATATATATTATTTTTACGTCGGTCGTTGACACATTGTCCATTATTGGTAACAGAATATTCATTTATATTATAATTATACATAATAGCATATAAGTAGGAAGGTTTTCACGAATATATATAAAGATTCTGAGAAGAACTATCCCTACATATATTTAGAAGGGTGAACTTTATATATACCCAAAACCGATAAGTATGTAAGTTTTATACCCAAGCATATAAAAGTATAAGTTTTATACCCAAAATCAAATGAAAAGACAAATTTACCCTTAAAAAGTTACTGCTTTTCACGGTTACAACATACCAAACCGTGATATCATTGCTAAACCGTGAGCTCACGGTTTTGCATGTATCCTCACGGTTTATAAGGGCTAAAAAACGTGAGTAAAGTATAAAACCGTGAGCTCACGGTTTTGTCTCTCTCAATTCACTTTTTAATTTGATTTTGAGTGAAAAAAATATAAAATTCAAAAATTCATTTATTGACCAACAACCAAATCAGATGAAGGTACATTTCATTAAGTGAATTTAACAGTGAAATTGAACAAAAACACTTCAACTACAACAAAAAATTGAAATCGTGAACGCAAATTGAGTTAAGCTCTCTCAATTTTGTTGAAATTTCCCCTCAAATTTGGTTGATTCTCGAAGATATTCACCGCATTTGGTCCGCTGTCGAAGATATTTTGATCATATTGAAGGTACGCACCATTTATTTTTTTCATAATTAGTTGTTATTATTGTGTAAATTTGGGAAAAATCATATGAATTTGGAATTTAGTAATTATTGATTTTTTTCTAGAAAATCATGGTTTATTTTCTTTTTTGAGATGAAGAGTGATTAGATTACATGTTTGGTAACCTATTCATCGAGAATTAAAGTAATTACTTCCATGTAATAGGTTTAAACTGTTAGATTCGATATTAAGCTTGAAAAAATGATTTTTATTTTTAACGGTTTAATTAAAATTCACGGTTTATATTTGACATGTATGGTTATTTATAGGGAAAACCGTGAGATATCCTTTTTCAATTAAAATATTAAGGTCTCGATCTATAATATTTTCACGGTTTAAACTTTGATTAAACCGTGAAATGTCCAACATTTCACGGTTTAATCAAAGTTTAAACCGTTAACTTCAATTAAAGAACCGTGAGCTATATATTTAAACCGTGTAAACACGATTTATTATATTCTTAGTGTATTTTCTTCTGATTTTGAATTTCTTGATCGTTTTTATGCAGATATGTCTACGGTAAAAGTATATATTCGTCACGGTGGGTATTTTGAGGAGGAAACTCGTTACGTAGGGGGCGATCGTGTTTTGGTGCATTTGGCTATGACCCAAGTTACATATGCAAATCTACTACAAGAGATTCGTGATCAAGTGGGTGAAGAATCCAATTTTTTGCTCTACTACGTGAGTAATGCCGATGGTGGCCAAGATAAGGTCGCTTTGAGGAGCGACATTGATTTGTTGCGATTGATTGTGGAGCAGATGAAGAAGGCAACTGTTTACGTTGTTAGCAAAGATAAGGGAATCGCCCGCAGCACTCCGATGACACAAGGTTCTAGGATTTTTACGAATATTGAGGAGCTGAGCTCGGAGGCTCCATATTCTGAAGAAGAAAGGAGCGAGGAATACGACGAGGAGAGTAATGAGGATAGAGAGGTCGCGGAAGATATGGCTGAGGAAGCAATGGACGCAGCGGATCGCACCGACTTATTTGAGTCACTTACGAAGGAGTTCGGTGTATGGATCCGAGAGCCGAGACGGCTTAATAGGATCGTTGGGCATCGCAACATTCATTCAGAGTCCCAACCTACCCAAGACGACGATGTCAGGGCCGATCTTGAGGCTATCCGTGATTGATTCCTCACGTTCACCTAGACACTGCGTTGCTTTTGGGAGTTCTGGATCCAGATTATTACACGCCTGTAGCTGGTGCATTGCTAGAGGGCGGCATGTTCAAGAGGAAGTTAGATGTGTCGTAGCAGTTGGATTGCATCAAATGGAGAACCGGCAGCAGTATAAAGTTGAGAATTCGGACAAGGGCCGTATCGGGTTCAAATGCAGGACGGAGGGGTGCGAGTACCTTGTACGGGCAAAGAACGTGGGGACTATGTGGCGCGTCAGAACATACAATGGCAGCCATACATGCTCCGTCGATTTAGACGGGACTATACCGCGGCAGTACCCCGCGAATGTTCTTGGAGCATTCTACGCAAAGAGGTTGATCATTGAGGGTGTCGTGCTAAAGCCAAAAGAGATGGTTGACGAAATGCGAGGTGAGTACGGCATTAAGATCGATTACAGCTTCGCCCTGCGAGCGAGGAACATCGCTATCAAGATGATGTATGGAGGATTTATGGAGTCATACAAGAGGCTCCCATCTTATTTGTACTTACTGCAGCAGAAGAATCCAGGTACCGTGTATAGTATCTTGGCATCCCCCCTCGACGATCGACTGTGTTATATGTTCCTCGCTCTAGGACAGTCCTTGCATGCATTTCAGAACAATTTACTATGTTCCGTTATCGTAGTTGACGGGGCACACCTCAAGGGCAAGAACAAGGGGACGTTATTTGTCGCTTGCACGAAGGATGGGAATGAGCAAGTGTTTCCACTTGCCATTGGATTTGGCCCGATCGAGGATGATGATTCCTGGACTTAGTTTCTGATGAATTTGCGTAACTGCTTAGGACATCCTCAGGACCTGTTGATAGTCTCCGATGACCATATCAGCATTGGAAATGCAGTGAGGGATGTCTTCCCCGGTGCGCATCACGGTCTTTGCTGGCATCATCTGGCCAAGAATATGGTCACATTTGAGAAGCACGCAGTCGGCATATTCGAAGCTGCGGCCTACTCATATTCGGATTCTAAATTCAAAGAATACATGGAAAACTTGATGGGTTCTGGAATATATCAGAGGTTGTGTGAGATCGGCATGCATCGGTGGTCGCGTAACAAGTGCCTTGTTCCGCGCACAAGTTTCATGACTTCGAATGCTGCTGAGACGATGAACGCCAGACTCCTATGGGCACGTCGATTGGCCATCTGCGCCATGATTGAGGCGTACAGGATTATTGTCGACAGATGGTTCGAGGAGCATCGGAATGCCGCTCAACGTAGGACCCACGAGGTGACTGAGACAACATACCAGAAGATGGCCGTATCTTCTGAATGGGCCCGTCACTACAGAACTCGCGGGACAACAATTCCCCATGTGTACAGGGTTGAGGGTGACAATGGGACTTACCTAGTGGACATGCAGAACGCAACGTGCGATTGCCGTGAGTGGGAGGGGGACATGGTGCCGTGTCGACACGCTTGTGCTGCCATTAAGTATGCATGTCTTATACTCATTTTTTATGCTACGATCAGTCTTAATATTTAGTTTAATTCTTTCATATTTCATTACTATGTTCGCAGTTTTGCCGCAGGCCGTGCTACGGACTACGTAGCCATTATTTCAAACAATCGACCCTCGTGGCAACCTACTCGCCCAACATTCATCCGGTTCCTGATCCACGGTCTTGGATAGTGTCCGAGCATGTTGCTGCTCAAGTGGTTTTGCCGCCTGTTGTCGAAAGACAAGCGGGTAGACCGCGAAACAGCCGAGCGAGATCAACGGTGGAAGATCTTCCGGGAAATCCACAAAGATGCGGGCGGTGCGGTGGATATGGTCACAAGAAACACACATGCACGGCTTCTTCGCAGATCAGCAACGCCGATCTCAATAGAGTCCCAAATGAGGAAGGTAGGCAACGACGAAGGCCAACAACTTGTAGCATTTGTCACGTACAGGGGCATTCTAGGCGTAGATGCCCGATGAGAGTTGTTGATTAGATTCGAATCGGTTCTGATTAGATGCCCGAATCACAATTCTCTTGTTTTTTGAGCTTTAGCTTCTGTATCTTCTGTTATAGTTATAGTAGTATTCTTTTAGATTAAAAATACAGATTCACGGTTTAGGTGGTTTGTTGACCGTGAGATCACGGTTTATATGCCAAACAAACCATGAGCTCTTATTTAACAATTAAATTTTAAAAAAAATTATATAAATTTATTTCACAAAAACACAACCTAACGGTTTAACTGGAGTACAAACCGCGAGCTCACGGTTTGAACCCCAATTAAACCATAAAAAATGTGACTCTCATGGTTAGATTAGCAAGCAAACCGTGAGATCATGGTTTAACTGCTAATCTAACCGTGAGAGTCACATTTTTCATTAATTTTTTTTTAAAACACGGTTTTTTCACATTTAAATCGTGAAACCTAACCGTGAATTTTTTTTTTATATTTATTTATTTTAAAGAGAGCAAACACGGTTTAAATGCAAATAAAACCGTGAAATTATATAACAACCGTTAACCCTGTAACCGTTAATAGTGTAACCACACGGTTTAATAGACGTTTAAACCGTAAGAATTTTAAATTAACCGTGAACCCTAACCGTTAATTTCATAATTAGGCCAAAATTAATGCCGAAATTATGATTTTAACCATATTTTAATTGATATAAATATATTATATGTGAAATGTGTGCATATATTATCTAAATTCTAAATTAATCACTAATTGTTGTCTATGAATAATGCTACACGTATATTTGAGTTCAAAGAGATTGTTGATGTATTGTTCACTTATACACTTATACATATACTAATCATGTTCAAAGTTACATATGCTAGTAAATTAAATGTTTAAATACTATTTTTAAATTTAAATTCAATGTTTAAATTTTATTCTAATAATCTAATCTAAATGAAATGAAGTTTACGAAAAAGTTATAAATTTGCGTAGAATTATAAATTTTAAATATATAAGTGATAATATTATACACAACGTCAAAGATAAATGAAATATAATGTTCACAACTCGACATAACGTTGTGAAAGTGAAAATATCCGTTTCGCCACCTCTAAGCGAAACCCGGAGAGATACCTGATACCAACCCTCTCAAGGCGCGGCTTCTTCAAGGCGAAGATACGATCGATATACATACAAGCGAACAGGCCGCATGAATAATCATCTTTCTGTATGTATTGTTGCGTCAAGGGGGCCCAGACAATCTGCAAGAAATCATTTTGCTTCGCCAGCCGTGGATGTTGATCCCAATACCCAACTTGCTGCAAGACTCTGGGCCACAGTTTTAGGATCGGGTAGAGCTGGACCTTCCGATGCATTCTGTCGGCTGCATTAGGGAGCGTATGTAGAAGTGAGTCATATACCTCCATCGTCCACTCGTCAGTCAATACCCGGCAGATAACCCAGTGGTTGGAGGAGACGTGACAAACAAACACAAACTGCATAGAAGGGTCGAGGACTCAACTTATTCTTCAAGCACTAATAATAATACGTTCTCAAACGAAAAAGTTAAATTGAAGGAACTTACACAAGTTGCGTTCATCCAAACATCATACGAGTACACGCCGTGAAACCAATTCTCGAGATCCTTTGACAGCTTGTAATCACGATACTTTAGCTTCGACTTTGCCATTGCCGTTTGATCTCCATTATGAAAAGCCATCAGAGTTGTTCTCAAGTCGTACTGTCAAATAATATATTCGTTTAGAGATTACACACAAAATAAAATAAATAAAATAATTATTCATTAAATATGTCAATAAAAACTCACGTATACGCCCAATCCAAGCAGAATGGTGCCTCTCTCCTGCAGAGACAGACACAAAGAAAGTCCATCTTGGAGTCGACTCCACCAGTAAAGCACATACAACTTCATTACCTAAAATAAACACAGATTATTATGAAAATATAATACTCGACAAAGTATCAAAAATAATAACAACACAAAATAAGGTCCGGTCTAACCTCAGCGTTGAACTGTATCGCGGGGTGTTTGATATCATCGAACAAGGACTGCATCATCCTATATGGCGGGTCCTGCATGTTCATTGCGTAGGAATCTGGCCCGCTTCGTTTGAATGCCATAAACATCTCCTTGATCGTCGAGCTAGTATACGGTGTGGGGATAATCAGAATAAATGGGCTCTGTAAGGCAGCCGACAACCTCACATTCTGTCCCCCAATACGAACCCGACGCACAGGCGTCTGTCCTGCCACGTCAGAGTCTGCATCACTGTACTCACCCCCGTTTCCATGTCGCTCCTCGGGAACGGGAATCATCTGCGGATGAGGAACGATAGGATGTAGTACGGGATGCACCCAATCATATGGGGCATCGTTTCCAAGTCCCTATAAAAAGATGAGTGTGACGACTCTGCGTCCTCGACCTCAGCCTCTCGAACTGGAGGCGTCCTTGATCTCTCCCATGCTACCGGCTCGGTAACAAACCCCACCATGTGCTCAAAACCCGGAGCGCCCATGGGGGTAGGTGATCTGTGCTCAATGTAGGGAGCCTCTCGATCATCTCGATCTTCATGGGCCCGGTCAACGAAATATCGTCCAGCAGAGCCCACATGGCTGGCATGTGACGGTGCTCGATGATGAGAATGAACGCCATGACCCGAGGAACTCCCCGACCTCCTGAAGATCCCCTTCAGGTGCCCTGCCATGAACTTGGCGATACTAGCCATCACCCCGGTGTCCGACTCGTCTTGGGCCATTCTCTCCATGATCTTGTCGGCCCACGCATCGTTATCACATCCTCAGGGGCACGGATGCCCATGCATGCAGCAAACAAGGCCCGGGGACCTCTCGGGATGTGAACTCTCCACCCTCGGCCTCTTCGACGTACTCGCACGAGCTCTGGGGATTGGGAGAGGCCCTCGACCCTTAGAATTTGCCCTGGTGGCACGTGGCTGGCGACCACGGGGCTGGGCTGCAGTCCTGGCATCCCGACACCTCAATTTGTCGAGAACTTTCACCATAGTTCTCGCTTCCTTCGTCTGTCTCTGCGGTATAGGCGCTTTCTTCCAAGCATGACGCGTATTCGGATTAAATCGAACCATCAAGGGGTCTTGCTCTTCGAAGAGGCTAAGATAGTATAGCTGAGCCATTTCTTCCGTCGAAGGTTCGAGCGTCGGGTTTACTTGGAGCTGCAAAAGACAAAGGCACAGAAAATCAAAAATCAAAATCAAATCAAAATCAGTATTCAAACCGTGAAATGAAACCGTGAAAGTTGATGCCTCACGGTTTGTGACTACATTAAACTGTTAGCTCACGGTTTAATTTAAGTTCAAACTAAATCAACCGTTAGCTCAAGGTTTAATTTAAGTTCAAACCGTGAGAATGATCTTTCACGGTTTTAACTTAAATCAAACCGTGAGCTGACGGTTTGATGTAGTCCCAAACCGTGAGACAACAGCTTTCACGGTTTAATTCTAAATGAAAGCGTGAGCTTACGGTTTTATGTAATATCAAACTGTGATCATGCTTAAATAATCATAATAAATAAATAAATTTAACTAAATTAATTATAATTCAGTTTAAACAATTAACTGATAATCTACATAAAACCCTCCAATTAATTCAATTTCAATCACCATATACTATAAACTATAAACTAAGCCAATATTAATTGAATTTAATTAATAATTCAAATGATATATAATTGCAGATTAAGAGAATGATGAATACCATTGGATCGTTAAAAAATCATGGAAATCTCTATAGTTGTGTCTCATTTCCCATCTCCTTAGTCGAGGGAACGCGTGCGGGTTGAGCTTGTTGGCACACTGCTCTCCTAAATCCGAAAGGGCCTCGAAGGCCCAAAAATACAATGCCCAGACAGGCCCATACAGATGGTAGGCAACATTAGTGTCAGAGCCTCCAATTTCTCTCGGGTCCTTCTTTGCCACTCGTAGCTGGTGGCACAGTATTTGGAACGACCATGAGCCCCACAAAAATGTAGCCCATCGTTCCGGATTCTCTACTAAAGTCCATGCCCAATCATCAATGCTTCTATTGTAGTCCCGACACAATAGCAAGTAGTAGTAGGTGAGGAGGTTAGCGGCAGCCATGTATTGATCCTCTGTCCCTAGAACTACGTCGGCATTCGTGAAATCGTTAAACAACTGTTTCACTAGCACCTTACGCCCCTCATAGTAAGTATAGAAGAGGCTCGTCCTTGGGATGACGTGGTTCTTGCCGTGAGGATTAAAGGTCGAGGAACCGAATCTCAATCTGGTCACGAGGCAAAATTCTTGCGGCCCAAACCGAATATCCTGGCCATTCACGTGAAACAACCTCTCAAAATCATGGTCGTTGCCCCTCCATAACTCCCGGGACAAAAGCTCGTGCAAGGCACGCTTCGCGTTCCTAATCTTCTTAATTGTGCAGATGACTGCGAATGGAGATTCGTCGCTAAATCGGGCCAACAGATCACGTCCGCCAATACGCAGTAAATGGTTTACGATTAACACAGTTGCGGAATCTCTATAGTAGGCATTGATTTCACTCGAAAATCCTTGCATGAGAGGCATGTACCATTGGTACCTAGGCTGCAATCACCTAAAAAATGCAGATGAAATGAATAAATTAATTAAATTAAATATATCGAATATAGTGTATATAATCTGTATGCTGCATAATTCACAGTTTACAAGCAAAGAAACCATGATCTCACGGTTTAACTAAGCTTAAACCGTGAGAAAATGGCTTCCTCACGGTTTGCTTAAGTCAAACCGTGAGAATTCCTTTTCTCACGGTTTAAGCTTAGTTTAACCGTGAGCTCACGGTTTCTTTGCTTTTAAACCGTGAATTATGCCCAAACCTATACTGTACAGATTCAACTTCAAGTTCAAACCCAGCACACACATATAAATCGCAATTCAAGCACACACATATTTGTCATTTTCATATAAATCGCATGCAAATCCAAACTATTCCATCCAAAAAACTGAAAAACATGCTTACAATTTAAACCGTAAATTGAATAATTTTATTTTAAAAAATAATGAAGGTTAGAAAACTCACCGGCGCCGGCGGCTCCGGAATATTCTCCCGTTCGGCCCTCGTCGGAATTGGGCGACGTTGTGGAACTCCTTCAGATTCAACACCAGAATCGTGGTCATGGTTCGAATCGTCGGCCATGGTTTCTCCTCTCCGGCGCCGGCAATTAAAAAAAAATCATGGTTCAAAATTGGGGGTTAGGGCTCACGGTTTCATTGGGAGAGAGAGGGAGAGATATCGTGAGGATGGAGAGTGACGGCCGAGAGAGAGAGAATGGGGTGGGGTAGGGTTTGTTTTTTATTTCTTTGAATAAATTGAAATGTGGGGCCCACATTCTTTGTTGTTTTGTTTTGAGTGAGATAAAGTGGAGGTTATTTTTGTCTTTTCAATGACTTTTGTGCATAAAATTTATAGTTTTATTTGTTTGGGTATAAAACTTATATAGTTATCCTTTTTGGGTATATTTAACCATTGACACTATTTAGAATGGGTTCTTAAAAGAAAACCTTTTTTATTTTTAGAATGGGTTATTAAATTAAAGAAAACCTTTTTCTTTTTGTCAAACTCGACCCCCACTTACAATGACCAAATCCCATACTTAAGAGTAACCCTACTTCAGTCATCACTACAACAAAAATATCTAATAGTGACACAATTTTAATGACATCATGAGTGAGTGTCATAAAATTTGCTACACTTTTAGTGTAGCAAAATTTAGTTACATTCATACATGCATCTATAATATTTTGTGACACATAAATATGTAAGTAAATTAGTTACATCTAGAAATGTAACAAATTTTGTGACATCTATACATGTCACTAAATTTTGCTACACCTTAAAGTGTCACAAAATATTTTTGTTACACACGTAGGTGTCACAATCTCTCTATGACACAAACACCTATATAAATAAGAATTGTCCCACATCGAAAAAATATAAGAAAAAGACATACATTATATGAGAAGAATCATGAAACAATGACAAAAACTAATGTACTCCAAATGAAATTTGGAGTACACAATTAAAAATTGAAGAAGAAAACACACACGCATACATACATACATACATACATACATACATACATACATACAGTGTTCTAAAAGTCACTAGTCGCTAGTCGGGCGGTGAGGTGGGGACTAGTCGGATGAGAATTATAATGCTTATTTTTATTATTTTTACTCTTATATTCTAAAGTACAAACTATATAAACATATATTACTCATAATTTCATTTTTTAATTTATGATAAAATATATAATATATTAATTAATAGCTAAAATTCCATAAACTTAGTAGTCTTCCAAATAAATTTCATAGTATATAATACTTTTTAAGAAAATTTAAACATGAAATTCATATATTTGAACATAAATAAACTAAATATATAAATTTAAAATTAAAACTCTAAATTCCTAATCAAATCCGCCTAGCCCGCCTAGAGCCCGACTAGCCCGCCTAGCCACCCAGCCCAACTAGGCGCCGATTAGTGCCTGAGCGCCTAGAGACCACCGACTAACCAAAAGTCGGGTCGGCCATGGTCCGACTAGCGTCTAGGCGCCGACTAGGCGGCCGACTAAGGTGATTTTTAGAACATTGCATACATACATATACATATTATAATCTATATAGTATATACATATACACACGCACACACACACACATGGGAATATATATATATTCATACATACATATACATATTATAATCTATATAGTATATACATATACACACGCACACACACACACATGGGAATATATATATATATATATATATATATATATATATATATATATATATATTATAAATAAATTATCAAAAAAATAGCTACACTTTCACATGTCACAAATATAACTATACTTTTATATGTCACAAAGTTAGTTACACCTTCAAATGTCACTAAATTTAGTGACATGTTTTGTTTTTGTGACACGCATATTAGTCGCTCAACCATAAAGTGTCACAATTTTTTTTAGTGACATTTATAAGTGTCACAATTCTTTTAAAATTGTGTCACTGTTTGAGCATTTTTTTGTAGTGCACCCCTAGTTTTATGCCTAAATGATGCATATATACATTGATTATATTATTTTTAAGGGAAGAAAAAAAAGGTTTTGGGTTCATAAATTTGCTTAGGAGGTAGATAAGAGTAGTATTATGTGACAGGCAATTAATTGAGAAGAAAGTATCTTTTTCACCAATAATTGTTGAAAGTTTAACAAAATGTAAACGTGGCAGCAATTGGGAATGGCCATCCCCACGATGATCACCCATAGGCCTACAAATATTATCTATGAGTTTTTTTTTTTTTAATATATATATATATACTATTAGAATCGACTATATTTCTTTTATTATTAGCTTTTTTCCCCTTTTTAATTTATCTTTTTCTGTAGGCCCTCATTTAAAATTTAACAGTAATTGTCCAAACGAGTTGCATCGATGGATCTAGCTGTCAAGGTTTAACTTGCAAATTTTCCAATGCAATTGGCTCTAATTCTCTATAAAATACTTCCTCTGTTTGTGATATATGTGCATTTTAATATATTGAAAATTAGATATTATGATATATTGTGTATTATTCAGTGTATAATACATCACATATCAAGTGAGACATAAATTTTGTACTAACATCCACTTTTCAAAATATTATAATTCGTGCCGAAAGATTCTAAACACGTAAAAGAATTAATAATACCACATTATTTTTGATGAAAAATATGTGGACTATATAAGTAAACGAGAAATTATTATTTATACATTCTTAATTTTTCTCTTTTGTTTGGGGTGGAGTGTGGAGTCATGTAGGAGTATATATTATGTAATTAAAACTAATTGAACATACAACGAGGAATGTTTCACTATCTACTACTGATATGATAATAATATATTTAAAAAGTAAATTATATGTAATAGACATACACTTTAAAATTTACTCTATAAAAAAAAATTAAAACTTACTAAAAAAAATTGGTGATGCGACACTGTCATATCAATAGTGAACACATTAAGTATGCTTACGGTGTTACGAAATTATACGAAAGCAAGAAAATACACGCAATTTGTTTACCCAGTTCGTCACGAGTAACTGTGTCTGGGGACACTACCAAACAATGGATTTGCACTATATTTTTCGGGTGATAATTACAAAACGGCTAAACCCTAACCCTAAACCCTTTAAGATTTGACATGGATTTAATAAACGTGAGCCCAAAAAAATTCGGTATAGTCCGATCTCTACCAACATACGGTGTACGGTGTAACGTTTCCGTACATACATATATAGTGTGACTTTCACTCCTCACTACGCACAAAGTTTTACTTTTACATTAAAGGGGAAAGTAAATTAATTAATTTCATCAGGATCTAATTTTATCATCTTAATTGGTTGTTTACTTATTCTTATCTTTAACTTTAACTCTTTTGTTTTTAGAAAGAAAAATCTTTTCCATTTTTTTCTTAGAAAAAAGGCCGGTAAACGGTAACCTATTTACTCTAGGAATGGAAAATGACACCCATTTATCCTATTTTTTTTTATTTTTTTTCATTCTTATTTAGTACTTTTGATAATAACCAACTGAATGTTACTCTATGTTATAAACTTATAGTAACTCTATCTAAAGTCTAAACCTCCTTTCTCTCTCTTTCATTTTCCTATCTCGTTTCTTTAAGCAAAATTATTGCTTATATTCTTCTTAAATCATATTTCAAGTTCTTAGAAAAGTCTTGAATTATAATGGCTTTTTTTAAATTTAAAAAAAACAAGAAGAAAGTGAGGTAAGGCTACAGAAGATAGAACAATACGTCTTTGTCAATGCAAACGGATCCTAAGAAAACGTCTATTCTTTTTCAAATAAAAATTATTAAACATTGAATTTTACAAAGATTATGGCGTAAGTTGTTACACGTATATATGATTCACTTTCTTTCCTCTACTTTTAATTGTATTCAGCCTCCATATTTTTATTTCATGAATGATTTATTAATATATTTTATATAGTATCGATAATTTTACTATAACAATAATATATAAATTAAGTTAACCTGTCACATACTTCTTTTTTTTTAACCTGTCACATACTACAGAAAAAAAAGTACTTTCTGTAGTACTTTGTTATATGGAAATAACATTTTTGATGTGTTATAAATCTAAATTACTACAGAAAAAAAATAAAATAATATGCTGAAAATAAAATGCATACTCAGTGCATTGTTACTATTTCTTTTAATGGGTAGCCATCAATAAAGAAAATCTAATGTTGATTTAACAAAAAATATTACTAATTCAATATGTGATTTATTTTTATTAATTTTACTAAACAAAATTAATAGATGCACGATTTAACCTTGCTTTTGTCATTTAATTACAGGATAAACTAAAAGCATAATATGATGTAATGTTTGAAACTGAAAACTGCAACCAAACAGATTAACTCGAACTAATTATTCATAAACAGAAAGAAAAAAAAAAGTATACACTCATATATTGACATCGTAACGAACTAAACCACGCGAAACTAAAAAAAAAATAAATAAAAATAAGTTAAAAAAGTCGAAATAATTTTTTTTTGGGAGAAAATGAGTAATATGTACAATATATAATGGTTTAAACCATTTAAAAAACAAAAGTACAAGCACGAAAGCACAAGGCACACCTCCTCACTTCAGCAAGCCCATTTCAGAGTCTCAAAGCTGCATGTAATCAAACTCCCGCCACCGCCGCCGCCGCCGCCGCCGCCAACTTCATCGTAGAGATACTCGTAAATTTCGTTATCGGAAGTCCACCACGGCGGTTGCAGCCACCCCTCGGCCGAGTCGACCACCGCCAACTCGCTCCTGGACTCGGTCGACTCGTAACTCCCCTCCAAACTCGGCAACTCAATTATCTCGCCCAGCTCCTCCGACCCAGCATTCCCGTCGGAGGTCACCGTCGACGAGGAGGAGCAGGAGGAGGAGGAAGACGAGAGCTCCTCCATCGCCGCCGCCTTCGCCGCCGCGGTCTGGACGTCCCGCGGCGAGAGCGAGTCGGGGCGAGGCAGCGACTCGCTGAGGTGGGGGAAGTTGAGGATCGCCGAGTTGCCCTTGATGCACATCGCCGCCACGTCGTGGGCCCTCGCCGCCATCTCCGCCGTCGGGTAGGTCCCCAGCCAAATGCGCGACTTCTTCCGCGGCTGACGGATTTCCGAAACCCACTTGCCCCAGCTCCGCATTCTCACTCCTCTGTAAACCGGGTGCTTGTTCCCGCTCTCCCTAGCTCTCTTCTTGCAGGGTTTGTTCTCGCCTGACTCGTGAGTCGACTCGGCGGCGGAGGTGGTGGTTTCGGCAGCCATTGCCGTTTGTTTTTTTTATTTTCTTGATAGCAAATGGTGGGAGGAATATTCTCGATCACATGTAGAGAGATGGAGTGAGAAGAGTAATGAAAGTTTTAAAGGGTTTTAAGAAATTTATATAGTGAGTAGAAAACAAAAAGAAAAAAAAAATAGTGTTAGTTGAAATGTGATGAAGCGTCTAGCTTTGAAGCAAATTTGGGAAACATGGAAGAAAAAAGAAAAAAAAAAAATTATAGAGACAAAAAAAACTATCAAGTGTACGTTAGAGTGTGACAGCGATGGCCCTAAGCGCCTAATTTTGACAAAATTGTAAAGTTGCACACGCACACAACACACACGTACAGATATCCTGGATAGATTATCGGTGTATTAATTGTATATCAAAATTGATTTTTAATTTTTTTTTTATTTGATTTGGATATAATATGATTTAGTCTAATATTATACTCATATATATCACGATCTATAGACACGGTTGACTTTCAAGCTAGTTTTGTGGCTTTGTAATGATACCATTTAAATTGATTTTTTTTTTAATTTATTAATACAAAACCTCAAAATCAGCTTGAAAGTCAACGGTATATATAGATCGAGGATGAAGGGAGTACTAGTTAACAATTGTTCACTTATTCAATTAGGGTATACAATTTTTTTTATAGTATTTTTCTTCATTTTGACTGATAAAATTGAATTAAATACTAAAAATTAAATTAAAAAAAACTAATTGGATTGATGAATCATAATCAATTAATGTAAATTTAAATTAAATCATAATATCGAGAAAATTAGTATACAGTTGATGAGTAATGCTACAATGCCCACCATGGACATACTTTATATGCCCACGGATGTGGGCATGCTTAATGTGCTCACGGATGACGTGACAATGCTATAAATAAATTAATTAATTTAAATATATATCACAAATACTAAACCCTACCAAAAAAATTAAACTCTACTAAAAAACTCAACCTTAAATGAAAAAAATTGCATACTTGCCACATCAACGGTGGTCACATTAATGTGTCCACCATGAGTAGGGAAGCATTTCTGTACAGTTGATACCGTAACGAGGTTAAAAGATCTAATGTAGAGAGAGAGAGAGAGTGAGAGAGGGGGTGACATCTAAATTACATCACGGAGTTTCTAAATAATTTACGGGTTTAAGAAAGAAAAATGTTTATATTTTCTTATTCGAAAGTTTAAAATAATCAATTGGTACACCTTGACCAATCAAAATTGTACCAAATAGTAACTCCACGTTGCTACTTGCAAGTTTTTATAATTATTTTTTTATTATAATTGTCTGTTTTTGTTCATTCAATTGGCCAAATATGCTTTAAAATATTCGTATTATTGTTTGTTACACATAACAGGACAATGACAAATCCATATAAGGGACGGATGTAGATACCCATCGAATAATAAATTAATCAGATAGTTAATTTCTTCTAAAATTAAAATTAGTAGTATATAATATTACAAAATGTATTCGACATAGAAATATTGCATGCACTTATAATTACTTCGTAATTCTTGAAAAAAAAAAAAAAACCATTAATAAGAGTCGACTTTTGCTAGATATACACATGAATAATTAAAATTAATTACACGATTACGAGAGCCAATCGGTTTAGTTGGTTTAGTTAAATAATATTTTATGAAAGGAGCAAATCATACCCGTTTGGTAGGACGGTATAATCAAATTAAATTTAATGGGCAACGTATATAAATAATAATATAAAGTATTTAATACTTTAGATATTCAACCACTAAGGAAAGGAAAAATCGAGAGATTGGGTTGGAGAATCGTAGACCACGTATGTAATGGAGTATGTCCGTTGAGAGGTCAATTTCTATTAATTATTTTTATTTGCCCGTTGCAATATATATATATATATTTTTTTTCAAATTCCACGTGTTCCATTATCACTTATTTCTCCCCCAATTTATTGTTTGAATTGACACTTTTTGGCTCTTGCTCAACAGTTTTCATAATTTATGTTCCTTCCCGTTTATCTTGCACATTTTATTGGATAAATAGTAGTTTAAAGAAAAAAAAGTTTAGAGATGAAAATTAGTTATATGGCAATATGAGTGAGATAAACTAAAAATGAAATTGTATCAAGATAAATTGGACAGATGGAGTACCTTTTATTTGGTTTATTAAAAAAAAATATTGATTTATAATTGATTTTTTTTTTTTTCGTAGTAATTAGGCTCGGAATGTGCGTACATGAATATTTTGAATATTGTGTACTTGTACTATTTACATAGTTATTTGTGGGTACGGTTCAAAATGATCAGAGAGGTAATTATATAATACGAGTAATCAGTATTTTAATACTAATGTGAGTACAATTATATGCTTTTAGGGGCTTCTCAGAATTATCTACATGTAATAGACATATTTGCAAAAGTTAAAATGAAAATTCAATTTTTATTTATTTATAAAAAATAGATAAATATTCAAATAATAGTATAATAGTGAAACATATGCTAGTTCAGCCGGCAGAGTCAAAGGGCCAAGACAACTAAATGTACTCCGTATATGCTAAGCGTGACTTATATTATGATTATTAAATAATTATCATAAAATAATATGGAATTTCGTTTAAGCTAAAATGCAACTCATAATTAAAAATTTATCCTCCTTTTGTTTGCATACATACTGTCGGTATCTTTTGTTTGCAATTTGCATATATATATATATATATATATATTCCCTATAGAGGATGGAACATATAGGAATAGATTCCCACATGTTAAATAGGAATACATTCTCACCATTCAATTTTTAAGATATGCGGTTGTGATTAAATTATGAAAACTTAAGATGCAATAAGTAATTAGCGTCAGTTTTATTAACATAGGGGCAATAACATCTAATTTTATTTATTTTGCTAACTGATATCCCTGTAATTAAGGGATTTCATTGTGCGTTTAACTCCTATTTCATATCTCATATTTGTGTTCTCATTTCTGCCTCTTCTCAAAGGTTATTCATGGAGTTTTTTCAAAATTAAACACGGCTGACTACGTATTTGTTAGGGGATTAATCAATAGTTAGGGGATTACGTATTTGTGAGAAAGGAAGAAGCCAAGCAACTCAGAGATGAGGTCACCCAATCATTAGTTTCTGATTAATCTTGATTTGGGTGAATTTTATGGCTTTTCGTCAAAAATGCTATTGTGTTTGTGAATACACGGCATTGAAGTGAGCAATTAGTTGGGTTACTGTAATGTAAATTTCTTGTTTGTTTTGTTTTGTTGTAATCTTTTTTGATTTTTTTTTGTGATGATTATTAATTTGATTGAGTAGTGGAGGAGTTAAACAAGGATTATAGGTTTGGAGGAAGAAAATAAGAAACACAGCCCTCTCGCTCTTTCCCTGTCCAATTTCTTATTTGTTGCATAAGATCGTAACATGTATATTTTTTTGGCTTAAGCATACAAATATGGACCATTAAGCAAAAATTATCCTTATAATAAGCATAATTTATTGTACGCTTAAGCATACAAATATGGAACACTAAGCATAATTTATACTTATAGTAAGCATAACTTGTTTTTCTACTCATCCACTATAATTATATACCATAATTTATTCTACTTATTATAAGGATAAATTATGCTTAATGTTAAAAAAATATTTTTTATGCTTAAATATAGAAATATATATTAATTGTGTTTTTCGAATTAAGCATAAGTTAATTTATATTAAGCATATATACGTGAATTTAAGCATTTTCAGCTTTTAATAATTACTTCAAACAATTTCTGTAAAAAAAAAAAATTACTTCAAAAACTAATGCACAACACAAACAAGATAAATTTAGGTATTAAAACATAAAACTATAGAGCATTAAGTATAATTAAATCTATAATAAACATATGTTCGTGAATTTAAACAATTTTATTGTTTTCAAATTTTATTAATTATTTCAAAAATTAATGTCCAACACAATATGGATAAAGTTAGATATTTAAGCATAAAAATTTAGAGAATTAAGCATAAGTTAATCATATAGTAAGCATGTATTCGTGAATTTAACGAATTTTAAATATTTAAGCATAAGAATATAGAGTATTAAGTATAATTCAATCATATAATAAGCATTTGCATACTTATGCTGATTACAAATTTCAGCAATACCAAATAGAATGAAGTCATGAACACATGCTATTGGACGGACAAATTATATTAAAAAATCTCTCTATAAACTATCGAAACATTGATAATACAAAATCAACACAAATCATCTTCATATGCTCATATTGGCAAAATCGTTTGTTCTCCCAAACAAATTCTCAAGAAATTTCTTTGAAAAAGCGTATATTAAGCATAAAAAAAGGAACTCGAAATCTGCTAAATTTTAGAATTCAGCCATTAATGAACACAAAATCTGCAAAGCTTGGATAATTTAGGATTAAATCAATTTTGCTGATTTTGGGGAGTGGGGAGTTATATCCGTCAAAATCAGTGTTCTAAAATACGTTAAACGCTAGTAGGGCGGCGGCGTGAGGATTAGCGTCTAGGCGGCTAGGCGGGCTTCTAGGCGGGCTAGACAGATAAAAATTATAATGTACTATTTTTACATTATGTTCTATAATACAAACAATATAAAAAAGTTAAAAATATATAATATGCTAATTAATAGTTCAAATTCCACAAACTTAATAATCTTTCACATAAACATCAAAGTCTAGGTCAAATTTTAATATATTTAAACATGATATCCATAAGTTAGAGTATGAAATTCATGATTTTTCAAATATAATTTAATCTTACAGCCCTTCCGGCCCCGATTAGCCCACCTAAATCCTCCTAGGTCTGCCTATACATGCTTAGGACCACTAGGCATTTGCCTAGATGCCGATTAATTCGCTGCCGCCTAGAGAAAACCGTCTTGCCATTAATCGGGACGGTTCAACACCTTCTAGCGCCTATACGCCTTCTAGACGGCCAAATCGACCTTCTTTTATAACACTGGTCAAAATAGATCAATTGAGATCTATAAAATTTTAAGCTTCCAATAATACCCCTCAATCTATTTGATTTATGCATATAAATATTTTTCTAATTAAATCTTGACCACTAATTACACTCAGATCTATGAATATGATTCATTCCTATTTAACATGTGAGAACTTTTTAACACATGAACCATTCCTTATATATATATATATATATATATATATATATATATATATATATATATATATATATATATATATGAGGAAAATCAAATAGAAATAGTTCTATATGTGTTAACTAAAAATGAATCTGAGACGTTTATTGAGATAGATCTACGGTTTAGATCAATGATGATGTGTAATGTATATTTAGCCATAATAAACTAATAAGGATAGTATATTTACATATATATATGTATATATATATATAGAGAGAGAGAGAGAGATTGAATCATATAAGAACCCTCTTTAAATTTGAGAACTAGAAACCAATCTCATCCATCGATTTATGTAGATCTAAGGGTGTAAATTAAAGATTAAACTTTTTGCTAAACCGTTTATGAAACGGTTACTAAGCAAATTACTTCTTTATTTTATTTTATTTTTAGCATACGTTTTTTTAAATCTTTTTTTGTCTTTCATATGACATTCATCTCTCTCTTTTTTAAAAACTATTTTCTCGTTTTTAAATTCCCCTATCATATTTAATCCATATTGTGATTGTTTTAATAATTATATATATCTTGTTTATTTTCCCAACTAAATAAGCATATCTTTTATTCTAAATAAGCATGTTTTTTTAATCAAAAAATAATCATGTTTTTTTATGCATATTACTTAGTACTCATATTTTTTCTTCTACCCTAAATAAGCATGTCTTTTGTTCTAAATAAGCATGTTTTATACATATTGTTGAATAATCATATCTTTTTTTTTCTACTAAATAAGCATGTCTTTTGTTCTAAATAAGCATATTTTTTTAATCATATTGTTGAATAATCACATCTTGTTTTTTTTTTCCTTCTACTAAATAAGCATGTCTTTTGTTAAAATAAGCATATTTTTTTTTTATACATGCTATTTAATAATCATATCTTGTTTTTTTTCCCCTACAAAATAAGCATTTATTTTATTTTAAATAAGCATGTTTTTATGCATGTTGTTTAATAATCGCATCTCGTTATAAATATTTGTAAATTTGTTAGGTTTTATTGGATAAGTGTATGTCGTGTATTATTTTTTAAAATTTGGAATACCAAAAAAATGCAATTCTCCAAATCTAATAAATAATTAGATTCGTATGTTAAAAAAACAAAGAACATATTCAGGATTGTCTATTACAATTTTGATTTTATATAATGCAAATCTTTTATATTGGTTAAGTTTTCTAACTTTGAGTTAGTTTTGGTAATAGCCGATATTCATGGAAGCACCCTTTAAAATTAGGGGGAAAAAGCATTAAATAAGTAAAATGCAGAATTTAAAAACCATTAAAAATAGAGAAATAAGCATTTTTTAGGATATAAAAAAGCTACAAAGCAATGTAAAGTCAAACAACTATTATACGTGTATATGCTTAATTTAGTGTTAATCTTTTTCTTATTTTTTGAGTGAACAAGAACAACGTATTTCTGTAAAAAAATAAAATAGAGTTGCCAATTATTATAAATAAATAAAAGAGATTCTATTTAAATTTTTCAAGAATTGTTATCCTTAAATATATCCACAATAATAGGGATGTGGAAGTTTCAAATTTAACAAAAGACAAAAACTTGTGTCAGCCAGAGGCATCGTGCGGCCGGGCCTAAAGTGTCAATCTTTATACAGAAAAGTGTCAATCTATATGAATAAAAGTGTCAATCTTTAACATAATTATTTTACGAATAAAATGACAATTTTTAAAAGTGTCAATCTTTATACAAAAAAGTGTCAATCTATATGAATAAAAGTGTCATTATTTTAGCCCGGCCGCACGGTGCCTCCGGCTGACCCAAGTGTGTCCCTTAACAAAATTGTCAAAAACGGTTAATTCAAAATTTGATTCTTAATTTATAGCCCTTAGATCTACAACAAATCAATGAATAAGATTGGTTCCTAGTTCTTAAGTTTGAAGGTGGCACCCATAAGATCCATCTTATATATATATATATATAGGTAGTAGATCATATGAAAACTAATTATTACGTGAAACCTGCAACCCATCATAAAACGTTGCATTTTATGCATAAAATGATGCATTTTGTGCATAAAATATTACATAATAAAATATATTATTTTATATTATTTTATATTATTTTTATGCATATAATGCATCATCATGAGAATGCAACATTTTATGATAAAAATGCAACACTTTTGTGCATAAAATGCAACATTTTATGATGGGTTGCAGGTTTTACGTAATAATTAGTTTTCACCATAACTCATCCGATATATATATGCAGTGTTCTAAAAGTCCCCGCCTAGGTCCGACTAGTCCCCGCTTAGGCGCTAGTCGGCACCTTACCGCCCGACTAATGCTAAATCCGCCTAGACGCTTAGTTGTATCCTAATTATGGATCAAATAAGGCTTAATTAGTCTTTAAGTGTGAACTAATCAATACTTATGAAAACTAGGCCATGAAATTTATGAATTGGTATTAATTATCATATTTTATGTTTTTATCATGAATTTGGTAATAAATTTATGAACAATATGTGTTGATATAGTTTCTATTTGATGACATGATGTATAAATAGTAAAAATAAAGCTTATGGTTCCAATCCGCCTAGGCCCCGCCTAGACTCTCGCCTAGCCGCCTAGGCGCTAGTCTCCCCTTCACCGCCCGACTAGCGCCTAGCGACTTTTAAAACATTGTATATATGTAACCGCCGCCTTCCTTATTTTGTGGGACTAATGTGTGTTTGTTTGCTTTACTAATTAATTGTATTAATGGTAGACACCCAGCACTTAATTACAAACTCACAAAATGTATTGATTCTTTAATTCGTTGTTTTGCATTATATTCACCTACTACTTTTTTTATTTGGTATTTGTTATTGCTTATTAAAGCATTATTTATTGCTTAGTAATGCATTTTTATTGCATATTATGCAGTGCATAAATAGTTTTATTTTTTTGTTTGCTTATAAGGACATTTTGCTACTTATTAAAACATTTTTTATAGTTTGAATTGATTGATTTTGAATGTATTTAGTCGTTGCTTTATAGTTATAACTTTATTGCATATTAGCACATAAATTATTGCATAAATAATGTATTTATATATATGTTTTACATTATATTCATCTATTACTTTTTTATTTGGTATTTTTGTTATTGCTTATTATGGATTTTTTATTGCATAGTATGCAATGAATAAATAGTTTTTTTTTTGTTTGCTTATAAGAACTTTTTTTTTTGTTATTTATTAAAACATTTTATTATATAGTTTGATTTGATTGATTTTGAATGTATTTAGTCGTTGCTTTATAACAAAAAAATTATTGCATATTATCTCATAAATTATTGCATAAATAATGTATTTATATCTATGTTCAAAGAACTTGTCCACAGTGATTGATTTATATCTACCACATTACTGCATATTATTTCATATATTATTGCAAGTGCATTGGAAATATATTGGATTAATTGTTTTTGTTGCTTCCTTGTGCATATATTGTTGCATATTGCATGTGCATAAATTCTTTTGTTTTTATTTGACGTGTCTTTTGAAGTTTTTTACGTGTATTTTATTAGATTATGATTTAGTGATTGGGGAAAGTTTGCTATATATTTGTTTCCTCCTAATTAGCCGTATGTATCCTGGAGAGTGGGGATATGATAATATAAACTTACCGTTTGTGCCCTCCGCAAAAAAAAATAATACCAAATGAATATGGAATTCATCCATAATTTTTTCCGAAACTATCTTCACCATACAATTTTTGAAATCAATGGTTTATATCTAATTTTAGTTAACACAAGGAGATCTATTTCTATAATATTGTGAATTATTATTATGTAGGCCCAATTCAAATATTTAACACCAAACTCCAATTCTTAAAATTTAAAAACAAATACTACACCATGAAATTATGTCCAATTTATCACATATATATTCATATATACAAGAAAAATATTAAAGTTAATTTAAGGCAATCATAAACTGATATTTGATCCATTTTTTATTCCACATATAGACAACCTATAAATCACATGAAATATCATTGCATGTGCTTACTATATATTATTCCATTCCTAATTAAATTCCACTAATACACATATATAATTCATTCCTTCTCACTAATCACCCTCATAGGATTCTATAAATAAAACTGACCCTAATTTATCACTACTGGAGTGTTGGACTTTATCTATTATTATTATGGACATACATTCTACTCCATATAATATTACAATCGGACTAAATATTCTCAAGATAATTATTTTAATAAACTGTACTTTATAAAGTAATTAGAAATTGGTTCTAGGCTTCTGAGCTGTTGAAGTTTTATGCCCATAAATGGGACAATTTTTTGTGTTTGGTAAATTCATATATTATTAATGATTATTTAAAAGAAAACAATATTTTGTTATCTAAGTATATAAACATTAGGTGACATGATAATACGTCCAAAAAAGCACTAAAATAAGAAAACAAATGAAGTCAGGAGCGGATTTAGGTTAGGCCCAGCAAGATTTCTTTCTCTACATAGTAATGTTTATATATTAACTACTAATCGCTTCATTATTATTATTATTATTATTATTATTATTATTATTATTATTATTATTATTGTTAGCCCAATTCACTAAATATGTGCCCCTAATTGATCAACGCACAACTATTCAATTTTGTTCTAGAAAATAAAATAAATGCCTATATAATCTCTCAACCTGCCCCACTTATCAAACGTAATTAACTTATTTGAATGGAGTTTTGCATTGAGATGATTTCACGGACAAAAGCAATAGCTTTTGTGAAGTAGATTTTTGATTAAGACAATTAAAAATCAACACCAAAACCATAAATCTTGTAGTTTAGTGATATTTTGCTCTTTCGTAATACGTAATCTCAATCCCCCATCCTCAATTTAATTGAGAAAAAGGAGAGAATTCGGACCATAAATAATTCGTATATTGTACGAATGAAGAGTGTTCAGTATTTGAGTTAAGTTGATATTACAAATAAAATATAAAAATTCCGCCGGAAAATACACTTTGGTGTTCATATCAACGTTTCCTGCTGCCGGAAAAGTTGGAAAAATCTTAAGGGGCATACTTGGGTCAGCCATGGCTCACCGTGAGCCCGGCTAAAAGATTGATACTTTTATTTGTGTATATTAGCAATTTTATGTATAAAGATTGACACTTTTTAAAATTGATACTTTTATTCGTAAAATAATTATGTTAAAGATTAACACTTTTATTCATATTGATTAATATTTTTATGCATAAAGATTGACACTTTGACCCGGCCACACTATGTGGCCGTCCTCACCCAAGTTTTTGCCAAATCTTAATTGCAAAAATTAGAAAGTTTGTCAAATTTGTCAAAAGTTTAAAAGTGATGTCAGAATTTGCAAAATTGAAAAGGTTCCATTTTATTTTTTTTGGGATAATTGCCCCTAAATAAACAACCTTTCGTCAATTCTGATTTTACACACGAGCTTTAAAATTTGTCTATAAATACATAGCCCTTCAATTATTTCTCATTTTGCACATAATGTCAATTTTCCCCAATTTTGTCTAACTTCGTGCTGATATGGAAGTCGAATTTGTCGAATGATTACTGAGATTCTAATTTTCTCACATATATGAATAACATGTTTTCCAACAAATCCAACTTTCAGCTTCCATATCAGCATGAAATTTGACAAAATTGAAAAAAAAAAAAAAAAAAAAAACCCGACATGGTGTATGAAATGAGAAACAATTGAAAGGTTACATATTTATAGAAAGATTTTAAAGCTCTTGTGCAAAATCAAAATTTAACAAAATGTTGTTTACTAAAGAGCAATTTTCCCATTTTCTTTTATACAATTCATCCTACTTAATTTAGAGTTGTGACCGTCTATTAATAGAAATTGAAACAATTTTTTTGGTTGATACTCGGAGAAAATATTACTTAATCAATGAATAATATTTTATTCTCGATGAATGCTTGTACAATTTGGAGATGTTATAAATTTATGTTTCATATTGCTATATTGTTAATTACTATAAACGCGTACAACAAAAAATTGTAATGATCTTAATTAAATGTTCAAAGAGCTCAAGATTGGTAAACATCGCGTATGATTTATGCAGAGACAAATATTAAGGGATAAAATAATGAATTTTGGCATGTTTCACATCTATCTTTCATTTGGAAGGTATACGTAACATCAAATAAAGATGAATGTGGAACATCAAATCCGTACATAAGTTTAAATTTATGCTGCTAAATCAACCAAAAGATGGAGGGAGAATAATAATAAAATAGTAACAATTATAATAATGGTTATAATATTAAACATAGTAATGATATACAACAATAATAACAAATACATGTCTAGATATATGATAGTTTGAATGAGATTTATTAGTTTGTTCAATATGTACGACTAAATAGTCTAATTAAATGATGTTGTTTTCCTAATAAAATGACATTGTTAGTAATGATATTGTTATAATTTGTGCGTATTAGTTAATTAATTAAGTTTTATAATTAATGAGATAAGTATTTGATCATCTCCAACCATCAACTCTTCCTACGTATTAACACAAATAAAGCTTGCATGCGCCTATTAATTGTTGTCGGCCAAGTACTATTTCATTTATATTTTAGTACTTTTGTATTACATAACTAAGGGCAAAAATTAAGTAATCTACATACCTACCATGCATCCGTATATCTAATACCTAAAAAAATAGATTTTGCATACAAAATAAAAAATGAATTCGTCCATCTTATGCATGAGTATAATATATTATAATGCATATTCTAATTATAATCATAATGCACCAATTAATTTGAATCGTAGATCACATACTGATGAACGGTACATATCATTTGTCATATTTCACACTAGAATAGATTACATCTAGAATAGATAATTTCTCGTTTCTCTTGTCCGCGACCACATGAGAATGGGTGATTCACCCTGATCTGTACATGTGTTCAAATCTACTAGAGTTTCGAAGAATCAAGGACGAGAAAAACTAAGGTTTTCTTCCCCGAAACTTGAATGTACAAATTGAGGGGAGATATTCATGTGGCGTATGTTTTAGATCGAAGGAGAGGATGACGAGGGATGTGAGTGGTGGCGCACGCGGCAAGAAGTGGTTGCTCCGATGAGTTTTAAGGGAGAAAGAAGTGGCGGATGATTATAAAGAGAGGTGAGTCGTCGATGAGGAATGAGGTGGATGATTTTAGAATTAGGGTTTGATTTTTTTAGGGTGGACTAATTGGGCCAATTAAGAGCCCTTATTATTTTCTGTAATATCGGACTCAAAATTTAATTTTGGGTAATATCTCTTTATGAATAAGACATACTAAAATAAAAGGTATCTCTTTATAAAATGTACGCAAAGAGTATATAGTTTGAATCATATATAAATTAGTCATGGTGTAAAAAATAAAAATAAATTTGGACCATTGATATTAGTATGATCCACGACTATTAAATGAATATTAGTTGTAATACACAATAAATATAACGATACTTAAACATCAAATTATATACAAATAAACATGATATAAAATAAAGATCGTTACATATATATATTTAAATATAACTATGTGCTTATGTAAGCATTTTTCTCACACTCACATACCATAATTTAGTTCATAGGAACTAATCCCTATAATTTAGTTAATAAACACAAAATCATCATTTGAAAAAAGAAGATAAAAACACACGCACGCGAACACATACACACGCAAAATCATGAATTGAATGCACATAATTTAATGTTACAAATTGAGAGAGAGAGAGAGAGAGGATCGTAGAGAGTAAGGTAGGGGTCCAAATCCAAATGTACAAATAAAGGTAATAAGTTGTCATTGAAACTCTGTCTGCTGCATTATTGGTTGTACCTTCATGCTTGCTTTGAATGCATGTACTTTTTGCTGTTTTCTCCGTCGTGTTTCTTGTGATTGTGAATGTAACCAGTAGAAGAGAAGCTAAGTGGCCAACACGCTTAATAATTATCGCTCGGTTTCACTTTCAAGCTCCTACAATAATCCACTATTGTATTTGAATTTGAGAGACAAATAATAACTCATGCGATCGACAAGCTCAATTTAATAGTGTAAGCATGAATTTTAGAGCATAAAATCTCGACCATGTACAAATGATCAAAGCCTTGTACGACGTCGTCTTAGATCTCAATTTAGATATCATCAGTTATTGACGAAATTATAATTATTGTTGGATACAGATATGTGACAACTTTTTTCTAGTGTCCCGAAATATGTACTTTTTCTGGATCTAATTATGAAATAGAGCTCTATACTCTTTTTCATGTGTTGGATATTGGTTGTCACCTTATATTCTCACATTGCGTTTGAGATGGATGTTGGTGGGTTTATTGATCTTCTTGTCTTTGACAAGCATACGACATATCATGACTCATACCTGTCTCCGGTTGCAGGGGGTTCAGGTCGGTTTCTCCCATATTCATAGGGAGGGGAACTGCCCTGCTGACTTCATGGTCGGTCAGGGGCTTTCAGGTTGACACCATGACATATTTCGATGCTGCTAGAGCCCGTGTTATTTCCTGATACTTCTTCGGATAGACCAGTTGGACTATCCGAACTTCATTTTCTTTATTCTTCTTTTGTTGATAGGTCTCTCTATTAGTCTTTCGAAATGATCACTTTTGGGCTATTCTCAGTCTATTGGTCTTCTTATTTGTTTTTCTCATTTTTGTAGAGAGTTAGATCTTTGCGGATACATATTTTATGGACAAAGACAAATAGTATTATATTTGCCTTTTATAATAATTGTGGAAGATCTTTTATTTGATGGAATATTGCCATACACTAGAATAGTTTTATCATATTTTTTTCAAATAAACCCTTTTCTTGATAATGGAGTTATAAATTAAGGACCAAACTAAACGTAGTTTTACCCAACACAAGAAAATAAGCAATCATCAAGCCCTTCCTTATTTAGCAATTTTATGGGGTTTTCAACAACATTTGGGCCAAGCCGAAAAGCTCATCAATATTAAATGAGCCCATGTCCAATTAAGGGATGCACTCTGGCCTAGTTATTTAAAGCTTAGCCCGAATACAAGGATTAGTTGGGCAAGCATTTTTCATTTTTCTTTTTGTATGCGTGTCTTTTTCGAGTAATTGTCCACTGATCAGTCTGATCTGATAATTAATACTCCACCTCTCATGATTTGTGAAATGTGTGAAATGGGAAAATTCCCATAAAATATATAACCTTTCGTCGAATTCTGGTTTTGCACACGAGTTTTAATAAATATGCCTATAAATATATAACGTTTTAATTGTTTTTGATTTTGCACACAAGGACGAATTCTTCATAATTTCGTTAGATTTCGTGTTGATATGGAAGTTAAATGTTGGATCTGTTGAAATTTTTAGAATATTACTAATCGTTCGATAAATTCAACTTTTCTATCAGCACACAATCTGAAAATTAAAAAAAATCAACCTCGTGTATAAAATCAGAAACAATTAAAAAATTATGTATTTATAAATATATTTTAAAGCTCGTGTGTATAATCAGAATTTGACAAAAGAGTATATATTTTAGGGCAATTATCCCACGTTAAATACTCCATCAATATTTTATCGTGCCTCGGTGGGATTGCTGAACATGCTAATTAATTAATTTGAAATTAAGTTGTTCACCTAATTAATATAAGTTTGTTTTCTCCATGAAACAATTAGTAAAACCTAAACTCTATCTAACTAATATTAATATTCCTTGCAAACTTTCAAAGTCATCGTCAGTTGCCCTAAAACTAGCCGGTAGTTGGACAATTGAATCCTTCTCTATTTGAAAGGTTTAATTAGTTGGAATTTACGAACAAACTTTTATCGAAATGAACTCCGAATTATATTAATCGTACAAATGATGCAACTTGATTTTAAATCTTGTGTCTTTGTTCAAACAAATTTGTCTAGAAATAGACATACCTGGTACAATGTCGCATAGTTGTTACACTTGTAGCAATGCCTATTGTAATGAATCTTGAATATTTTGATTGCAGTAGATTGAAGAAATTAATAAAACCGGAGCCATTGTACTAATACCGTTGAGAAATATACAATTTTAATCTCTTATCTTTTCTTTTATTATTTATATATTATTATTAAAAAGTTTTGTTGGATCGGTTGGCAGAAATGGCAATATCGTGTACCGTCAACAACTGCATTTCCCCTAAAACCCACCCCATGAACTTTTCATTTTTTATTTAACCATATATTATTAAAATGATTCGAAATAATTTTGCCCAATTTCAAGAGAATTACTAAATACTTTCTTTTACATTTATGCCCTTTGGTCTCTTCAATTGAGAATATCCACTGTATTATAGATCTTTTAATTAATAGCAATTCAAAATCGTTTCACTTGGAATTTCTCTACTTTTTTGTATTATTTGAAGCATAAGTAACTTGTTTCAAAATGTATATAAGTATATTAAAAAGGGATGATTCCCTCAAAATACATAATCATTCAATTGTTTCTGATTTTGCACACAAGGTCGATTTTTTTTTTTAGTTTGGACAGATTTCGTGATGATATGGAAGTCGGATTTGTCGAGAGATTAGTAAAATTCTAATTTTCTCACATATATGAATGACATAATTTCCAACATATCCAACTTCGATTTGATTTTCATATAAGTACGAAATCTGACTGAAATTAAAAAAAAAAAAAAAAAAATCGACCTTATGTGCAAAATCAGAAATAATTGAAAGGTTATGTATTTATGAACATATTTTAAATCTTGTGTGCAAAATTAAAATTTGACAAAAAATTGTACGTATATTTTAGGACAATTTTTCTTATTAAATTTTTTTTACTCAAAGCACTTCCTTGATGAGACCTTTAAATGTAAGTTAAATTGTTAAAAAAAGGACTCAAAGCAAAATAATAGGTAAATTTGTAGAGGGCAAATCGGGCATTTCATTCCTCATATTTATGATTAAAGAAATAAAAAACCGATTAAACTTTTTAAATTAGACTAATTATCAGAATCAGTCAAGAGAGAGAGACACACACACACGTGCGCACAAGAATATCGTGGTCCATATATAGAGAACTACCTCTACCATTTTCTTCAAACTGAAAAACTGCTATTCCTACGGTGTCCTAATATTTATGGAGACCTCCGCCACCGCCACCACCGCCGGCGACGGCGTTGATGGCTGCTACAAGCCACTGCCGCCGCTCTACTTGGCTTTCACTCTCCTTTGGCTCCTCTCCGCCGTCTCTTGGACCTTCAACACCTACATAAACCGCCACTTTCAGGTAACTTTTTATTTTTATTTTTATATATATATATAACTACAATTGATCTCATATTATTTGAGATTTACAAATCATGCAAATAGTAAGTTTTAAATTTACGCAATTTGAGTTGTGTTTTTTATTTTATTTTTCAGCCAAATAAATTACAATGGATGCTAGCCTCAGTTCCATGGATTAAATCTCTTCAACTTTCGTTCTCTTTCCTCTTCTGGTAATCAAGCCATTAATTGATCACATAATTATCCAAATATTTCATGTGATCATAATTCATAATCACAAATCTTGAAAATGCAGGTACACATGTTTTTATTCAAATGTGTGCTCTCTATGGATGTCATTCGGAGTGTATATAATGGGAATGTTATTCCAAACATTTTGTTTCGTCTCGTTCTTCCTCGTCTCCCACGGCTACTGCATCACCTGCCACCGCCTCTCCCTCTCCGAGAGGCGAACCATGGCCGTTTTGGGGTGTGTCTTCTACTTGACTCTTGTTGGTTACAGAGCTTCTGTACCTTACTTCTCCGTGAGTAGTCTTTGAAGTTTGGACTTTCCGTTGTAATTCTATATACTACTATCTAAATTCAAAGTATATATATATATATATATATATATATATATATATATATATATATATATATTTATATATTCTGCATTGAATTTTTGCATGAAATTTCATGCAGGTGCTCATGCTGTTCAACTATGTGATGGTGTTCTATGTAATATTCAGCCATGTCTCTCAGAACATAAGCGTTCTTCGCGACCAGCTGAGCTTCATCGACAATGAGGATGTCCAGGCAATGTACGATGCCGTCTACACAAAGTACATCATGTTCAAGTATGAATTTTCTTTATACTTTAATTTGTTTCCTTTTCTCCATTTAAAGTAATACTACATGCTGAAATTTTCTTGAATTTTGGTGCTTGTTTTAGGAAATTTCAAGGGGCAATGCATGTTGTGGCTTTGTCAGAATTTGCAGTATGATATGATCTTCAATCTCTCTACTATTAGGCTTTGGCAAATTTTTTGGGTGTTTTGTGATGGTGAATTTTGAATTTTCAGATGTTTATTAGCCTTCATAATTCGTCGGAGAGTTACTGGATTCGGTTGCTGGTTCGAGAGTGGGCTCAGTTCTTCATCTTCTTGTATATAGGGTAGGCTATAACTATATACTACCTCCGTCCCGTTTATAAGAGCCCAGTTTAATAGTACTGAATCTATTACTAATATTTAGTGGGCTTGTTATTTTGGTATAAAAATGTGATATATGTTTGAATTTTAAATAATGCAGATGGATCTTTAGGTCTCAAGAATTGGCCCCTCGTTTCTCATTTATGCCTATTTTGAGGTCTAAAGGAGAGACAGTAATTCCTCCAATTTACAGCATTGTAAGTTTGAAGTATTTGACACTTATTGCTTATGCAAATTTCTTGAAATTTTTCTTTTTCTACAATGAGAATATCCTTAATTATTTGATATTACTTCAGGAAATGGATGCTGAGACTTTCAAAGAGTTCAGATGTCACGAATGGCACATTGGAGTGGTAAGAATCTGAAAATTATTACTCCTATTATTTATTTTATTTTAATATGGGTGAAATTATTTATTTGATGGTGGAAATGTAATTAGTGTGAGTTTTGGTGCAGCCAACTCTGGGTTGCAAAAGAAGCATAAAGGATTCAGTTCTAGTGGTAATTCAACACCCACATTCATGCCTACAAAAGGACTAGTTCTTTTTCTTTTCTTTTTTCTTTTTTTTGGAAGAAAATGGACTAATTAAGTAGTAGTGTATACATTCAAACTCACTTACTATTGATTTTGCCTAATTTGTGTAAATCAACACCAACTATACATTCTTTCCCATTTTTTTGTATTCTCTACATTAGAAACAAGAAACAATTTGTTACTGAATTCTATATTTTCCAATTATTATCATCTCTATTCTCTAATAAAAAAGACTAGTTCTTAGTTAACTAATTGAAAGATGCATCTAAAATTCTCAAGTTTCCATACTATGTTTTGATTTTTCTCTGTATATATGGTTTAATCTCACCCTTCATATTCAAATCACATATTTTTCCTTGCCTTTTTTAGTTAATTTTATTCAACCAAACTAACTTTTCATAGTGTAGACAACACCCAAACGGTGAACCAACCTCTTCTATTTAGGAGGCAGGGATTTTAATTTCAATTCTTCAATAAAAATAAAATAATAAAAAAAAAAAGTAGCCCCCTAAGTAGGGATGTCAATCGGGCCAACCCGAGCGGGTTCGGGTCAGCCCTGTCGGGTTTCGGGTTATTCTGTTCGGGTTGAATCGGGTTGAGTTTTTTTCGGGCTAGAAATTTTTCAACCCTAACCCTAAACTTCGGGGCTCGGGCTAGCCCGTCGGGCCAAGAAATTGACGATTTTTTTCATAAATAATAATTTTATAAAATTAAATAAATCATGTTATACCATCGAAGTCACTTTATTTCGTATTATGTTACTTCAACTTGCATAATATAAATAAGTAGCTCAATGAGATGTGAATATATTTTTCTTTTAATGATTATATTAATCATTTTTATTATGTGGTGAAATACAAAATAGAGAAAATATTATGATGAATACAACTTATAATAGAAAATTGTAATATTTTTCACAAATATTTGAATCAAGACATAAATTTTAATATTTGAAACAAAGTAATAAAAATCAACACTTAATTAATGAAAACTTTCGGGTTATCGGGCCAACCCGCCAAGTTTCCGGGCTAGCCCTATCGGGTTGAAATTTTTTTCGGGTTAGAAATATTCAACCCTAACCCGGTTTTGGCTCGGGTTACTCGGGTCAACCCGCGGGTTTCGGGCTAAATTGACATCCCTACCCCTAAGTACTAAGACACTAAAATTGCAGTTATTATAAGATTAAAAAAAAGTACATAATTTGTTTTAAATTTGTATGTTTTTTTATATATTTTTTCCAAATATAAAAAGACAAAAAGAACAAAAAGAAAAAAAAAATTGAGTCTGTCAGACAGCTGCCGGGCCATCTCAGCGGGCCGAACCCAACCAAGAACGATCCTCTACTGCACCAGCGACTCAGTAACTGAGCCGACTAGGTGCTGTTAATCACGCTCTGACTCGGCAGCCGTGGTTCATCAACCAGACTTGGTTTCCTGTCTCCTTAGAACTCAAGGATACAGAGGTACGAGCCTATAGAACAGATCCTGTTCAAGTAAGGTCGTGACATACCCATCTATTCCCTCTTTTTAAATAAAAGCTGTTTTCTTCATATTTCTCCGGTGTGGGATATCCGCCTATTTCCTAGCGCTGCCACTTTTGGATTAAAGTCCACAAACAACCGAAATAGTTCTCGTTTCACTTGTTACGAATTAATTCTTCCACAAAAATCAGCTCAATATTTAACAATATGTATGCTGTTACTTTGCCTTATTTCTTAATATTTGATCACATTTAACTTTCACATTAAACCAAAAAAAAGAAAACTCTACATAATGATATATAGCCTATTGCCTCGTCAATCATGGTAAGGTAAAATCCACAAAGGCTTATTTTCATATCCCTTCTTCTTCTTCGTCGTCATCGTCGTCTTGCTATTATTATTATGGGAGATATGGGCAGGCACAGATGCAGCAAGGCAGCGTCTCAGCCTTGCAACAAGAGCAAGGACCGCATGTCACTGCAAAATTAAATGAATCATTACCATGAAATTAATTAATAAAACTAATCAACTCTAATAATGCATAGGATTTTGGCAAGATTAATAATTCTTACTGGTTTTGTCGATCGTTCGAGCTGCATCGGATGCCAGAAAAGCCGCGATGATGATGGTGAAGACGATGAGAAACGACGCTATCATCGAATTCCTCTTCATGCTGCTCTTTATGCAACTACTACTATGTAAGTAAGTCTAGTTATTGATTCTTGGGTGATTTAGTTACTCAAGATGAGCCCTACTTATATAGTGTTAGGGCCTGTTTGGTAGGCATGATATCATGGGATAGCACAGCTTATCATGCTTTATACCTGTGTTTGGTATCATTGATAGCCTTATCATGCAGGCCCGTGTTTAAGTCAAAGCCTGCTCATAAAGTACTGTTCCTATGTGATATCTCGTCTATTTCTATCGGGCCTCTACCCCTGCGATTAATCACTGTTCAAGTACAAAAACAACTTTCGACCAATTTTACCCTCTTCACCCTCTTCTTCTCCCGTCGTGCTCCTCAGCCACAACAGATTTCGAGCTCTTGCCGGCGCAACCACCTCCCCTCGTCACCACCATCCAGCCCCTCTTTCTCTCTAGAAGGTTTAAATTGGTGGTGTTTTTTCACTCTAGAGAAAAAAGATGGGAGTGAGCAAATTGGAAGGGAGAAATGGGGAAATTTTTTACATTATTCGACGGTGGCGCCGCCGCATTCGACGACGAGCCTTCCTCCTCTGCTCTCTCTCCACGTCTGGTGCCTCAACGAGCTCACGATGCTGAGCGATTTTGGAAGCAACCGACGGCGAGGGTCCGATGGCGGCGTGGAAGTGCCGCTGAGCTTCTCGGTTTGGAGCTTGTTGGGGCTGATTACGGCAACACCGGCTGCTGGTGAATGGAGAGAAGGGGAGAGATGCAGCCGCTAATTTCTCGATTTGGATTTGGGAGACACGCATGCTTATTTTGGATTTGGGAATCGCAAATTCTTTTGGATATTGGAAAATTTCCATTTTGAATTTTCAATTGTTGGATTTATTGTTTGATTTGGGATTTCTCTGGTTTTGGATTTCTTATTGCTGAACTTTTTTTTGCTTTTTGTTTGAGATAATTGTTGCTGAACCTGTCTTCTTCTTCTTTTTTTTTCCTTTTTTTTGAGATAATTGTTGTTGAACTTTTGCTTGCTTTTGGAAATTTATGCATTTTGGATATCTTATGGCTGAACTTTCTGGATTGTTGGATTTCTTTGTTGTTAAAATTTTGGATATTTTGCTATGGATTTCTTTGCTCGAGTTGTTCTTCCTCTTTTTTCTATGGAAAATTATGCAATTTGGAGGAGGTTACATTTGTAATTTTAAATTTTAGTCATTGTACTACAGTAATTGTTAGACTTCATACCAAACATCCATTCCACTTTTTTTGTCATGGTCTAATCTCATGAGTCACTATTCATATTCAAAAATTTTGCTTATCTCATCATACCTACCAAACAAGCACTTAGTATGTAATATATTGAGGTGTTGCTATCCTAATGTAAACGCTATGATGGAATAAGTTGGAATTCTACTTAGTTACTTGACTTGACTCTCTCTTTTATTCATGATTTTGTTTCTATTTTCCAATGTCGTAATTAATTTTATTAAATTCTCATAACGTGTAGCTCTCTTGTGGAAAATAAGTAATGCTGAGTCTGGAAAACTAGAACATCTTCTTTGAACAAATCAACTAAAATGTGTATGCCATTTACTCAAATAATTTAAATTATAAAATGTGGAGACTTGGACCATTTTTTATATTATCTTTCCAATTATTTCCTTTTCCCTTCTGGCCACCCCTATTTCAATTTTGTATTTATATATTCTCTCCAGGAGTATAACAATTAAATAAGTTTGGTATTATCTTAAGTTAAATCCATCGAGAACATCAAAATATAAATGGTGACTACAAGGAACAAAAGGATCAAACTTTATTAATATACAGATACAAGATCAAATAAAAAATAAATTTATGTAAAAAACAAATGAGAAATTCTATGTAATAGTATTGATTACTGTGTGATTTATTGTTCAAAACTTATTATTTTTTTAAATATATATATAGGAAAAGTTAGGGCACACAAATTAATTAAGAATTGATACGAGTAAAAATGATTTCATTATTATTATTTCAAAACTTAGTTTTTATTTCATGTTTTGAAGGCTAATATTTTCTCTAATCACAAGCTAAATAAGAAAATACCAGAGAAAGTATAATGTATGGTAAACGATTTAATTTTAATTGTTTTTATATTTTTTCATGTATTCGAAAGTAAATACCGTATATAAAAGAAAGTGAAAATTACGCCAATTTTAAGACCGGAAAGGCGACGGCCGCTCCCTCTCTGTCTTCTTCCCTTCCACCGCCGTCCAAAGCCGCCGTCTGCGTTCGTCGCAACTTCTAATATCGGAATCTCACGGTAACTGCACATTCCAATTTCTTTGTTCATTTTAATTTTTCACTCCTTTTTCGAGGTGTAATTAGCAATAAAATGGTAAACCTATAAACATGTTCATTGTGTAACAGGAAATTGTAATTGTATGTGTTATGTGATAAGTTATTGTGGATTTTTGGATGTCGCAGAATTTCATTGTGGATTTTGCTTGACATGGATTCTGATTTTTCATTTTCCCCCAAATTTTGCTTCGGTTTTGATGCTTGAGACTTCTGAGTGATGTTCTTCAGTTGAGCTAATCTGACTGTTAATGGCTTCTATTTGAGGTTGAATATTTGCTTATTCGAACTTGATTGTACTTAATCAAGTAAAAAAAATAACGTAAGCATAAATCACTGCATCATGAATGGTTCAGATTTCATTGTAGTTGCATCTATTCTTTGGAATGCATTGGTTGGAAATGTGGCCTTAGGGTTTAGCTGAAATACTCGTGCTCTCGGTTTTTCACTTTGCAGAGCAGTTCTACTGTGACAGAAGGCTGATGGGGAATGATGATGAAGTGAGAAATGATCGAGTGGTCGAAGCACGGGCCAGAAATATAAGCCACAACGTGCGTTGCACTGAATGTGGCAGTCAATCCATTGAAGACTCACAAGCTGATATTGCGATTCTCCTCCGCAAGGTGCATCTTCTTTCTGTGCATGTCATGGTTTTATTTCTTCTTCTCTGAAATATTCTTGTGTGTCGGGTAAACGGCGATCTTTTATGCGGAGCTTCGATCCTTGTTAGATCTTTTTTTTTAAATAAAATGAATTTTGTGCGGCTGATAAATTTGGAACATATTGATATGCTGAGGTTAAGCTGTAGAAACTCCAAGCATTAAATTGCAGTTGCTTTACTCATTGCTTATGTTAATTGTCACTAGTTTGTAGAAAGGTGTCCTATAATTACTTAGTAGAAGTGCTGCGGTAGGCAATGAGGAAAGAGTAAAGCCTACACTTTGTAGATTTGTTGCTGGAGATGAATTCCTCGTAGCACTTGTGTAGCTGATCAAGTTATAGTATCCTTTGTTTTAGCTTCTTTTACAGGAGTTTGGTATTTCTTTGGTGGATTTCCGTACTAACTTCCATCACCAATTTGAAATGTCGATAATATATCTGAAAAATTCAAATAGTTTGCTCGTATACATATCATAGAATGATTGTTTGAACTTATATTTTCCCCTTGGTACGTCTTCTGTAACTATACATGTTTTGTGGACTTTCACTTTGATTTCTTGCATATTCTATGCAGTTAATACGAGATGAAATTAGGTCTGGTAAAAACGACAAAGAAATCTACAAGAAGCTGGAGGAAGATTTTGGTGAGACAGTGCTTTACACACCAAAATTTGATATACAAACAGCAGCTATATGGCTGACACCGGTTAGTTAGATATAATGCATTGAAATTCGTCTATAATTCAATTTCATCTCAGAGTTACCTCTCTAATTTAGATGCTGGGAAACCTGAAAACAGCTGACACTTACTGGTGGGGCATTAGCAATATGGGCATTCAAGAGGTACAGGCGAAAGAATAACGTGCACATTATGGCCTTAGATCTCGTGAGAGACGTTCCATTAACACCGCGTGAGAAGGAGACGATGCTCGAGCTTCTCACTCCACCTTCTACTAGATGGTGGGGAAAATGGTTCCCTCGATGATTCGAGAGTCTCGGCTTTTGATCCTGCTGGAAAAGGGATTGTTAGAGAGAAAAACAGTCCTTTGATTTCTCTGTTTTTTGAGCAGCTTGAAGCTGTGGAGGTAACTTTGTCTATCATATTCACCAAATATTTGAGATGTAATTCATAGTTAACTTTTGTCTACAAAGTTTGTTAATTTTGGAATAATTGTATACACGTGAAGATCATCTATTGATGAAATCGAAGATATGTAGAAATACAACTATGAATATTGCGCAATCCGGAATGCATCAACACAATGACACCTGCAGTTTATTAGATGATGGTATTAAAGCTTTGGAACATAATATATATATAGGGATGAGATCACATACAAATCTCATTTAATGTAAGAAATAAGAAGCACCCTTAGCCTTAGATTAACATAAATTAAATGGTTAAGATTTTAATCTGCATCATGGTTAGTTTCCGTAAAGTGCTCACATGTGATAATGCATGAGGGTAAAATGGAACATTTTACAACCAATTAATTATGGAATAATGAGATTATGACAGATTTTTAGGGGTTTTGTTGAATATTTTAAACTAAATCATAAATCATCTCTATTAATCAAAAGACAAAAACTAGCCGTCATTATTATTTGTTGGAAACATTCATTTTATGATGCATGCATCTTTCCATAATTGATGTTGATATATATTGTAGATTAATTATTGAAAGAAAATCCGTGATTCCGTATTTGTTATGACATAGGTATTTATTTCATAATGCACATTTAAATATTATGTAATGCATTATGTGAATATATAATTCATCCATATCCTTTATGTTTTATAAAGCATGGATAATAGTTCATTTTTTATGTTTATAATGTATAAATAATGATTTTGTAATGCATAAACAAAGTGTAAAGCTACGGTAAATTGGAAGGAATATATTCAGAGAATTTGCATGATATAATGCATTACTATACTATTTGTAATGCATATAATGCATTCAGTAATGCATTACTACACTATTTGTAATGCATAAGTGAAAAATAATGTAATTTATATAATATTATATGCTCGAAAATATTAAATACATAGCAATACAATATTTAATGCATTACAAAAGAAAGAAGTAGAATATTATAAAAATATTATATGAATAGTGCTTTTACTTATCTTTTGCAATGCATTGATTGAACTGTGATAGTGCACTTCACATGAAACCATAAAAATGGTAAAGTACTATGCATCACTTTTATTATTTAATGCATTACAAAAAAAAAGTAATAGAATATAAAAACAAGTTAATGAATGAAGCATATTAACAAACACTATAAGATTGGATACGGAAAAAAATAATAATAATAAAATAATAATAATATAATAAAAGGAGAAGGAGACTTGGTGCTTCATATTTTGTGCATGTAACGAAGAAAAGAGTCGCTCAACAGGGAAAAAAAAAAACAAAACGGAAGAACAAAAGGTGAAATTTCGATGAAAATAATAAATGTTTCATGTGATTGTATATTAATCATTTTAGGAAAATGTAGTCAACACATTTGAATCCCATAATTATAGGATGTGTAACCGTCCACTAATATAAGAGAATTACAAAATTAACCCCCACCTATTAAAATGGATTAAATATTCTAACGAAACTAAAATGAATATTAACCATTGATCATTAAATTTGGACGCCTCAGATTACTTCTTATTTCTTACGGAACTTATCTTTTGTACGTGATCTCTCCTTTCTCTATATATATATTATATAATGACAGCACCCTTATTTATATTATTATTAAACAAAAAATAGAACATGTTAGGAGAAGTAGCAGACGTTGACCGACTTGACTTGAATACAGTACATCAGCAGAACCCTCTTACCACCGCCATACTCCATTGCCATTCTCCTTCTGGTTGACTTTGAAGGAGAGAGAGAGAGAGATGGCCTATGCGGCCGTGATTTCTCTACAGTATGCTTTGGAGATTCTTGTATTTACTCCTACTCCTCGTATTTCAGTTTCTTTGCGACTCTATACGAACCTAGAGATTGCACGCGAGGAGCTCGGGTCCTTGCGAGAAGTACTGAAAAGATTGGACGCCACCAGCAAGGGCTGCAGCAGGAAGAAAGGTGAATGCATTGGATGCAGAAATCAAAGACGCAGTTTATAAAATCCAAGATCAAGTCGACTCCCTTGTGTACAAACAGATGGCGCGCCAGGTGCAATCGGATCCTGATCAGATCCGAGATGTAAAGGTCACCCTGCATCATGTGCTGAGGCATGACATCGATCGGTTCGTGGAGATGCCCAAGGAGAAGGATGAGGAATACCTTTCCGAATTGGATAGTCTCAATCTGTTGCCTGAAGAAGACGAAGAAGCAACGACAACTTCTGCTACTACTCAAATCGCAGCAGATTCCGGTGGAAGAAGAAGGAAATTGAAGATGGTCGGATCCTTTCAATACTCACATTAGGGAGCTCACCGATCATAGCGTTGCCATGGTATGTCAAACCGGTAGCTTGTACCATATAAATAATATGAAAACTTGCCGCCTCCATTCCACCTCTGTAGAAGAGAAGCTACCACTACCAAGTTCTGTCGTGTTCTAACCAGCCGTGATGATGGTTTTCGACAACTCACTATGGAAGGGCAGTTTCCACAACAACATACTGTTGGCCATGAAAGATGTGTTGGATTCAGTAGAGGAGGCTTGCGCTTCCTCTGCCCGTTCTCTCTTCTGCTACGGTTTGCTTCGAGCTGAGGGCCCCTGTATCGATGTTCCCATCGAGCCTTACAAAGTTGTGTTTAAGTGGCTTGGGGTATCCGTGGGAGTGCATGAGTACAATTGGTTCATTGCCAAAGCCTATGCTTTTCGAGGGCCCGAGTGGATAGTCAGATACGGCGAATTCCGGGCCTCAGATATCTTCTGATTGAAGGAACTGATCTAGTGCATTTTGAAGTGGAAGACAGAGGATTCTTTTGTCTCCGAACTTTCATCTTACAAAACTGCTACAAGTTAAAACATCAACGACAGCTTCTTTTTTTTTTTTTATTGAAAATAGTAATGGTTGAAAAACCAAGGTTCGAATCCGTTAAAATCGGGTAGTTTCCATGAAGAAGACTTGGTACTTTGAAAATGATTTTAAACTATATAATGTGAAAACAAGTCAAATAAATAGGCAAAGAAAGACACCCAAAAAAAAAAAAACACAAAATTGTGATTGGATTATTAGCCGCAGACTAGGACTCAAAACTTAATCTATACACATGATGGGACCTTAACCTTGCAAGTTGTAACATAATCAACGTTAGCACAAACGAGGAAATTCCTAGTTGACTTTCATATGTAAGTTATATATATAATCAAGAAACTGATGTACAAAGAAGCAAATCTGTAAGCATAAACATAATTCTTGATCGGGGCTTCTTAAACATGGGGAGAATCCAGACTTCCAAAGAAGTCGAGAGCCCGGTTAAGGGCGTAGCCGTGGCTTCGTATCCTCAAAACTATCAAACACCGCCGCCTCACCACGTGGGAAGGCCGTGGAGCACCGGACTATTCGACTGCCATCTAGATCAAACTAATGGTAGTATTACCACTATTTTTTTATTTTTGGCTAAATTATGGTTTATAGCCTCACCTTTGGTCTCGTAAATCGAACTTCTTTTCTAACATGACTAATATTTTTGGCAGCGGTGATGACGGCGTTAGTACCTTGTATAACATTCGGACAAATAGCAGAGGTTTTGGATGAAGGGGAAATGAGTAAGCCCTTTACAACATCAACATATGCATCTATATATTTATTACCAAAAATATTTAAAAATTAGTTTAATGATGATTAAATTATATGTGCAGCTTGTCCTTTAGGAAGCTTCATATACATGCTAATGATGCCTGCAATTTGCTCTCAATGGATAATGGGATCTAAGTACAGAACCAAGCTCAGGACCAAATACGGCCTAGTCGAGGCGCCCTATGACGACGTCGCCTCCCACGTGCTGTGCTCGTGCTGCGCCCTCTGCCAGGAGTTTCGAGAACTCAAGGCTAGAGGCCTTAATCCAGCTCTTGGTATTGAATAACTTCATCGTATAAATATACACTTTTATTTTGCAATTTTTTGATATAATGAAGGTGTATTTTGTGGAAAATAATTGATGTATTTATATGTTATGATAAATAATATTAGGATGGAATGGAATTGTTGCTGAGCAGCAGGCAATGCAGTATGGGAATGAGCAGAACCAGCCTCCTCAAGTTCAAGCTATGTCTAAATAGAGAATATTGTTAATTGTTTATTATATTATGTTGTTTTCCTGTTATAATACGTTGTGTGGTTCTTATTTTTTTTTAAATCATTTTTTCTTATATTTCTTATTTTACTGTGATGTATACAAAATAGAGAATTTTTTTTTTTTTTTTTTATTGAAATCTGCTTCTTGCTTGTGTACGTCAGTACATGTATGTTATCAATGTAGATACAAATTCCTCCAAGGCCCGATTTGGAAAAGAGCACTGAAATCCCACATCGGAAACGTAGGAATGAAAGAGTTTTGAAAACTATTTCCATACCCCCTTTTCGGCCCGGGCTTGACTCGGGCCGTTGAGAATTTCTGGAAGAGCTCCCTTTTATTAGGGTAAAGCTCTACAATCCTCAGTTATTAATTTTTTTAGTAATTTACAATTTGGTTTGTTTTTTTGTTATAATTGCTATGTACGTGGAAAATTATAGTAGTATATAGTACAAAAATATGATAGGGTTAAAATTAAAAATATCTAAACATTTGATGTAATATTTTTAATTTTCTCTCATCTTCTGTTCGATAATTATAGTGTACAATAGGAACGAGGAAAAAAGTTACTGTATAAAAGAATTAAATTAGGAACGAGGAAAAAAAAGTTAATGTATAAAAGAATTAAAAAAAGAAATTAGGAACGAGGAAAAAAGTTACTGTAAAAAACGAAATTAGGAATGAGGAAAAAAGTTAACGAGGAAAAAAAGTTATCGTATCAAAGAATTAAAAAAATAAATTAGGAACGAGGAAAAAATGTTACTATAAAAAAAGAAATTACGAACGAGAAAAAAAGTAATTAGGAACAAGGAAAAAAGTTACTTTATCAAAACGAAAAAGTTAACAGTATCAAAGAATTAAAAAAGAAATTAGGAACGAGGAAAAAAAGAAATTAGGAAAATAAAAAAAAAAAAAGTAATTAGGAACGAAGAAAAAAAGTTACTATATCAAAGAAATAATAAAAAAAAGTTACTATATCAAAGAAATAAAAAAAATTGGGTGAGTTACTATATCAAAGAAATTAAAAAAAAAAGGTTACTATATCAAAGAAATAATTTTTTTTTGGGTGAGTTACTATATCAAAGAAAAAAAAAAATGGTTAGAGATCCACCGAAGTGGGTAGCCTTAACCGGACAGGTGAAGCTCGAAACCATCTCTCCTTTCTACGAACACAAATCATAATTGTGATTTTTTCTTATAAAAAGTGAATGTAGCTATACTATTAATTCGATGTGGTATAATACTAGAATTATAGATAGTATACGCTACCCAAGGCATCGTTGTTGAGTCTAATTATAAATAAACAGCAAACTTTTACTATTAATCATGTTTATTTTATATTTTAATTTAAAAATTTCTTTGTCCCCTCTTTGCTTAAGGTGACGATTTCCGCATCACCGTCACCCGGCGGGCACTAGCGACTCCAGCTAGGGGTATTGGGGGTACAGTTGTACCCCCAAATTTTGTTTTTTTTTTTTTTACTATTATGTATTAATGTATATATTCATTTAAATAATTAGAAGGAAAATGGTAGAGTTGCAGTTAGGGTTACTTTAATAGTGTTAATCATTCTTCTGAATACTACTCACTCAACAACCATATATCTCTTTGATCACTCCTCAAAGATTAAATAGGCAGTAGCACAGATCAGCCTTGAGTGCAACTCTACCCTTTTTAATTTTACAACCCCTGAAAAATAATTCCTGGAGTCGTCACTGCCGACGAGACCCGCTTCTGGCGTCGGAACGATGACCACATAGCCTCGGAGGAGAGTTTTTTTGACAATTCACCGTCGACGGTAAGCCTTTACAGCATTAATGTTGGTGCCCAAAGTTTTGCTTAAACTTCTTCCCAAGGCTCACTATTCCTCATCTTCAAATAATAAACATTATACAAATAGTGAAATAAATAATTTAGGAAATTCAATTTGAGATATATGATCTCATATATGACTCATCCAACCAGGACACGCATCTAATCTAACAAAAAGTAACTCAATTGATAAAAAGTTTTCTCTCCAAATCATTAAATTAAACCACCGGTTGTATAGCTGAGCCTCAACTTAATATGCGGCGGTCGCCGCTGACTTTATATAATGCATGCGTTGGCTTCATAATTATTTTTTTGTACTACAATTTTAAGATGCTCATTGTTATGTACATGTACATATGAGCTGTACAGTAAGTAGAATGAACATGAGATGTAGCATAAAAAAACACAATATAAGAATTAAATTGCTCAATCATTACATCGATTAACAAAAGCCTTAAGAAAATAGTAACGTAAACATATGGATAGATGATGAGTAGGCAACAAAATTAATTTTTTGCAAGCTGTATTTCGTTATTCAATAATATATTAAAGTTATTATATGTATTATATTGAAGATTCTCAGTCTTCATCAATAATTAGCTCAAATTCCTCAACAATACATTTTTTTTTTCGATTTATAACAATCAATAAGGCACCTAAACACCAATAAAAATGTAAAATAAATCTTTGCAAGTTTCTAAACCAAACCGAACTACCAAACCAAATTAATTGATTTAAACTCCGGTTCCAACTTGAGAGAAGAAAAAAAAAACTCCGATTTTGTCTCGGTTGAACCGAAACTGCCGGTTTTTTCCCTAAACTGGGGGGGGGGGACGCCTAGTTTTATTCGACATTCTTGAATCTCTCTCTTTTTTGGTTAAAATTTGGCGCTCCCAAGTGAAATTTGTACTGCCTCTTCGATTTTTCCACGAGAAGGTTCCGTTTTGACAAAAACCCAGAAGAAATTTGTTGCTATTCGACCTAATAGCAAAGCCCCCACATCTTAAACCTCAATTCCATAACGCAACCTACCCCCTTCACGAAATCAAGAACCTCGTAATCAAGGTTCAAGAAGCCCACGTAGCCGCCAAAAAATGGAGTGGGATGCCATTTTCTTTTTAAAATAAGTAAATAGTGTTTCTTAAATTCAGACCACCTAATTAGATGGGTGTATTTAAGACAACCAACCATATGGTTCGATTGAATTTCTTGCCTTACTGCACCTCTTGCCCTTGCTCCTCGTATTCACATGTTCGATTCTTGCATTCTTTGACTTCTTTCTCTCTTAAAGTTTCCAGCTTTTCATCCTCTCAGCCTCGCTTGCTTTCTTCTGGTAAACTTTCTTTGTGTTTATCTCAACTTTTATTGATGGTCGCATTTGTTCATTGTTAGTTATGCTTTAAAAGCAAAATCTTGAATTGAGAATTGAGCCAAAATCTTGAATTTTGAATTGTTTGGTTCTTGATTGTTTCAGGCCTTTTGTTTTGTGGGATTTTGTTTTTTCTAGTTTTGGGAGTTGATTTTGTTTGTCTTCAGCCTCTCTCTTTTAAGGAATTTCAGATGTAGGTGGATGTAGTTTTTTGTTAATGCAGTGAAATTTTTGCATTTCGGGTCGAAGATTATTTATAATTGGATATGATCTGGTGGTTTTGGATTGATTAGCATGTCTTTTGTTTGTGGCTTTGTAATCTCTCATCATCTGCAATTCTTGGTTGTGAGTTGATGCTAGTCATGATCATGATATGTATGAACCTAAAACATGATTTGAAGGAATGTAGAGTTGGCTAGAATCGTGTTTCATTGTATAATATGAAGAGAGTGATTGTGCTATTTGAACTTGAATTGAGACCAATGTATGGTTGTTCCACTTAGTCATCTAAAATTTCACGAACTTTTTATTCTAAAAACCAATGAATATGCATATGGAAAAGAAAAAACATAGTCCTTACTCGATACTTAGCTGAAAATTCCAGTCCAGTCTGGAATCGAGGTCATCTAGATAGTGAACTATTTGTGCTCGAGTTTCGTTTGTATAGGTTGTCTATTGAACATGATCATGGCTCTTTGAAACTGGGTATAGTCTTGATAATCCATAGTGGTCATCATTTTAGTCAAGTAAACATGGGAAGAGGGTGATACTGAACAAAAATTAGTCACGTCAGGTGCTACACCTTGACTTGTATATTATTTATTACTTGTAGAGGCCATTTTTAGTTTATTCTGTCTACATTCTTGACATATTGCAGTTCCTTATCTTCGATGTGGGTACTTGACAAGCATCCTGTATAGTTTCATGAATTGTTTGGTGAAATGGCATAGGAGTTTGAGTCAAGATTTTTGATTCATATTTCTGCTCTTAATTTGCAGATACACATAATAGTATACTCATGGAACTGGTCAAGAAAGTCTCCCAAAGAGGATCTACAGCTCCCGATAGTATTGCAATAAGATCTGATAAACAAAGTCATACTTATCATCAGCTGATCGAATCTGCTAAGAACATATGTAACTTGTTATCTGGTGCTGATTTAAACAGTGTAAGTTCAAACACATTGTCTGCCTTGCGCATTCATTCTGCAGGCTGCAGAATGTGCTGAAGTAGTTAGGAATTTATCTGAGTTTTTTTTTTTTGGTAATATATGTATCTTTCATGCTTTTCAGTCTGAAGTGCCACTTCATTTATATTTAACGAAGAAATTGTGATTTTTTTTTTAAATATGGAAGTAACATTCTGGATATAGCTTTTGATATTTGTTTGGGGCATTATTATAAGAGTCATATAGTCTCAACTCCTTTTCTTCTTCCTGTATAGCGTTTGGGAAATAACTATGATTCCACGGATTTAAATGCGTACTATGTAGGTCACTAGCCCTAGGAAAAACAACAATCTTGGTGGAGCTAGGGTTGGAATTGTCGCTAAACCTTCTCCGGAGTTTGTTGCTGGTGTGCTTGGAACATGGTTCAGTGGAGGTGTTGCGGTTCCCCTTGCACTTAGCTATCCAGAAGCAGAGCTTCTGCATGTGATGAATGATGCGGTTTGTCTATCTTCATCCTACTTTTCGATAAGCTCCTTTTATTGTTTTCAAAAGTTTGAAATTTCTGTTGCTGGAGCAACCAAGTTCATCAAGAAATTCATTCTTTTGAAAAGTGATTTGAAGCTAATTATACTTGACCTTGTGTAACTTTTTGATAGTTTTACATCTGGAATATAATACAAGAAAGATGTAATAGGATTTTGGGTCATTATTCTTTAGTCATATAATATTTGTCTAAACAAATACACGATATGTAGTTTACTGAAGATATTCTGGATCTCCTGTTGATATAGGATATTACAATGATTTTGAGTACTGAAGATCATCAAGAACTAATGAAAGCTGTCGCAGCCAAGACTTCTTCTCAATTATCTCTCCTTCCTCCTGTTTCATCAACGGGAGCTGATCACACAAGTTCACAGGAAACTGAAGTTTCTCATACAATTAGTAGTGTGTTTTCCTTCATCATCTGATGTATATGTTCTGCCTGCTATTTATAAAACTTAGAAATTTATCTGATGCTTTTTCGTAGGAGATGATCCTGCATTGATTATATATACGAGTGGTACAACAGGAAAGCCTAAAGGAGTTGTGCACACACATGAAGGTATATTAGCACAGGTATTGCTTGCACCTTTTTTTTTCCACTTCAGAAATCAATTTGGTTTGCTATTATTGATCCATGAAAATGTTGATTTTATTTCTTGATACATCATGATAATTGTATCATGATTTTACTATCACGTACTTCTCCTTTTCTTTTCCGGAACTTGCCCCTTCTAATCAAATCCAGCATAAGTTGGAAAATACTTGAAGCTCTATCTTTTGTATCTCTTTTTACATATGTAGCTACATAAACTTCCAGTTTGCAATGACTAATGCTTTTAATTCCGTAAATTCAGGTCCAAATGCTGACAGATGCTTGGGGATACACATCCGCTGATCAATTCTTGCACTGCCTGCCACTACACCATATCCTTAGATGTGTTTTTCTATCAGTTTGTTGGTATTAAGTAACATTAGAGCTATTTCTTCAACATTGTTTTTCTTTTAATTTTTGTTTCTGGGTGATGTTTCATTTATCAGCTAGTTCGAGTCCTTGTAGGCCTTAACTTCTTTATACATGTGCATGGACTTTTCAACGCATTGCTTGCACCTCTATATGCTGGTTCAACGGTATGCCCTTAAAGTTCTACTTTCAACTTGCTAATTATTTGAAATTTTGAGACCCTTTTTTGGTGGGTTCTATCATATAATGCAATTTCTGTTGGTTGCATCTGGCTTATGTATTTTGTGCTCTTCTGTAAAAGGTTGAATTCATGCCAAAATTCAGTGTAAGGGGAATCTGGCAGAGATGGCGAGAATCTTATCCAGTGGACCAAACTAAAGCTGAAGATGCTATAACTGTGTTCACCGGAGTAAGTTAGGTCTTTTTCAAAATCGAGTAGAAAATTGTTATTTTAATAATGGAATTCACAACTGTTACTTGCACATCAATGGATGATAAGTTTAAGTCTCCGCTTCTTCCCAAAGACATCTCTTGGCCTTCAACGATTTCTCTGTGATTCAATATGTCGAAAAAAGTATAAGCTGACACTTCAATGATTTGTCTTTTCTTTTCTCAAATTTTTCCTTCAATACAGGTGATTGTTGATGTTTTTTATTGACAATTTTAGAAATTCATGTAATGTTAGAACATTTCTGTTGCAGATTTTATGTACAACCTTGTCATGGATACTTCATTAAGAGCTGGAACCGATTATCTGATTATTCTATAGTCAATGTGAAAATCTTTTTCATGCTATACTCATTGTCTGTCGCTTCTGTAGGTTCCAACCATGTACACACGTTTAATACAAGGGTATGAATCAATGGACCCCAAACTACAAACTGCTTCCGCTACAGCTGCAAGACAGTTGCGCCTAATGGTAGGCCAATTATCTCTTTTGATGTGAAGCCATGAACTATAACATTGTAACAAAACATTTCATTGAACCCCTATCTTTTTCCTTAATTCCTGTTTGAAATCGTGTCTAGAACCATCCGTTTTGTTCCTATCCTGTTTATCATGTTATTGAACAATAGTTTCTTCGTTTACAGATGTGTGGCTCTTCTGCTCTTCCTCTTCCAGTGATGCAACAGTGGGAATCTATCACCGGTCACCTCCTTCTGGAACGATACGGAATGACTGAGGTCAGTATCATCTACACAAACACTTATAATCAACGATCCTGATGATGACTCCTTGTTTTACATTTATGGCCTATGTTTCTAGTTTGTCATGGCACTATCGAATCCCCTACACGAGAAGAGGAAGGGGGGTACGGTCGGAAAACCACTTCCAGGTGTGCAGGTTAGTACATTTTACTTAATGCCTTCTTTACTCTAAAAAATCTGTAAGAAAGCATGATGCAGAGTTGTTGTCTTATTTTTAAAAAAATACTCCGTAATTAACATACGTGAAATGCATTGCTTTTGATAGGCCAAGATCCTTGGTGAAGATGGTAGTACAGATGCTGAGGTTGGTGAGCTTTACATTAAAAGTCCTTCATTGTTCAAGGAATACTGGAAGCTGCCTGAGGTATTACGAACTACTCGAGTGTTAACAAGCCTAGATAAGAGAAGGGCCAGCTTCTCATTCAAATTCTTTATGAGAATTTTTCAGGTGACTAAGGAGTCATTTATTGATGGTGGTTTCTTCAAAACTGGAGATGCTGCTAGATTGGATGAAGATGGATACTATGTCATTTTGGGACGTAAGCATGTTTCATTTCCGAAACCTTCAAGTCTTGAATCTTTAGGTTTTTTCTATGATAGTGAATATTGAATACGCACTTAAATAATGAGTTGCCTTCACTTTTGAAATTGCAACATTAAAAGCTGCCCTTATTTTCTTTTGAACCATTCGTCTTCTTTCATAAGCTCGACAGTGCATTCTTTAAACTCATTCTAAGCAGAAAGTAATAGCCAAATCAATAAATTGCTTGCATCCTTCACTATTCAGGTACGAATGCTGATATTATGAAGGTTGGTGGCTACAAATTATCTGCTCTAGAAATCGAGGCAGTTCTCTTAGAGGTTCGTTTCTCATCTTTCTCCTTGTAGACTGATGCGTTAATAGAATTTCTACAATGCCTCTCACTTTCTTGTTTATTTTTATCTCCACTCTTAGATTTGTGCCGAAAAAAGTTAGATTAACAGATGTTAATTGACACTTGATCAACTCTACTTTTGCAGCATCCGACTATTTCAGAGTGCTGTGTGTTGGGATTGCCTGACAAAGCCTACGGTGAAGCTGTAACTGCCATAGTTATACCTGATTCAGAGACCAAAAGGAAACGAGACGAGGATTTGAAGCCTGCACTAACTTTGGAAGAACTATCCGCATGGGCAAAAGAGAAACTTGCACCATATAAGGTAACACACCAACTTATGAAAACTCGGAAAAACTAACTGTATTGCTACTAGACTATGAGAAAAAAATCGAAAAATTAAGTAGTCTTGTTTCTTTGAGGACTATATGCACCCTCATAGTAATACATATTGTTGTGCAATTCTTTTCTTGATGCCACTTGGTTTTCCCAGATACCGACTCGTTTATTGCTATGGGAATCTCTTCCTCGAAATGCTATGGGAAAGGTATTCTACATCGATCTTCATCTATTTTTTGCCTCACCAACGAAAACCTTTTCTCTAATCGCGATTTCTATTACTAAACATCAGGTGAACAAGAAAGAGCTCAAGAAGAAGCTAGCTGATGAGTGCTAAAATGTGCTGGAAGCAGATAAACTGAGAACTGATAAGTGAAGATAAATTGTAATCATGGTTTAATCTTATTGTTACATGGGCATTTTTCTAGAATATTTTAGATGCAGAAACAAATAATCTTGGGATGAATACTTTCCAAATGCAGGCTTGTACTTTCTTTAAATTATGAGTAAAAATTCTTTTTTGCATCGACTAAAGAATTATAGCTAGTGAAACTGCTATTATATCATAGTAATGGAGCCTAAACTATTATATAACAAATAAATAAAAACTCAAATTAATTTCTTATGTGCAAAACAGAATCCCACTAAGCAAACGCAGACTAATTGAGATCAACGGCTAGGGTGTAATTTTGTTGATCGATCAAGAAATTAAATCAAGCAAAAATCATAGCAATTATCCAAATTCATCTACCGTTGCTGTCACAATCTTCTTTTTCCAAAACAACAAAAAATAAAAATGAGGGGAAACAAAATTAAAGCCCTTTTAAAAAGCAAAACCAGACAGCCCATCTTGTAATGTTATTTTAGTACATGATGAATTGATGATTGTATTGACCTTTGTTTTAGCCACATATTTATTTCCCCCACCCCAACCAACTAAAACTACTTAAAGAAACATAAATTTATTCATCATATACTCTTTAATTTAACAAAAAGAGAAAACCCTATTGGAAGTGGAAAACAAAGTGGATTCTCCAAAGGAAATTTATAAGTATTATAATGAGAATGTGGGGGTGATGAAGCTATGACGTCAGAGTTACGAAGGATAAGAGGTTGTAAAACTTGTCATGTTCTCCTAAGTGGGAGAGGGTCCCTCTCAATATTGTAAAAATTAGATTTACCATTAAAAAAATAATGATGCGTAATGTGTTCGGTCTCATTTTATTTGGCATATATATATATATATATATATATATATATATATATATATATGTGTGTGTGTGTGAGGTATGAGATACAGTATAGAGACATGCCAAATGAAATTAGACGGGTAATAATATTATTCTTTATAAGATATTCTCATTATTATTATAATACACTCATTAATCTTGACCATAGATTATAATAGAATCAACAGTTCAGATTTTTTCTTAGTTTTTACAAAAACTATACCTTTTCACAAAATATATATAATTACCTATATAGAATTTGGTTCAAATAGAATTAAGTCATGACATCAGAAATAATAATAGATCTGAACTATTGATCTTACTAAAATCTACAACTTATATTGATATAAATATGGTTGCGGTATACAATATGAATGAAAATACTTTAAGCATCAAATGATATATAAATAAGCACGATGCTTGTGCATATTTAAACATGATTTTTTTAAAATTCATGCATTTTTTACGACTTATTTCTACATGAACTTTATTATTTTGTTGTAAAACTTTATTATTTCTTGTTACAACGTCTAATCGGTGTGGTCTATTTAATGAAGCATTGTAGTCACGGATTCAAATTGACGAATTTTGTGTCAAAATCAAACCACAAATGTGTAACAGAAAATGAAAGTAAACAACTAATATTTGCAACTCGTGAAATTAGTTTCCCAAAATCAAATATTATAAAATAAAATTCATGATAAGAGGATCATTAATTCTTCCACTCACTAAACCCTAAACCTTAGTAGGGTCCAATCCTCCCTTTCTTCCACTAAAAAAATGAAATATAAATATTGAAATATTAAGGAGATCTAGTCGATTGGAAGTTCATTATGAGTTCTCTCTTTTTATGAACTCAATTTTATAAAGTTTATTATGGTCTAATTGAAGAACTAAATTTTATCATCTTACACATTCTATACTCATCCGCAAAAGTGATGAGTAATATATGTAACTATAGGTGTGAATCTCAAAAGTGATCGTTGCCTCATAAATTATTCTGAAATTGCACCTATATATATCTTTTAATTTATCAATTTCATTTTATTGGTAAGGAAATATAGTATTTTATATGTTATGATGGTGGTGGGAAAAAAAAAGGAGCTTACATCTGGATATTTAAATTTAAAATTATCAATTGGGTTGCTTAGTTGGTTGACTAAGAAAGTGAAGGCATATGCAATTATTTTATGAACACTACATAAGTAGAAACGTGTTCTTCATGTACGTAATTCTTTTGCGAAATGAGTGCTATATTTCATATTGTTAAAAAAAAATTAAAAAATCAAGGTATTGCATGCGGTTACTTCTCTTTTTCATAATTTTTTAGCATTTAGAACTCCAAGTATTAATTACCATAATCTTTTTTAGTAATTGATTGCACCTTTTCATATTTCACCTTCTATTATATCAATGTTGCGTGTCAATAAGAGCATTATCCAAACCAAACATTTTTATTTATAGAAATCTTTAATTAATACATTTTGGTATCATGTGACGATCATATGTCGGTGCAATATCATTACCTTAAACTTCGACAACATAAAATCAAATCACGATAATTTAAACTTAAATTCGATCCTTTATTTTATACATAAATATAGTTATGTTTGTCACGTATTATATTATATAAAAACTTCTTTGATACTAATACAGAAATATATAATACGAAGTAAAAATAAATTAAAAAAAATGAAAAAAATCAAACCACGATAAACATTAATTAAGATGCTAAATTACAATTAAGCAACATGCATGCATGCAAATAGATGGCAGAGTATTCAGTCTAATTACAGAGAGTGGACCTTAACAATATATTTGATTAATATTTTTCTTGCCCCTATGAAATGAATTACATGCATATATAAACACAGAGCTACATTCTTCGTACGTAGCATCATAAGCAGTCAGCCTTAGTCTTGGAGAATGACTGTTTCTGATGTTACACCACCCCCAGCGGCGGCGGAGTCAGCCGGAAAATCAAAAGCCGCCACCGAACGCCGCCGGAGCCCAGTAATCGGCGCCGGTCTCGTTCCCGACATGTTGAGTGCATGAGATCGGAACTAAGCAAAGCCCTCTACTCCTCAAATCTTTCATCCCCGATCGACCTTGTGAATCCTGAATTTTCAATTTTTATTTTCAAAATATATAATTAAGATTTAAGAGCTTAAATAATGAGTATAGTATATGTTGCATCTATATATTGATTAATTCTTACTCACAAATATGTATGGAGGGTACTAATCTAATTTATTTATTTACTAATTAATTCATTCATTTTTTGAAGTTTTATGTCATTTGTTTCGTCAACCTCGTCTGGTAGCCAAGAAAAAAAAATTCAGATAAATAAAGTTAATTGACATTTTTTATCTTTTAGTATCTTAAATAAGTTATCTCAAGGTCACGTGAAATGGGTTTATCCAGTAATAAAAGTATTCTTTCTCTTTGATAAATTATCTAGCAATTTCTCATGAAAACTAAAAAATGGCACTTAATGTATACATAACGTGTACAAGCCATGAGATCTAAAAAAACAAAAAACAAAAAAAAAACATGCATATGGTATTACATCATAAATGCATGCGTGTTAATCGAAAATTTATTAAAAAAATCCCCTTATGATAACTAACTTAACAGTTTGGATTTTCCCCCTAATAGAATTTAATTTTTAAGCAAGGAAACAATAAATTTTATACATTTCTTAAGAGCAAAATATATATCCATAATTTCCATTATTTCCCCATGATATTAATTAGCCATCACATCGTTTTGTTTAGTGTCTTGCACTTTTGACATCTTTAGTCATTCTTGTATCTTTCCTTAAATTAACACCAAACTACCATTAAAAGGAAAAGAAAAATAATAATAATTCAATGAAAATATAAACAATGTGAAAGATACGTTTACCTGCTTAGAAACTCCTCTTCCATCCATGGCAATATCATTCAAGAACTGTTGCAAAACATTAAATATATAAATAATGATTAATTAACCACAAATAAATAAAAACAAGGTTTTTCAAGGGAATAACTTTAACCAAGCCATCGAAATTAACAAAGAAGATTAAAACAAGTAGTATAATTAATTACTTTGATAAAGCACTTTGCTTAATAAAATTCACTTTACCAATTAAAGCCTCTTTTTAGGAAGTGATAGATCCAATAAAGCTAATTTTATTTACCTGAGAAGGCTCTTCGGGAAACAAACAATTCCTTTCTTGAACCTGCCAAAATAAAAATAAAAATAAATAACTAAGTTTAAATTGTGGAAATTACTTGGGAAAGTTTTATTCTTTTTTCTTTTTTGGAAAATGGGTTCCCATTTCCCAATAGAAGTGTGTGTAGTGTGTGCAAAAAAATCTTGGTCGTGCATGGGAAAATGTGTAAGAAAATGCGCATGTGTATATGTATATGTATTTACAGAATGTTGGTGATGAACTGCTGCTGCATTGCGCATGTAGGGAGAGCTCAGAGCCTGCACCCACCAAATTTAAATTTTAATTAAAAATTTAAAAATTAATTAATGGATTTTTTTCTATTTTCTTGAATGGGATATGAAATAATACAAAAATAAAATAAATATTTGATGAAAATTACAAAGATTACTACCTCAATTTGGCCTTGAAGGAATCTAATGTAGCCAATGGCTTCTGACAAGACAGAAGCAGTGTCAGTCTGCAAAAGAGAAACATTACCACAACACTCTCAAACTCTCTTCTTTAATCTAAAAAAAAAGCACAATCTCATATCATATGATATAAAGTAATTAAACAAAAGTAGCTTCTCTCTCTCCATGCTGATTTACTCATTAATCATGGTAGAGTATCGTTTTCCTGTTCACCGTAGGCATACTTATGTGTATACAGTCGGTTGACGTGATGGTAGTATAACTAAAGAAAATTATCATTAATACATCTTATAAAAAAATCTTACTAAAAAAATATAAACCCTAAATAGAAAAATCATTAACGTGACACTGTCATATTAGCCGTTGGCTTATTAAGTGTACACACGATGAGTTGGGGAGCATTTCTGAATCATAGTATATTATAGTTTTTTACTTTTATGGGCTTTGTGTTAGTATTAGATTAATTAAACTGCTTGTACATGTATATAAAAGAAGATTCTCAATTCCCTATACTGTATCTGAACAATTCCATAGAGTACATGATCATGTGAATTTTTTTTTATTTTAAATATAGCATAAATTATAAAGTGAAACAATTTAATTTACCTTCCCAAAAGGAGAAACAATTTGGTGAAGAGATGTTATTCTCTCCCCTAACTTCTCCTTTCTCACCTGCATTGATGTCAATTAATATAAGTATATGGCAAAATATGGAATAAAAAATTGATGCATGAATTATTTCTTGTAATTTAAAAGCCAATTGCCCATAAACTCATATCTAGTTAAGAATCTCAAGAACTGGGAATTAATTTAAAAATAAAATAAAAAATAGTACGCATATATATTATTAATGAAAAAAGAGAAAAAGAGAGAGAGATTCCTTTACCTTCAAAGCTGGTTGGGCTGAGGACTGTTGAACCCTAGCCTTCTTATATACCCCACCAGTACTGGTGCTGTTGCACTTAATTTCAAACAAATTTTAATTACACCAGATATTAGTAATTAATTCGCAAAATTCAAAATAAATAGAAGAAAATATTCATTAAAAGCTTGATTATTAATTAGGCGTGGGGAAGAACACATCAAATCACTTTGTTTGGGAGTAATAATGAGACTTTAAACATCAATTATTATCCTAAGAAATGATTCTCATTTCTCTCAACTTTCTTTCCCATCTTTGTTCCCTTTATTCGTTTCTCTTATATACTATACATTTTTTTTTAATTCTCTAAAGGAAAAATAAAAAAATAAAAAAAATTAAGCAGTTATTAAATTCTCACCTCAGATGAATGGTCCTGATTGCGGTGGTGGTTCTTGCGGTCGCCGGAGGACTTGGCGGTGCCGGAGAAGTTCAAGGTGGTGACGGAGGAGGTGGGGGAGGAAACCGGGATAGGAGGAGGAGGAGGGTGGTGGTTGTGGTGGTGCTGACGTGGCCAGGAGGTCTGAATTAATTCATGCTCGAGATGAGGGTAAGGGATAGCCGAGGATTCTTGCTTGACATGATCAGAAGAAGAAGAGGAAGAAGGAATTATTCTTGAGAAATTAGAATTCAAGACTTGTTCTTCCCAATTCTCCACCTTCTTCTGCTGCTGAAAAAGGCCAGCTCCGAACCTCGATTCTTCTTCTTCTTCCTCACCTCCCCCTATTCCACCCCTACACCATATATCAACAAACATATTTAAACCCTAGCCAAGAAATTTAGGTCTAGAGAGAGAGAGAAAGAGAGAGAGAGAGAGAGAGGATTACAGCAGCAGCTGGCTCCAAGACCTAACCGGGAAGTCGTGGTTGGGATGAGGCGGCGGAGGCGGCGGCGGCGGAGAAGGGTTGGGGCCGCCATAGACGAACTGAGAAGAAAGCTGTGGATGCATGCCGTTCATGCTCCACCAATTAGGGTTTCCAGCCATCATTTGTTACTCTACTCTCCTTATTAATTCAAGATTTTTTTTTCTTTCTTCTCTTTCACAATTGCTATATAATATACTCTCTCTCTCTCTCTCTCTCTCTCTCTCTTGCTGAATTTCTGGATAGAGCAGCTTCTCTTTCTCTCTCATGAAAGTTCAGAAGCTTGCCATATATATTTCCTTGTTTGAGCACCAAAACGAGCCTTTGCTGAAGCTTTCGAAATAATGAGAGGTTTCCTTTCCTACTAGTAGAAGTGGAAGAAATTAATTAAAACCCTCGAGTCTTTGTCAACATTATACTATTTTATACTTGTGGGGATTTAATTAATTATTTAATTAACTAATTACCTTCCTTAAGTTTCCCTCTCTTTAATCGAAATTACCGTTTTATTATTTGTGCTTTTAGCCTTTAATTAATTAAAATATCCGACACAAAAGGCTGATGGCGAGTGTTTTCAGGCCAAAGAACAAATTTTCTTTTGGAGCTTTTAACTTCCTTGAATTGGGGCCGTTTATATATAGCTAGCTAATTATTGTTAGGGGAGTTTAGTTGTCTATATTCTCTTCTATTTTTATATATCGTCCTTTTTTTAATATTAAAAAAAAATCATCCAACGTAAGTAATTAATATATACACATTGTGTATACCAATAAGAGTAAATATTTTTTATAAATTATTAGGTCAATATTTTTATAGTAGTAAATAGGAGTTGTAAATAGTAAAGAGTGATTGGTTATTTTGTAAATAAAAGAGATGGGGTAAGGATAAATTATAAAAGAGTGCGTCTTTTTAATCAAAAAACATAAAGTTGTACACTTTTGATACACACTTTTGTGGACTAGTATCCTCTAGTCCCATTTTAATGTATCAATTGTGTACTAAATATTAAAATTTATTAGTTTTATAATATTTTTATATAAAAATAAAAATTATTATATTATAATAAATCATAATAAATATTTATAACTAAAAAATATTTTTTTAAATACTATAACCTAATTTTGGATTTATTAACCCTATTTTAGCTAATAAAATTGAAATTAAATGCTAAAAAATAATTATAAACCCTAATTTGGATGGGTGAACCTTAGAAAATAATTACTCCCTCCGTCTCAAGTATTCTGACATCATTTTCCTATTGGGCCGTCTCAAATATTTCGACACATTTCCTTATTACACTTAACATTATCTAATTAAATCTCATCATCCACTCACCTCTTAGCACGTATCCCAATATAATTTAAATCCTAAAAGTTTAAATAATCATAATTTTCTCGTTTGTTATTCAATTTTTATGATTTTATACCAAATTAAACGTCTTGATAAGATCTTTCATTTAAGATCACACATGAATATGTTTTTATACATCTATGATGCTCTAGTTTAAAAATATGTCTAAATACATAAATCACATCACATCTCTACACACATTACACTTTACACACTAAACACTCCCGTTTTAAGTTCTGTGCCGAAAAAAAAGGTGTCTTAATACTTGAGACGGAGGGAGTATAAAATTAAACTAAATCATCATAAATTAAAATTATTGAATAAAAATATATAAAACTATTAAAAATTAAAATTTGGTACACAATTGGAACACCAAAATGGGTATAGAGGATCCCAATTGCACTTCTGTATATTAATTGTTACACACTCATAATGAACGGAGAGAGTAACTTATAGTGAGCGGAGAGAGTACGATATGAAAAACGTTATATTTTAGCGTAAATTTATAACTTGTTCTAGGTTAGGTTCGATATCTTTAAGTAGGATGCAACGTCGATTTCTTTCTCTATAATGATAACCATATTGGCTAATTAGATATCAATGCCTCCCATAGATTTAGCTAATTAGTGAAAAAGACAAAATAATAATAATAATCTATAATTGATGAAAAGAATAAGACTTCGTGTGCAGAATTTATTCTTATTTTCTACAATGTATCATTCCTTTATAACATCTTTAAGGGAAAACAGTAAAAAAAAATTATTCATTTTTAATTTTGAGAAGATGAGTACAATGTGACTCCCTAGAAAGCTCAATAATCGTGAAGAGCCTGAGAGCAATATTTTTTAATTAAGTATAAATTTACCTTCAAGAGTGTGTGCGTGTATGTGAATTTTCCAATTATTTAATACTACTATCTTTCCATCCTACTAATAACGAGTCCCTTTTTTGTCGCGCGGTAGTAGCGTTTAATATTTTGATTCAAATTTCATTTCTTTTTAAATTATAGATCTAAAAATTATACTTATATTATTGATGGATCTTAAATAAAATATTGTATCGATACCTTAAATTTCACATAAAAAAATTATAAAAATTATAAAATAAATGAGCAAGTTATGATAATTTTAAATTATGCAATTCAAACTATATTAGAATTAATATTGCCCGATCAAGATTATCATGTAGTTAATTATAATCGATTTAAATGATTAATATAATAATAATGCAGAGTGATGGATAAGACAATTAATATCTATTTTTCTTTATTTTAGTTGAGCACTTACACATCGACAAGTAATTAATTTTCAAGGTAAATTTCGAGTGAACCGCATGTTTTGAAATACTACATAGCTTACACTTCATGTCCTATACATGAGCTCGTATGTGTAAGAGCCTTTTTACTTAATTATTTAGAGTACTTATGAAGTTAAGAGAAAAACAAATCATACATAAATTATTTGAAATCTCATAATGGATTAAGATTAACTTTAGATCAAATTGAGGAGAAAAGCTTGGCTTTATATTTTTCTATTTTGGTGGCAGTCATTGTCTTGTTGACATTATATATTAAAATAAAACAACAAAAAGTTGTTGGCAATCTACTGTGTTTCGTTTTATATGTAGAGGCATAATAATCTGTTAAAGGATCGCAAGATTATTATATGATTTCCAATTAAAGACACCCACACCTGTCTAATAATTAATTGATTATTAAGTTATTTATTTAGTATAGAATTATAATGTGCATTAGGATTCTCTAATCTCCATCAGAATATAAACACTCTAAATGTATAATACAATTATTTTATTTTAAAATTTTGAAATAAGAGACGTTTATTAAAGAACAAAATAAAATTTAAAATTAGAACACTTAAAAAAACGGGAGGAATTCCTTATTTGACCTAGTTTTCTTATTGGGATGTCCCACTCTATGTGACATATTTCTAAAAGTGAAAATAATTGCAAAAATATAAATTGTCATAACTTGCTCGTTCATTCTCCAAATTTTACAGTTTTCATGTCAAATTAAAGATTTTAATATGATTTTTTCTTTCAAATTAATTATTAATATGCTTTTATGAATTTATAATATATTATACTGTAAAAAGATAAATTATATATTAAAATATTTAATAAAATAATTGTTAATACTCGTACCTAAAAACAGCATTTTAAATGAAACGGGCGGAGTATATCATTTCGCCACCCCTCCCTGCGCATAAAAGTAGAAAGTAGAGAAACAAAACCATAAATAATATTTTTTTAAAAAATGGATTGACCCCAACCCTCAAACTTTATAACAAAGTGATCGCTCCCGGAATTATTTCTCGAGGTTTTCGCTTTTAATTAAAAAAATACATATTTTTATTTGGTACATAATTGTTGCTAGATCGTCCTTTTTTATAAATACTTTTCCTAGCTGAACTTTTTAGTGGGATTAGACAAGAGCTTTAGTTTTAAAGAAATCATTGGCCTAATCAAAAATCAAATCGGAGCGTGGGGTTATTTCATTGGATCCCTATCTTTGAAAATAAATATTGTTCCTACTAGTATTTACTCAAGATAGTACCTTTCTTCCCTTTTTAACAAAAAAATAAAACTAAATTAAATCATTATGAAGTGACGAATTCCTTAACATTGTCTGATATTCAGTAATTTATTGGAAGATAGATTAACTTTACACTCCTAATTATTTTATATTGAGACGCACCGAATTAGATAGGTTTTTTTTTTTCCCAGAATGTATTCTCTTTGATGGAAAAGAAATAGAGAGATCAAAACATGATGTAAAATTTTATCCATAAAATGGTCTCCACTTGTTTTATTCTGTGTTTTTTTGGTGAAAAATAAATAAAAAATACTATCATTTTAAATATGTGATAAAATATTATTATAATTTGGAGTGAAAATGTGAAAACTGCCCTAGAAAAATTTTCCGTCATGCCCAAAAATATTTTTCCATCATAGAGAGAATAAGGATAAAAGGGGAGAAATGGTAGATTTTTTTTCTTTTCACTCATTTTCTTTCAAAGAGAACGCACCTTAAATTGAAATGTCGTTTCTTTTACGTGTCTGTGTACATATGTAGGAACCTAATGTATAAGCTAATGGTTTGTTAGTGGTTTCAAGTAATCATTTGTAACGAAATTGGATGAATGCTAAGTATTTATAACTTATAGTTTACGACTAAGCCTCTCCACCACATTATGTACTTTTAATTACCTATAGGGTTGAGATTTCGTATAAAATAGGTTTTTCCGTAAAAAATTAAATACAATGTAGTTTTTTGAAATAAAATACAATGTATTTTATGCACAACTATAATGCACGATATGTACAATTATAATGCAATGTCATCATAATGCATTGACAATACTATTATAATACATTTTTAGTACAATTAAAATGCACCAGTTATTGGACCGTAAGATCATACTAAGATCAATCGTTCATATCATTCTTCATTTCTTACAAAAAATCCATTTTTTATTTGATCCTTCGCGTATAACTATAACTATATAACTAGGTAAATAATACTTAGTAATTTACTTGCATGCAAGAACGCATTGACGAGATGAATCGAAACAATACATGAAAAATTAAAATAAATCCAAATAAGGTACATTTCAGGCCCAGAATCATGAACGGTTTTGACTAAATAAATGTGGGCCCACCCTAGTCCAGTTAAGCATATAAATGGGCTACATTCTATATAGATTGGCAAGCCCATAACACTATTCTATTTTGTAAATCCTTTCTCTCTCTCCCTCTCCAAAATAAAATGCCATTTAAATAGAAAAAGTAAATAAATTGTCGTAAAAAAATAAAAAAAAAAGCAGAATAAAAAAAAAACGTCGACAGCAGGATTCGAACCTGCGCAGGCAAAGCCCAACAGATTTCGAGTCTGTCTCCTTAACCACTCGGACATATCGACACTTATAGATAATAACCCAAATAGATATATTAGTTAAATTAATAAATATTTCAGACATATAACAAAGATAATTGTTTATTCTAAAAATAAAAGCCATTCCAAACTCTCTATTTGAGAGTATTTAATTATGTGAGTATTACTATTACCATGAACTTGTAATTATCCACACATTATTAGTATTTTGATAACGCCTTTCATGATTAAAATATTTATATTTCCTATATCTAGTTGAAACCAAGGGGACAAGGAAAAGGTCAAATCCCAACAAACTCTATATTTAAATAAATTGAAGTACTGTTTTTTTATTGAAATAAATTGATATCACTCACTTTTGGACAATGTGTCTCAACTACTAAGAAAATAGACAAATAAAACTATAAGAAAAAGATTTATACAAGTTGCAACGGCACTAGCACAACAAATTAAATTAAATTTAAATCGAAAGAAAATGCGAGTGACTTGACTTTTGAATATTAATAAAAGTGCAAACTCTCCACATATATTACTCAAGTCAATCCCATTTGGCTACAAACCTATTTTAGTGCTTATTCCACTCCATTTTCCAAGAATTTCAATCTTCAATATTATTTGGAATTTTTAGTCATCATTGCTATCTTGAAATTTTGCCTTCTAGGTTTTTCCGAATACTTCGAATTTTGATCAATAATGTTTTGCAAGCATAGTAATTTTTTATAAAGAAATTATATTGATAATTAATTTCGTGAGAATAGATGAATAATTCGCAATCATGCAATGGTTGAAAATCTTGTACATGCTTTATCCCTGCTTTTTTTTCTGGAAAATTAACTGGAATAATAATCAATACTATTATTTCAGGATGCTTCTTTTCTTTTATTTGTTCCAAAACAAAATAAACCCACATTATTGCGAATTTCTGCTTATAGCAGTTTCTTTTCAATTTTTCCCTCTTAGATAGAATCTTTTAAATTTTAGATATCACCCAACTTCGCCTTTCAGCAATTGATTCTACAATTTTCTTAATTTGTGGCTAAATTGTCTTAAATAAAATAAAACGGAAAATCACAATATTTTCGCAAGAATGTTAAGAAGCGTAAGATTAATGAAACTAAAAATTGGAACGCTCTAGTATAATGGGGACACGTACTCTAAAACACGTAAGCAAAAACACTTCTGATAAGAAACGTAATAAAAACACGCCATATGCCCACTAACACCTCTCTTTCTATCAGTGTTCTAAATGACGGCGACTTGGTTATCCAGGTGGCGTCTAGGCCCTAGTTGATGTCGGGTCGTTTCAATTTTAAATAAGTTGGTTGGCTCTAGGCGGCAATGATCAATTGGTACTTAGGCGAGCGCCTACGCGGTTTAGGCGGTCCTAGACGGGTATAGGCAGGCTAGCAGATCAGATTATGTATATTTAAAAATCATGATTATTATATGAGAATTTGTCGTAAAATTTGATGTTTAGTTTGTGAAATTCGAACTAGCATATCAATGTTTTTAACCTTTTATATAGTTTGTACTATATAAAATAGTGTATAAATAATTAAAAAAAGAAGCATTATAGTTCCAATCCGCTTATGCACCGCATAGACATCTCTCATCCCCCAACGTCTCACTAGCGTGTACATCTCTCTTTGTCAGCTGAAATGAATTTACAGCTTCAAACTCGTGATTTGTGAACTACTCTAAAAAGTTAAGACTACTCATGAATCCAATTCGTAAATTCATAATGTCGCTCATAAAAAATAAATAAATCGCTAATTCAATGGCGGTTTTTTAAATTTGTGCCATAATATTGAAGGTTTAGGTTGGATGGGAGACATGATTTTTGAGGTGGCAGAAAAGATTTAGTGACTAAAAGCGCACTTCAATTAATATGGTGGTGTCAATTTTGAGCGATTCGACTTTTGATAAGGTTTTTGATCATACATTTTTCCCTTTGATCAATTTTGATTAACTCCATCTTCTTTTGTCACACCTTATATGGTTAAGAGGAATACTATTCAAGCTTCTCTTTCTAGTTATGTGGGATGGGGTTTCGGCTAAAAGTAAGTCTCATTTAGAAAGTGAAATTAAATGTCCAATTTTATTTTATTTTTTAATTTAAAAGTTAGGGTTTGTTAGCACCGACATTACGATGGTACCGAATGTAGAAGATAGTCTTTTTTCTAGCTATGACGTGCTGAGTGACGAATTTTCAAGTCTTATTATTAGGAGACGCCATATAATATATCTTCAACGTATAAATTAAATAATAACATACTAAAATATAACTTTAAACTTTAATTGAATTTTGTGAACCCTAGTTTTGAGGCACAGTTGACACACCATGATTGAGAAAAAAACCACATCGATCATGATAATTGATAACAATCGAATATATATATATATAGTTAAAACTAGTCCCCTATTCTTGGAAAATAAGAATTACTCTTAATTAAGATTGGAAATGTTCACATTGCCTACCCAGAGACAAGAGTAATGCTCTCATATTCGCGGGCATAATTAATATGGCACGGCTGATGTGACAATGCTATATTTTTAAGATAGCAGTGATATTCGTTGCAACTCTATTAAAAATAAACTCTATTAAAAATTAAATTTTAAATGAAAAAATTATTAAAATGTGACGAAGGAACATTCATGTGCCTACCCATATCAAGTTTGAACGTGTAATGTTCGATTCCACTCATAACATCATTAATGCGATATCACTATTGTCATAATGCCTTTTTGACAAAAAAATAAAAAATGTTTAACCTACTCATTTTTTTAGAAGTAATCTACCCATATTTTCACTTGAATTATGTCACATCAAAATACACTTCACACGATTTGATCCGTAAAACCAACTCACTTCTATCGTTTTTAATACTCCCTCCGTCCGATGACACGAATTTTATAAAAAGTTGCTTAGTTGTTTTGGCGAGTGAAAAATGGATCAAAACCTACTAAAGAGTGATTATGTGTAAGTTAGAATTAAAATATATATATATAAATCAATGGGCTCATGTATTAAAAGAAATGCCATACTCTTTATAGATAGACAAAAACGGCAAAAACAAAACAATCTTTGGGAACGGAGTAAGTAGTTAATTTAATCAATAAAAAGGATGAAGCCACAATATTTTTTTTTTCTTGGAGTAAACCGCAAGTAGAGATACACGAGTATATATTCCCTCCGTCTCAGTGCAATCGTCTTATATTTTGAATATATGCGAGATGGAGTACTAAATTCCATTTTACCATCAAATCTAGCCGGTCTAAGACGTCATCAAATACACTCTTCCTACAGTCAAAGACTTTAATTATTATTCCCGTGGACTGTAGTCAACTCAATTATCCGACGCCGTATTGTCCCCCAACCACCAAATTGCTGACGTGTCAATACGTGATCCCTCGGATCAAACTCGATCGATTTGGGACCGTCGGATCCTTTCCGCACGCTTGCTTGCTTTTGGGATTTACCCAATAATGACAGTAGATTCAGGCATGGTAAAAAAAATGCCAAAAGAGCAAACACGCTGTGAAAAAGAAGCGTAAATTAGCTGTCAAAATTAAGGTTAGAAGAGACAGAAAAAGTACAAATTGTCTTCCTCCTAAATGTGTTGTCTGATCTGTAATTATTAATTTCATTTTTTTTTCTTTAATATCCTTCCTTGCTTCACTTGCTTCTGTGTGTTGTAGTGTGATGATGTAAGTAAATCCGTAAATGTTAAAAAGTAAATTAAAACTTACTTCATCAGGGGAAAGAAATCGCATCAATATTAAATGTCAGAAAATCACCTTCTAGAAAAAAGTCTGAATACAGCAAATAGTCCTTTGATAAAGGAATACAGTAATACGAAGTATCAAGAATACTACTCCCTCAGTTTACCTTCATTTGACACCTTTTATATTCAATAGTGAGGTATAAAATATATAAATATATCAAATGAGAGTAAACAGAGGGAGTAGTATTTTCTACCGAATTGATCAAAACTTGATAATTGGATTGTGTTTGGTTAGACAAAATAAAATTTCAGTATGATCGGTGTTTTGCAGTTGATATTGATTAGTTGCAAATGTTCCTATCGTGAGTGCACTAAATATGTCACAGTTAGTGTAACAGTGTCACGTCAATAATTTTTTTATTTGAATTTTTTTTTTGATAAGGTTATTTTTATAAGATATACTTCGTACTTAATACTACCTCCATCCCATTATATTAGAGCTCTTTGCTTTTTGATTTTTCGGCACGCTTTTCCACCGAAACCTAGTACGAGTTTTAAAATATAATTTTGACGTATTCATTTTTTCACGGGATAGTATGAGTGTCATAGTATCCCGTGAAAGTTTCGGTGGAAAAGCGTGCCGAAAAATCAAAAAGCAAAGAACTCTAATATAATGGGATGGAGGTAGTAATAATTTTCTTTAAATATCATCGCCACGTCAGTCGTTGACACATTAAGTATAATTACGATAGGTAGGGGGCATCCCTCTTAGTAGTTGATATAATTTACAATATTTAGATTTATTGTTTACTTTTAGAAGGTAGGAGACAATTTACATTCAAAATATCAGATCATTTTGTCAAGTGAAAATATATGTGAAATCATGGAATTGCTTTTTAAAAAAAAAAACCAAGGTTACGAATTCGGAGAATAAATTATAATACTAATCATCACTTAGAATATTCATTGACTTAACAAGCATATGGGCAATTGAGATCCTCTGTACCTATGGTGTTCCAATCATGTACCAAATTTTAATTTATACTAATTTTATACATTTTTATTCAACAATTTTAATTTATAATGATTTAGTTTAATTTTATAATTATTTTCTAGGGTTCACCCATCCAATTAGGGTTTATAATTTTTTTTAGCATTTAATCTCAATTTTATTAGCTAAAATAGGGTTGATAAATCCAAAATTAGGGTATATTATTTTTAAAAAGTCCATTTTTTAGATATAAATATTTATTATGATTTATTATAATATAATAATTTTTATTTTTATATAAAAACATTATAAAACTAATAAATTTTAATATTTGGTACATCATTGGCACACTGAAATGGGACTAGAGGATACTATTCCGCATATGGGCTCTTAACAGAGAATTACTATATTACTATATTGTCATGAAGAAAATATTCAGAGAAATAAAAATCAAATATTGGTGTTTCTTCCTAAAACAAATTAAAATATATTCATTCTAGTATCTTTGCTCATGCCTCTTGTTTTTACATACAAAAAGCACCCAATACTTTGACACCAATTTTATGCATGATTGGTTCATGTTGGTTGTAGTGAATTCATTGCTGAAAATGTCATGATTTTGAATTATATCGATTTTAGTCTTGTCAAAATAAATATAGCAGGCATAGATTATTATTATTATAAAAAAAAAAAAGAAAAAAAAACTATAGATACGAACATGGTATCATATATTCATGTGTCATTGTTGATGGTTACTATTCGTCCTTCCATTTTAGATTTCGTCTCACTACTAACTGACAATGAAGTCGATTAGCGGTAAATCAACCAATTATATGTGAATACCTCACTTAAAAGATATGAAGTTGGCACGGTTAGGTTTGGGAGTATCTTTTTTTATGCTAGCATACGGCTGCCTATTCGTGCATGTACGGAAAACGACTCAGCCTGTTAAGTTTAAATCCAAATATGGAGATATGTTTAATCCGAACACGAACGCGACACGATTCGAATAAATCTGCATGACACGATTATAATCTGGTCACGACATCAAACAATGACAAATGTTCAATAAACAATGCATAGAAATTCTAAAAAGTCCCAAAGTAAAGTGTACAACCCTAGTCACTTTTGAGTCATTCTTTTTGTATTGTTTCTTATTTTCTATTTTTCCGTTTTCGTAGAGAGTTGGATCCATGTTGATCATTCTCAGGTTAGTTCGGTTTTTCAGTGGAGATAGTAATTATTTTTAGCGCTATCTCCTCCAGACACTATATGATCGTTCTTTGAATTATATACAGGTTAGGGGTCTGCTAAACCTCACCCTTCGTGGTGTTTTGATATAGAAAAAAAAAGTGTTCAAGTGTAACCCTTCAACCTATCTAGGAATTAAATAAAATAATATATTAATGAATAATAATAAATAATATACTTATATTAACAGATTACCTGAATCCGACCCAAAATTGTACACGAAATTTTTAAATTTTTATTGGGTCGACACGATAATAACAAAAATCCAATAAACCTTGACACCGATTTATTAATATTATGCGTGCTGTATCAGGTTATCGTATCATATCGTGTCGAAACTTTGCGGGCCAGACAGCCCTACATAATATCGTGCGTGTAGTATAAGACATCTAGTATGCTCACACACTATCGAAATTAGGAGCAAAATATATTATTTCACGTTTGTGCTTATTTTTGTTTAATCTTCGGTGGGCAAAAGACGTACTACTATATTTTATAAACTTATACATTACACATAAATTTTGTATTTTTTTACACTCGGAAAAAAAAAAAATAGGCGTAGTGTATATTAATGAGAAAGATTTGCGTGAGATTTTGGTAGTGGGGACAAAAAGGAGGGTGACACATTTAATTAATCTGGTGGTGTTATATTTTATTATATTACAGAAATGAAAATGAAAAAAAAAAAAAAAAAAAAAAAATGGAAGTGGGGCAGATGGTGTGGTGTTGATTGTTCTATACTGCTTTGAGCTTTTATGTCAGCCTTTTGCAGTTTGCTAAAATTATTTTTAGGGTTTCGTTTCCAACAGTCTCTGTCTTCTTCAATACTGTCGCCTCCTTTTTTATGTTTTTCTTCTCTTTTCCTTTAAAATAAAACAAATAATTATTTTCATAGCATCATTTTTATTAAGTCATACTATTTGCGACTCCTGAAAATATGCCCTCATTTACTTTATTTATTGGAATTGGAAAATTTAACTTTTAATATGCTATACTAATTTTACTGCTATTTTGGGAATGTGGGGTGATTTCAATTGTCACTTTGCTAGTCTCTGTATTAGTTCATCATATCTTTTGCAAATTATGATTTCATCAAATATTTTAACTATGGGAGAGTAGCCTAATTGTGTGTCTGAGTTGACCTAGTATAGTAAAATTAATGTTTGAGACTTACCTATTAAAAATTCTTGAGCTCGAATCCTCTGTGATGCAGACTTTAAATTTCATTTAAATTACACTAATAGAAAAATAACATGTTGCTATATTGACGTATATGACAATTCAAAAAATGCCACTATAAACTATCTAATAATACAAATAGTTAATGTTGTATTTCGCCGAAATACTAATGTGACATTTCGGTGGTAAAACATTTTGCGATAAAATATTTAACGTCACACTTCATTTATTGCTATATTGATACATATGACACTTCAAAAAATGTGAGCATCGATTTTTTTTTTTTGAAGCATAGATAAAAAAATATCAGCATAGATAAGTAAACTGTAGATTATTTTATCGTGACATTTTAAGTGTCGTTACAAAGTCAATTTTAGTTTTATTTTCTTTAAAAAAATAAGAGTGACCTAACTAAATATAATAAAATATAAAAGAGAAAATCAAGAAAATCTAAAAAGCAATATAATATACATACGTATGGAATATGAAGGATCATTTTCGATCAAAGTACAATATTTAAATCCAAAAAAGAATCATCGAAATTTCATATCTGATTTGGACAGATGAATTAGGGTGGTGAAACTAGGGAGAGAATGTTTGTCTTTGCCTGCTCGAATCTCATCATAATCTTACACCAAACATATTTTCCAAGATTCTCATCACATGAAAATAATAAAATAAAATAAAAAGGAAAAATCGAATATACATATATATAAATAATTTTCACATTCCATTTCCTTGCTAAATAATTTACCACATACTAGTACATATTATACATAAAGAGATAAATTTGTATTTTACTGAGGCGGGGGGCGGGGGCGGGGGGGCCGATTCATCGCTGTCTACGCGCGGCTGCTTTTGCCTCTGCTTTCTCTATCGTTGATTCCGTGCGGTTTGGCATTTTTCGCTAACCTGCGCTTGCTCTGGGCCCGGCGCAGGTTAGGTCGAGGAATTAGTATTTAATGGAGTGGTAATGATGAGAAAGGGAGGGGTGGTGGGGGTGGGGTTTTCACAATTCTGCGTGACTTGTCGGGTGAGTTTAGTATTTTGCCGGATTGGAAAAGGTGGCATTTTACATATTATCATGTCTCCCTATTGGGCCCCACTTTGTTACACCTAAATAGTGTACATTATTTAATTTTGTTATCATTTTTTTTTTCATATTTCAAATAAAAAATACATTTTCTTTAAGATAAAAAAAAAATATATGCAATTTCTTTGTGCAATATACTACCTTCACTATAAACATATTAAATGAGATGTGACGGATTAAATGAGATGTGACATAGGGAGTATAGAAAAAAAATGCTTTGCCTTAATTACACTTGATTTACCAACTTTGATATGACAATATCATTTTAGTATATTATACTACCTCCATCCCACCATACTTGGCTTGATTCATTTGATAGACATTTCGCGCACGCATTTCCACCGAAACCTAGTACGGGTTTTAAAATATAATTTTGAAATATTTTTTTTTTACGGGATACTATGAGTGTCATAGTATCCCGTAAAAAAAAAAATACTTCAAAATTATATTTTAAAACCCGTACTAGGTTTCGGTGGAAATGCGTGCGCGAAATGTCTATCAAATGAAACAAGCCAAGTATGGTGGGATGGAGGTAGTAGTCTTTTTTTTAATTAGGATTAACATTTTTTAAGTAAAATTTACTATATTTTTAGTAGCATTTATACCGTCTTTGTTATTTATAATTGCCGCGTTATCAGTAAGTACATTAAGTATGATTTTTATAAGCGACCAAGTATCTTGTAATGTGACCAAAATGAGCATTGGAGATTCTTTCGAGATACATCTATGATCTATATCACAAACTGATATAAAAAGAGATTTGCTTCAAATAAAATGCAATTTTTGTTTGATTTTAATTGGAGAATTTTATAGCCAACGTCACGTGTGTATCATCTAGCCTTTTTTCTTTTTTGGTACACAAATAGAATAATTTTATCTTAATCTAAAGTTAGTGTCTGTATAATCTAATTTAGGAATATACACAACAAATTTATTGAAAATCAACATTTATTATCATGTGCTCGTCAATAATAAATACTCAACATTCATTATCTAAAAAAAACGTTTGATACACTTTTTATTTTGGGCATTCACCAAAAATTTTATACTTCTATTTTAGTACATGGGCTGGGAGCCTCCCACCCCTTTATACTCTAAACTTTTTTCTTTTTTTTTAATTTATAAAAAAACTACTGGTATCATTTTATTATTTCACTTTCTATTAAACGGGCTCCATTCCCTCTTAAAAAAAACTTTACCAATTATATATTATTTTTTTTAATTAAAAATTGTACCAAAAAAGTGTATTTAAATCTTGCATGTTACTAATAAGCTTAAATAGAAAATTAAACTCGTAGAAACCCAATCTTGCATGGTGCGAGATTACACAATACTACAAACGAGATAATAACGAATTTTCATCTTTGTAATAATAGGAAGAATATAGTTACTGTTTCAAGAAAAGCACAGCCTGGAATAATTGTCTCCCACAGTAAAATTGAATTAAAATAAATTTATTCCCCAAAAAAATCCCGACTTTTAAGCAATTATGATATTAAAGCCATGATTATATTTCTCCCCAAAAAGAAAAGACAATTAAAAAAATAAATAAAAATAAAGGCCACAGAAAGGCCAAAGAAGCTTCTTTTCTGCATCAACAAAAACCAGAGCTCTTTTTTGAGACACCCAAAGCTCCCAACCAAGCTCCATCTCTCTCTCTAAAAGAAGCCCACTCTCTCAAAAACAATTCACCAAAATTCGACGTTTATTTTTCATAATTTAATTTCCTTCGGAATTTGGGAAAACTTTGATGTCTATACCTCAAGAACATGACTACATAGGGCTATCGGAGCCTCTGCCGTCGGAGAAAAGCTCCGACAAAACCGCGCCGCCGCCGCCGCCTTCCTCGAATGCGGAGAAAGGCAACGCTTTCAACAACCTTAAAGAGACGGAGCTCCGGCTGGGGTTGCCGGGGTCGGAGGCGCCGCCGGAGAGGAAGGGCGGAGCTGGGGTTTCGCTTTTCGGGAAGGAATTGAAGGACGAGAGCAAGTGTGGATTCGCTCAGAGGATTTTTGTTTCCGGGGCGAAGAGAGGATTCTCCGACGCCATTAATGGTTCTGGGAAATGGGGCTTGTCCATTAATGGCGGATCTGAGGTGGATTTGGTGAAAAGCGCTACTCCCAACGGTAGCAACTCTTCGAAATCGTGTGTGAATGGGAGCTCTTTGAAGAAGGAGATTCCTGCTGCGAAGCCTGCTGAGGAGAAGAAGAATGAAGCTGCCATCACTGCCCCTGCTTCGAAGTAAGTCTTTCTCTGTGTGTGTGTGTGTGTTTGGTTTTTTGTTTTTTGTTTTAATTTTTTAATAGTATTTAATTCATCTTCAGCATGCAAGTTCAAGAATTTGAAACTAAGAAGCCTTTATTTTTATTTTATTTTAATTTAAAAAAGTAAATTTTTTGTTTATTTGTGATGAGAAATTCTGTAGTGAAAATGTGTGGATGGCTCTCTAGCTCTGTTGGGAAATGATAAGGTTTCACTTCTCCAGATTTCATCCTTTCTTTAAAAAAAAAGAAAAGAAAATTGTTCTAAATTAAATTATGATATTAATATATTATAATGTTTTATTCAAATTCATGTCCTTCGGAATTTCTGCTTTTTTTCTTCTTTCTTTGTATAAGTGGATGCCCTCGAGTCTAGTGTTATTCTAAATTCTAATTGTTGGAGGATTCGTCCTTTTATGATTCTTTTATTAATGATGAGTTTTTGGCCTTTGATTGGATTTGAGATATATAAATTTCAAGAAAAATCGAATCCCATTTGTCCCAAGGGAATATCTTAATGTTTTTGCAAGTTCTTGAATTGAAGGTGTTCATCTTTGAATTATAGGGCACAAGTTGTGGGATGGCCACCTATTCGATCTTTTCGTAAGAACACCTTAGCCACGAATCCCAAGAACGATGGATGCCTCTACGTTAAGGTGAGCATGGACGGAGCTCCGTACTTGAGGAAGATCGACCTCAAAACTTACTGCAGCTACGCAGAGATTTCGTCTGCTCTCGAGAAGATGTTTAGCTGTTTCACCATAGGTATATGTAATTATGTTTTGCAATTGTGGTTCGACTAAATCCTATGAATAAGGTTGTCCGGTTCTTACATGGCTTTTTACAGGACAATGTGGGCAGGGACTAGCAGGGAAAGAACAACTTAGCGAGAGCCACTTGATGGATCTACTCCACGGATCCGAATACGTGCTCACCTACGAAGACAAGGATGGTGATTGGATGCTCGTTGGTGATGTTCCGTGGGAGTAAGTTCTCCTTCCAACTTCCCTTATTTACTCATTCCTCTGCACGTTTTAAGTACTCGCCTTTCTTGATTTGTTACTAAAACAAGGCGAGGTTAGAACAAAACAGAAGAATGCCAATGATATGAGTGTTGTGAGGATCTGACTCACGATTGGGGTTTCGATTGCAGGATGTTCACGGACTCGTGCAAGAGGCTAAGGATCATGAAAGGCTCCGATGCAATCGGGCTAGGTTTGGCCTGAGACTTTCTACGACATTCTGAGTTTCACATTGTGAATGAGCATATAGTATTTTCATATTTGTATATTGATTATATCTCTTTTGTGCAGCTCCAAGAACCATGCAGAAGTGCAAGAGTCAAAATTAGGGCAAAGCGCAATGAGGAAAACAGAGAAGAAGATCGAATCGGATTTTTTTCAATATAAAATAGAAAAAAAAATCCTCAAGGGTTCTCTCTCTTTTTTTCGCTTTAACCTTAGTACTAGTAGATTTTTAGAGTGTGGTATGAATGCAGACACTATAAATTGGAGACCCATCCAAATATTTTGCTAGTAATATGTTATTTTCCCTAAAATTTGATGTAAATTAAGTGTTGTTAACATCGGATTGTGCGTGCACTGATTGTATTGCCTAATACTTGCTATAAACTTTTTAGTTGCTTAACCAACATAAATTTAAATGTAGCCCTATTTGCGAGAAAATTATTCCTTTCAAGGGCCAAACATTTCCGACAAGAATTGAACTAACATTGTCACTTAGTGCAAATTTCATCAAATGGGTCCCATCCCCCTTTTTTTTATAACAGTAGAACTAATAATTTTTTTAGTTGCCGTATCTGATTGGGAAAATTAGACCTACTTTTGGTGGGATCGGATTCAACTTGACAATTTCTGCTTTGATTCTATTCCTACAGAAACTCGGTAAGAAAAAACTAATATTATAGTCATTCCGTCCTGACTGTTTATGGACGGATATATTCATTCCAGCGAAAATGAGACGCTTCTTGAATACATGTGAATTTTAATATAATAAAACGTCTCACTTTCACTGTGACTGAAGTAGTAATAGAATTAGACATAAACAGTCGGGACGAAGAGAGTATTTAAATATGATTACAAAGGCATTCTTCCATGTTATGTATGGGCAAGGAATTATATTTTTGTTAATCTTATAGTAATCTACAAGAATAGTTAGTTAATTAGAGGAGGGCTTCTAGATTCTTTAATTTTCCTACTTACAGAAAAGGTTAATTACTTAATGAGTTAATAAAATATGAAGAAAAAAGAGAAGCAGCTGATAAATTTTACATCTTTCAATACTCAAAAGTATGATAATATCGAATGATTTTGGAAGTAGTCATGAAGTGGATCTAACGAGCCAAAATGAAAAGGCTAGGGAAAATGGTGATGGATATTAACAAATTCAAAGTTACAAGAGCAGAAAAACCTAGAAGATTGTGTTTTAAGGTTTTGATACCTGAAGATATACCATTTGTGTGTATCCGTTAAATACAGAAGGGTCGAGCTGCGACAAGCCAAGTTTCCGGAACAAACTGTGTCTACCGTCTTCTACAATAGGGGTAACTGCACGTGCCGGATCATACCGGGTCTGGTGAGTAAGTGAAGGTCCAGCAACTGGTGGAAGCTCCCAGTAAACATCGAGGATCGACTCCACAAATCTGCTATTTTGAAAATGTTCCCGATATGAAATTGCCTTGCTACTGTGGTTAAAGTCGTCTCGCATCTGCCCTCTTACCCCCCACCATGCCTCTCCAGGCCCACAGAGCTCATCTGTATCGACTGCTTTCTCCCAGAATTTCCTCCTCCGGGATCTCATTCTGGCTTCATCGCTATCTTTGAAGCAGCTATGCCCACCACCTACATTTAAAACAGATAATTATAACTGTAAGCAATATTAATCGACATATATATCAAGTCAGATGTAGAAGGCATGTGTTGAGCAAAACCGATCACATGCACAATGGGTATGCGCATTTAACTATCATCCTAGAAGTACATTTACGTACTTGTATAATATCATAAGTTTCTACACAAAAACGAGGGGGGGTGAACCACATAAAACTTGCAGATAACAAACATGTTATAGGGCAAAAGCCGCCAAACATGTATGAGTATACCTCCTCACTGATTAGAAGCTTGATTGCAATCAATATACTCACCCTTCAAAGTTTTTATTTTATTTTATTTATTTATTTTTTGTTTCTGTTGCATCTCTATTTAAACAAGGCATTTAAATGTTAATCAAGCAACGTCTGCAAGTGTAACTTTCACATGCTCAGGTTATCCCTTTTTTCTTTTGTTCTGTTTCATACATTCATTCACTATTTATTTCCAACTAAAGTAACCTATACTGAACCAGTTTTATAGGGCCAGAAAAACTATAGGGAAAGAAAAGGAAAGTGCTAAATTTGGACTTGAGGAACTATAAGTTTAGACTGAATGGAGAGAACTTCTACTATAATAAACATTGAATCTCTATAATCTCTAATAGTTTCCAGAATGGCAGGACAAAAAGTTTTTTAACTATATAATCACAATGGTGCTTATGAAACAGAATATGGAAACAACCTAATAGATGCAGCACTAACCACGAAAAATGAATAACTTGAGAAGTCAAATAAATTTAAACCTCATCAAATGAGGCAACAAACCAAGAAAAAGAAAAAGAAAGTAGAAAGAACAGCTTGGTGCATCAGAAAAGGCAGGCAGCCTGAAGAACCATGATTCACCATGAGACTTGTTGATACTATTTTCAATCCCGATTAAAATGTTTTAAACGAACCCTATTTCTTGTCAAGCCTGTGAATAGAATCAAAGGCATACACTTTAGTCAAGGCAGGTTGTAAAGAAAGAAAATATACCTCTTACGTAAAATTGATCGCATATTTGTCTGAGTGAGTAATGATCTCCAGTTCCAGTATCATAGTTGTCTTCAAAAATTAGATGCTTGAAACCAGCTTTCAGTGCTTGCTTTAATCTACTCATCAATGAAGTAGAAGAGTTACTAGAAAATTATGCAGTGGATCTTTTGATTGCTAGTACATAATTTTAACATTCTCTATGGATTATTTAAAATAACCTTACAGCCAAGGAACTACATCTTACCTCTTCAGTTCATTTTGGTGGTCATCAAAGAAGATAAGAACCCGACTGAGATCTTTGATCCCATATTTTTTCATCAGTTTCCCCCAATCCATGCTTCCAAAATCTACAAAGTCCTTTCCAGCAAAATACGTGCAATTTCCATCAACATAAGCAGGCCCCTTCTTAAGGTACTTTTCAGGATGACGAGGTGAAATTGACACAATAGGTATATCTGGCATTGCTTGCCTCAACACCCAAGTTGAATGCCCCTTGAAAGCACCACTCTCGATCATCAAGTCTGGCTTCAACCATCTCGTGACAAACCAAAGTCCAAAACTGTGGTCTAAACCCATCCCATACATGTTGTTTTTTATGGGCCGGGTCTCATATATTGGCAAGAACTCTTCTAGACCAATTAGCAAATCCTTGGATGTCCATTCTACAACTTTTCCATGTTTCGATCTGCCTTTTGACAAGGATAACTATTATATGAGTACAAAATCACACACAACTTATTCTCTACAAGATCAGATAATTTGATATCAGCACCATATATCACCATTGCTCAAGGAGAATGAGAAAATTTCAAACGGTTCTACCATGCAATTTTCCGAATGGCAGTCCCACGACTCCCACCGATCAATTCAATAAAATAATGAAACAATTCTGACTAATACCATCACTTTAATTATGATAACAAAACATACTGAAGTTAAACAGCCAGAAAGCCAAGCTAATGCACTGCCCTCATAGCTAAAAATAACACATTTTTCGGCAAAATTTCAGGTTACTTTTAATATTATGGTCATCTGATTCTCAGATCTCAGTCTTCCAAAAGCTAATGCAGCTGAACATAGCATATCAATTCTACATCTTCAAAATATTTAGGTGCATAATTCCTTTAATATGTACACAAATGCAAGTATACGATGCAAAAATCTACTGTAGATTCTAACGTAATTCACCAAGTATGAAATGCCCATACATTACGATCGCAGTTTCTATCATCAGTAACTACTGAAAACATGGAATTTAAACATGACTTGCTTACTTACGTACTTAGGTTAACACCGCGATTACGATTGGGAAATAGGTCAGTGTACATTCAAATTATAAACCCCCTAAAAAAATTGAAGCAAAAGAGATAGCAACTTACACCAAGGAACACCTAGGGATCCGAAATCCGACTCCATGGCATCGAATCCAAAAAACCTCAGCCGCGAGATGTGATCGGAGGTGGAAGCGGAGATGCAGACCAAATCGCGCGAGTTGATGATTGCGGAGAGGATAATCACGATTAGTATGCCGATGACGAGAACGGGCCAGAGGTAACCGGTTCGGGTCAGGAAATTGGTGAGCCGCATCGCGATTGAAATGTGCTTGCGGGTCTTGGACTCGTCGCCGGCGCCATCGACGAAGAATGCGGCGTCGTCCGTGGCGTGAGGCGACCGCCGCACGGAGAGGGCTCTCTCGAGCATTTTGTTCGCCGTGGCCATTTTCACGCTCACTGCGTGCTTTTGTGCGTGCCTGTGAGCTGTGGGCAATACTTCATTAATTCAATTAAGATATATATATATATATAATTATCTTTTAGTATTTTATTTTTAATTAATAAGATTATTATAATTAAACATAAGAAAATAAATAATAAACTCTAATTGGAATAATAACCCTGGTCAATTGATATAAAAATAAATAAAGTAGCTTGATCACTCTAGCGAATCCCATACTCATGGTACTTAATTACTTGTTTTAAATGTCAAAGTCGTTATTTAAAATTCAATTAGTCTTAAGTATGATCGTACATTTCATCTTTTAAATTGAAGGTAAAGTCTCCATTTTTATACCGGTCTCTAATTGATAAAATGTTGATATGTTTCGTGCTAAAAGGAGAGAATAACTATAACTACGTGACATAAATTGCTTATCTACAACTCATCTATCTATACATGAAAAGTTAGAACTATATCCATAATATAAAATGATTTCTATGACATTATGTACTTATAATTAGGATCTGTTAATATTAAACAACGCTAAATGATAGTAAATCACATCTAAAGTGTAAACATTTTCTAGAGTAGTTGAATAACTATAATTAATGATAATAAAGTAATGAAATCAAGAAACATGAGACAGAATCCTAAAACCTGTTCTAAAATGTTGATGTTTGATCATGCATAATCATCAGACTCTTCTTATCAAATAATGGTAATGACATATTCATCGTTCATGCTATGCTTTATCAGAAACACCTAATGGCTTCATGGTCATACTCTAGCTAGCTAGTACAGTATAAAAGAGTTGCAACTCAATTCTGATTAGTTCCGAACCACCTAGGAAAAATGGTCATTTTCCAAAACATTCAACCAATATCAAAGGAAATGGCCTCAGTGCCACAGCAATTATATTATGACATAATCATAATATGAATCTAATGCTAGTGTTTCCGAATATCAGTTCCAGTGTAACGGTATATAACTGTTCAAATGCATTGCCTAAGCATTTGAACTAACTAAACGAGAGTAGAAGAGTATACAATAGTTGAAAAACACTTTGAACAAGAGCTAAAGTTTAAAACCGGCCTCTTGTGCCTCCAACGCAGTCAATGTGGTGAATCTGACCACATTTTCGTTGACGGAGATCTTGTAGACCTTTCCAGCTCCCACGCTTGTGATGTCATTCTTCGACCAACGCCTGATACTCTCCGATAGAAGCCCTTCAGCTGAAATATGAAGCGATCTTCCAATGTTAAACTTCAGGCTGAAATGGTGAAAACTTCTAGCATTGTTACATATATGTCCTATTATATGCAAATCAGCCAGCTCAGTAAGGATAATATAGCGCACTTTCGTGGCCTGCAATCTTTTGGAGACAGCCTTCAGTCGAAGGCAGATGATTTGCTGCACCAACTCCATCGATTCCTTGCAATCACTCATAGCTTTGTTGGCCATTTCCATAATTCCCAGCAAGAGAGAATGCTTGTCAAGCTCCTCCTCCAGTTCAGCCTTCTTTTCCATCAATTTCTCTTTGGCAGCTTTGAGCTCTTCTTCCAGTTTGAAATCAGACACTGCCTTCTTGTCCTTATAGCCGGCAATTTCGATTTCAGGTCTGCCTTCTTCTTCAACAATGGTTCCAACTTCATTGAATCAATCTCCAACTTTGCTGAGTTAATCTCCATCCTTACAGCCTTCAGTTTTTCCTTATTATTCTTGATTTTGACATCGAACTTACCTTGGGAATCGTCCTTCTTCTGTGCAGCAAGGGCTGCTTCACCTTTGAGTAGCTCCACCTGTTTAAACGCAACGTCTATCTTGTTTGCTGATTCGTCGATCATATTCTTCAGCTCATCCACCTTCTTTCCAATGAGGTAATTATTCTTGCATAAGTTTTGAAATTTCTCATCATCAATCCTAAGCGACACCATTGAAGTGTCGAGTTCTACAACAATTGCAAAGAAAGCATTTCAGCACACAAATTCAGATATGCCAAACCTCTAGATAATGGAGAGCATCCTAGAGGAGAAGGTGGTACTCAAGCGAGACGGAATTTTGCATACAAGAGGAAAACCAGTAGAAGGAAGCGAAAGCAAAAAAGAAAAGAAGAAGAAAACAGCTGAATCATCATCACCATTCCAACAACATGAAGCAAACTCATCACTCAATAGCAATTAGCAAAGGAACACAGATGGTAAGGGCACTCACTAATCCCTACAGCATATACAAGTGATCCCACCAATAAAATCAATGTCAAATTCATCAAAACGAAGTTATATCACTTCAAAACTACCAAAAATCTTGTTCTACAAAAAAACTGCCAAAAATCAATTATTCACATCTAAAACTAATTTCCCATCACCAAATCCAAATTATTGAAGAAAAGCACATAAGCAAGACTCAGCCCTACACTACACTGAAACTCAACCAAGATCAACAAAGGAAAGTACAAGGAAGAGCTACAATTTCACATCCAACTACATTCCTTAATCCAGAACCCATAACTCTCCCTTCCATTTTCTTATATAGCGACAAAACACAAATGAAGAATGATCCTCTGCCATATGTACATAATCACCATTCCAACAACATGTCGCAAACTCATCACTCAATAGCAATTAGCAAAGGAAAGTAGAAGGAAGAGCTACAATTTCACATCCAACTACATTCCTTAAACCCTAACCCGTAGGTCTCCATTCCATTTTCTTATATAGCAACAAAATACAAATGAAGCATGATCCTATACCGTATGTACATAATCTCAGATCTAAATATGCATACAAGATTAAATATGAATTGAGGGAGTAGTTCGATTAAATTTTCATACAAGATCACGTTCTATGAATGGAGTAGGAGCAGTGGCGGAGGGAGGGGGGAGCTGGAGGGAGCCCCAGCACCCTCCTCCAAAAACATATGTAATATTTTAGCACTAAAAAAAATTATTTTAGAAATTATTTAGTTTTAGTACTTATATTTATATAAAAATTTTGATTTAGCATTCCTCGATCGAAATTTCTGGCTCCGCCACTGAGTAGGAGAATACCCAGAAGCTTGAGGCGGAACGAATTTTCCTTAGCAGCCTTCAAAGCCGCTAATTCCGCTGCCATTGTCGTTGAAAACTCCAACGCCGCTAACTCCATCGATTCCGCCGACATTCTTAGGGAGGGTTTGCCGTGGAAGGAGGAGGAGCGATAAAACGCGCGTTTGTGCTCCGGTTTTCTTGAATAGAGAGTGAGAATGTGAGAGACAGAGAGCGCTAATCAAATTTGGGCATAACAATTCTAAAAAATGCCTAAAGGGCCTAAAAAGTTGGTATTAATTTGTACCAAGAGTGCTAAATAAATTTACGAAGTTTGAAAGTAGTTTCAAATTTACAATTTGAGGTAAGATCTCATACGTGGCCCTTGGTCTATAATTATTTTACATTGTGAGTGATCAGGGGTGGGACTAGAGGTGCCCACCGGAACTGGAACCGAATCGGAGCTGTCGGTTTTTAACTGGAATCGGGCGGTTCAGAAACTGTCCCGAGGAACTGGTGGAACTGACTGGTTCGGTTTCAGTTCCGAAAGTTTAGAACCGGGAATCGGCGGTTCGGAACAAAAAAGAACCTGTTTTTTTTTTTTTGAATTCTAATTTTATTTTATGTTTCAATATTATACTTATATTTGTATACTTATTTGATGTAACATTTGATTACTGATTAATGTGTAACACTTTTTTAAATGGAAATGTTTATATTTGTAAAGTTAAATAGTTTTATCATTTAATTTATAATTCACAATTTAATAAGCTAAAATAAATAAGACTAATACAAAAAATATCTTTAAATTAATAATAAACAATGTCACATGATGATGAAGAATTGAAGATAACAATTTACATAAAAGATGTCGTATTGTCATCAAAGTGAAATTAACTGTAAATGCTTTTAAATACAAAAAATATTATGAAAAAAGATATTAAGTATAAATAAAATTTATACACATAATAATAATTATTAAGTATGATAATATGTAGTGGTCTATTAAAATGCTTAGACGAATACTTTTTTTCCTCACGGAGGTTTTAACGAGGCTCGGCCCTTGGAATCAATATGTGATATCCAAGGGTTTAGGATTAATAAATAAAAAAAATTTAAACAATCTCACTCTCAAGTATTTTTTTACATTTTATAATTTGAATTGTCTTACAATTAAAATTAGATCAATAAACAACGAAGCATTGAATTATAATTGAACGAAAAAAATTAAAAAATAAAAAATAAAAAAGTTGATTCCTATCCAAATCCGGAACCGGAACCGAACCAGAACCGTCGGTTCCAGGAATCAGAACCAGAACCGTTACTGTTCCGGTTCAGTTTCAGTTCCAGCCATCTTGGAACCGGAACCACCGGTTCAGTTCCGGTTCCGGAACCGTGGGCACCTCTAGGTGGGACTAGTGTATCGTGGCCATAAATTTGTAAAATCGAGCATTTTCCGTATATAAAAGAAAAGTAGATTTTTTTATAAAATTATAAATAATTAGGTACATCATAAAAGAACGAAAAAATCGATTTTTTGAAGAAAACAAATTGGGCCTTTTTCCACAACTAAAGCATAGTTTTTTTTTATATAAATTATAGTACAATAATAATTAGCTATATCATAAAAGAACAAAAAAAATCGATTTTTTTATTTTAAAAAAAGTGTGAGAATAGAGGGTTAAATGACGTTTGGTATTCTGTAATTTAAAACAAATGAACGATCACACAGAAAAGAACGTTGTTGCCTATTGAGTGGGGCCCCTTAGTTTGAGTGAAGGAAGAGGAACCGAAAGGGATAAAAACGTCATATTGGGCTGTCAAAGAGGCCGGGTCGGGCTGGTCCAGCCTAGCCCAACAGGCCACGTACGATAAAAAGGGCCAGGTCGGGCCGGCCCAAGAATATTTGGGCTCATAAAACTCTAGCCCAACCTAACCCATATGGGCTAACGGGCCAACCCGGCCTATAACTCTTTTTATTTTATTTTTATTTAAAAAAAGTACAATAGTATAAATTTTAAATTTATATTCTTATTATCGTGTTGGTCAACATAATTGTTAACTGATTTTATAGTATGAGTAAAAATGTTATATAATTGAGTCAAAAAAAATGTTATATAATTATTATTTTATAAATCAAAATACAAAATGGAGTAATTAACCTCAAGAATTAAATTAATTACCTAAAAGGCTAGATATCGAAAGAATTTATAACTAAAATAATAATTTCATATATTTCATCAATTTATAAATAATACATTATATATATAATTATAAAAATATATATATAAATATATCGGGCCAAATAAGTTCATGAGCTTCGGGCTTTTTTAGCCCATGGCCCAAAAAGCCCAGCGGCCCATTGGGTCGGGCTATTTAGGCCTGGGATATTTCGGGCCTCTCTTTTTAGAGCCCAGCCCTACCTAAATCTCGTGTAGGCCGCTTTTGACAGCTCTAGGGGGACACGTGCGAATGTTTATTCATTTTACCATTTGGTAGATAACTATTTGCAACTTGACAATTTAAAACATACTTTTCAAGTAATTCGATTTAAATATTATTATTTATTTATTATTTATTCTTAATCGATGAAAATGAAAAAATTGATAACTCCCGTCCGTACAGTAACATTATTTTCAATTTGAATTGGTATTTTATCTACAATAATGAATCATGTGAAGTTATACTTGTTCAAGTTGATTCTGAAGTTATACGATTGAGAAAGAAACTAAAAAAACACATTTTTAAGGAAAAAATAAAAGGAAACTAAGAAACAACACGTTTTTAAGAATAATTAATTCTGATAAAAAAAAAAAAAAAGAATAATTAATTGAAGGTGCCACCGCCTCCACAAGTTTCAAACTCATGATCATTTGAGTAAAAGTACAACATTTTAGCAACAGCACTACATCTACATAATTGAATATAAATGAACAAAATATTTTTACATTACTTACCATATGAGCCAAAATAATATGGGCCCTAAATTTTCGGGGGCCCTGTACGATCACCCATCATGCACAGGGTCTAGAATCGCCCTTGTGAGTGATATCATAATAATATTCGAATGTGTAATCTTCATTTTTAGATAGTACGGAGTACTACGTACTACTAAATAAATAAAATGTTTTAAATATATGAGAATACTTCATGTTGGTCCCAAAACGAGTATTATGCATAGAGAGTGAATAAATGTGAGTTAAATTATGTCAACTTTTTTGATTTTTACCTGGGTAGTACTTTTGATTACGATTGACAACAAAGCGCAACTCAATTGGTGAGATGTTTCCCCTCCAATCAAGAGGCCGGAAGTTCGAGTCACATTGAGTGCGTGTGTGAGTGTTGTTGTGTTTGCCTGAGAAAAAAAACATACTTTTGATTACAATCGAAATCAGGTGATATTAAAGATGACCGACGTATTAATATGAACCCTTCTAATGACTTGTTAGTCAATCAAATGAACAAGTATCAATTATTAGAGCACCTGCAACTCAGAGCTGTCAAATTTGGCCCGAAAAAACCCGGTCTGACGGGTATTCTCGGTCCACCAGTAGTTTGAGCAGACTTGGGCTATGAAATTTGAGGCCCGTTGAAATTTCGGGTCAGCCCAATCTGGCCCAAGATACTCAAAAGCCCGATTGCCTCAGGCGGCCCGTTCATTTATATACTTTAATTTTTTTCACAGGCTGAGTTTGACATTGATTTTTGTGGCCCGACAGAATTTAGCCGGGTGCCACGCCCAACTTTGTCTTAAACCTAATGGGCTCGGGCTCGGGCCATCGCGAGCCGAGAATTTGACAGCTCTGCCCACAGCGCCCCGGGGTTGCCGCCGCATGCGAGCCCGCGGTGCGCTGGCGAGCCTAGATGAAAGCCCGGGTCTCGCTCCAACGAGACAGCGTGCGAGACCCATTGACACATATTTTTTTTTCGAAAAATCAACGTAAAAGAAAAAATACTTCAAAATTATATTGTAAAACCCATACTAAATTTCGGTAGAAATACGTGCCTAAAAAGTCAATAAAGCAAAAGGGACAATTGAATTGAGATGGAGGGAGTATTTTATAACCAAAAAAATAAATATTTTTTTTAACAGGTTACGTGATTCGAGAGCGCATACCATACTTGATGGAGATTTGATCAAAGAATTATGGGCATGTTTTGCCCGCGATTAGTATTTTAATTCGTAATTTTAATTATTAATTCATGTTGCTTTTATTTTATTTTATGTAATGTCATTCAATGAAAATAATTATTGTCTGATACTTTTATTATTTATAAATCATTAGATATATTGAATACAAAAATTAAATAAATGAAAAAAAAAAATCAAAAGTCCTAGAAAGAACTCGTGCATTGGGGGTGAATTTGAGGTGGAGCTCTCTTTACCTAAAAAGTGAGAGAGAGCTCAAGTCAGGGCTCAACACCGTGGATGCTCTTTAGGTGCACGTGGTAGGTGTGTGGGCCTAGTTTCACTACAAGAATTTCACTCGTAGTTTACACCACATGTGCATGAATACAGGCGCAAAGACAACAGTTTCTTAACAAACCATAGTATACGTGGTTACAAAGGCTACAGTCGCCATAGCAAATAGTATATGAGTGTGTTCATCTGAATTGGCAAGATGCATTATATGATACAAGGGAATATTATGAATGAATATTATTCTACCCTTTACACATTGAGTGCTCATTTAATTCAAGTTAGGTAACAGAAAAAAAATGAAATCAAACCAAGTAAGAATTTTAATACATTTATTAAGCTTTTTGTTCAAAAAAGAAATGAGACACTTGAAAAGTAAGGAATACTGAAAATATTTGAAGCAAACCATACATTTTCAGCGACGGAAAAAAGGAATTCTGTTCATTTTCGAACCAAGATGAATCCGAAATATGAAAGACAAACCAAAAAATCGAATCACCGACCGATACAAGAATTAAAAAAAAAAGAGTCACACCTATGCTAATCGAACTAGCTAATAAAAGCAAATGCACATTCAGTTGAAAGATACTGAATGCGTTACATATAAATATAAGATCGGCATCAAATAGATGGAGCAAGTTTCCACCACGGTAAAAACTAAAACCTATTAGCCAAATTTTAGCAGTAAAAAATGGCATCCAATTGCAACGACTACATTGCTAAGAGAAACAAGCAAGGACTATATTGAAATAGCAAATAAATATTAAAAATGGTGGAATGATAAACGCAGGGGTGAAGAAGAGGAAGAACGGAAAGACTAGAAAGCAAGAAGTCGGGTAATGTATACCCAACCCCATGGGGCAATAGGGAAGGCACTACAAATGCTATATCAGATCAGGTGATGGTGAATTCAATATGGCGGGTCAAATTCAAAGTGGATGACAAATGTTGGGCACGTGCTATGGATTCAGCACGTGTGGCTGCACCCAGATCTTGATGCTCGTAAGAAAATGGAATCCCCTCAGAATTAACGCACGAAACAAAAACTCGATTATCATAAAAATCACTCACCGTATCGATAAAAACCCTCTTGATCGAGGAAGCATTCTCCAACAATTCCAAAAGCAACTCTTTCTCGCTCAAACACCCAATGTACCCACACATCTCAACCACTTGAAGATTCCTGTGGTCAAATTTCACAGCCGCCTTTCCACTTATTGCAGGATATGGCATATGACGGTCATCAAGCTGTCATCACCAACATTAATTACTCAACTTTTATAATATTAAAAGAAATAAATTAAACCAAATTATGCAAGTCTGAGTTCAGTACCCGAGAAAACTCGTAGTTCATCTGCAGATAAAAAAAGTAGTATAACAATATTAATAATAATAATAATAATAATAATAATAATAATATTTTAAAGATTGACTAGGCAAATTTGAATAGAAACAGAATTCCACCTCAATTCTAAGCTCGCATAATTGTGGTGATGCCTTAATCATCCATGTGAAGAAGAGAAGGCTCCGACCAATATATGAACCAACCTGTAGTTCCAGTCGTTTCAATGACATAAACTGAGGGAGCCAATCAGGGAAACGAGCCAGCGGTATGCTGCTCATCTGCGGGAAATTAAGTAGGAGTGATTAATACTTCCTTGAGGCGTTTCTTCAATATATGTGAGGTATAAAATATTGAAACGACGAAGTAATGGACTACAAACCGGGATATGAAGATCCACGACAAGCTTCACCAGCTGATCGGAATAGCTACTAGTGTTGGGGTCAGAAATGAAGTGTAGAAAGGAGTCCATACCAATAGTTAACTCTCGGAGATTAGGAACTTTCCTCAAATCTCCCTTTTCATCCCCTATGTATGCTAATGAGACGAGGCTCTCACAAGATATCTCCACAATCTTGAGATCGTAGCATCTCTTTATCTCCAAAACTCTCAAGCTTGGCGGATCGACAACTCGAAGCTCCTTTATAGCTAAAGAGTACCATATGCATAACTCTTCGAGATTGGCACACGAGCCCAGAAGGTAACGAACCACCTCGTCCTCAACTGTAACGTACAGCAATCTAAGGCTTCTCAAGAGGCGAAAAGGCGAGGTGCAATGTGATCTCAACACTTGGATGCTCGGGAACTCATATCTATCATGAAACATTGAAAGACGCAGTTCGAGCCTCTGAACTTCCTTTCGCACAGCAAAACACACCCAACTGTCGATCTCACCACTAGTCTTCCTACACATCATAACACGTTCGTTTCCATGCATTTCCTCAAATATAACGACCATACCCTCGATGTACCTCCCTTGATGAAGCTCCAACACATTATTCACCCAAGAAACGAAATTTCGCACTTGGGTTACACCTCCATCAGCAGTGAGAACATCCCTAGAATCGAATTGAAGAGTCCCAAACACAGACCGCCATATATATCTCCATCTACGTGCCAGGACACTAGTCCTTGCAGCTTCCTTGAGGCTTATGCGAGATAGAATGTTAACTAGGATTTCATCAGGTAACTCATTGATGTCAGTCTCATTGGGACATATCTCATCGTTCATCCTCTGCATTTGAAAAATTCAGAATCAATTCACTACATTGATACATTGGGGTGCGCGGTACGATATACCGTAATTTTGGTAATACTTTATATACTATCTTACATTAAATTGGGGTATACATAATCTCATATCATTACCTTATCGTACCTATCGGTAATACCTTAGTTTTGGTATGAAGCAAAATCTATACATCTACCATACTAAAATTTGATATACCGATATACCAAATTACGTTATACTAGTATATCGAATATTGGTACAGTGTACTGAAAATATCAGTATACCATTTTTTCTATATATTGTTCATATCAAAAGAATTATTATTAAACAAATATATAATCTACAATATTAACAACATCAAAAGATAATACTCATAATAGTGGCTCTCAACAATTAACTTTTAACACAAAATTCACATCTTATCAATCAAATACTCACACACTCATGCACACAACTCCCAGCCTATTGGTTGGAAGGAACTCATAGTCTTGAGTTTAGTACTTAGTACTCAATTTTTTTTTAATATATTATTTTATCTTTTAGATAATATAGCATCATGTGATGTATATGTATTGCTAAATTCACACAAAAAATATTTAGATTATAGTTAAAATTAGATTTTGGCCCGAAATAATAAAATAAAATATCATTGACAGAAAAGGTAAAAGTGCTATCTTCCCTTATTTAATTAAATTATATACTTTTAACATATATAGATAAATTTTGCAACACGAGATATAGTATATACCACGTCTTCTGTGTATACCGTGCTATCGGTATATACCAAATATATCAAAAATTTCATATGCAATGGTATATCTGGATATATGAAAGTAGAAACAATCACCTATAAATATTTCCTTACGTTCTGCGAGACTTACCTTCCGCACTACCTTTTGTTTCTGCTTCCGTTTTCTAGATGTCGCCTTAGGCTTTTGTTTCCACTTCCGTTTTCTAGATGTTGCCTTAGGCAGCAGCTGCTGCTGAGAACGTTTCAGCTCTGTGAAATAAGATGATAGCTTTAACTTCATCATTTTTCTTCTCCTTCGAGTGCCTAGCGAGATGAACTTTAACTTAAAAGATGATAGCTATAACTCAGATATGAGAATTAAAACTAACTTAAAAATTAATCCCTCCATTTCGCCAAAAGAACACTCTTTTTATTATTTTATACCTCACATATGAATAAAAATTGAGGCTCTTTCGGCGAAATGGAGGTAGTATAACTTGCCATCATCTGCAGGGGAAAAACGCTTCGACTGAATAAAATGCAATTCAGGATAAAGAAGTGGTAACTTTACCATAGTTATACCAAAACAGCGGAGGGATTTGTCATTCGATTCAGTTTCGGTTTCTGATACAGAAAATAATAGAATAACAGCGATAATGAACACGCACGATTTGAATGGATTTTAAATTTCGGAACACTTCATGAAAAAGATGACAACTTTGCCATATATAGAGGAGAACAGATTGGAATTCGATTGAATGATAATTTCACATATACTCATAACAAAAGAAACAAAACAAAAAAAAAAAAGTATCTATACGAGAAAACAATATATAGATCTATAATTCGATTCAGTTTCGACTTCCGATATAGAAAACAATAGAATAAAAGCGATAGCGGACTTATAGTTCGATTGAATTTCAAATTCTGGGCCACTTCATAACAAAAGGATGATAAGTAAACAATTTATAGAGGAAGAACACCTACAAATTCGATTGAATTATATTTTTACACACAATTATAACAAAAAGATTGTATCTTTACCCGCGGAGCCACGCTTGGGCTGGCACACCCCAATCTATTTTTTCTTTTTTTTAAATTTTTTTCTATAACTCGAATTTGTTACTCACCTGAATTTTATTCTTACCCCACCCTTCGTCGCCGCCGCTGCTGGAGTTTGGATGAGCGTCGAATAGGTTAGAGGGGGCGGGGAGCGGCGATTGGGAGAGAGAAAGGGTAATACGGAGTAGTAGTTTTTCTTTTCCTTTTTTTTTACTTTTATACTCCGTATTTGGTTTTGGTTTAGTGACACGGAGTACTAAATGTCGTAAATAACTAATACTCCCCCGTTCACTCCCATTTGACACCTTTCTTTTGGGCACAATTTTTAAGAAATAAGAGATTAAAGGAGTAAGTAGTGTAATGACCCTTGATTAATAGATATTATAGGAGTAAGTAGGGGTAAATAGGTTGATTTGATAGTAATAAATGACCAAAAATAGAAAGGGGTCAAATAAAAAAAAGCACCCCAATATGGAAAGGGTGTCAAATGAAAAAAAACAGAGGGAGTACTACTATAAGATTTACATTTTTTTATTTCACAAATAAATACTCTCCTCGTCCATAATCTTTAGACACTGATACTATATCCCGACCTGTACGATTTATAGACACTTTTTTTTTCAATAATAGGTCCTACAACTTTATCACTCTACACTTACAAATAAAAATTATAGACGGATGGAATAACAAACAAACAATACAATTACATGGGAGTCTCATTCAAAATTTACATCTAAACCACAAAACACGCATTTCTTAATTCTCGTACATACCATTAGCAAACGTAACCTTTCGAATGAGACGGAAGAGTATTTCTAAAGGGTTCCAGGTTTTCGGATTACTCGAAACCGAACTAGTTTGGATACCCGTAAACAAGAATTTTGGGTAATGAGTTGGTTCCGATTCTAAAATTCTAAATATTTTCGATTTCGGGTCACCGAGAATCCAATGGTGGGTACCCAAATACCTGAATACCAAATTTTTTTTATACATAAGTAATTGTTTTTTATTAATTAATACTTCCTTCATCCCATGATTTATGATACTATTTATTTTTTTGGGTCGTCACAATATTTCTGACACTTTTTCTTTTTGAGAAATAATTAGGATATGGTACAATTAGTTTTTTCTTATTACAATTAACTTTCTCTTATTAAATATCATCATCCACCCATCTCTCGGCACGTATCCCAATATAATTTAAATCCTAAAAGTTTAAATTATCATAACTTGCTCGTTTGTTCTCGAATTTTTATGATTTTCATATCAAATTAAAGGTTTCGATATAATCTTTCATTTAAGATGAAACATGAATATATTTTTATACATCTATGATGCTTTAATTTTAAAATATGTCTAAATACATAAACCACATTACATTCCAATACACAATACACTTTACATTATAAACACTTTCGTTTTAATTCCCGTGCCGAAATAAAAAGTCTGAAAATCTTGAGACCATGAAGTATATATTATTAATTCTTTTAACTTTTAGTTTTTGAATTGTGATATTAATGAAGTGATGCATTTGATGGTTACTTTTATGGATTTTCAGTGAATTATGGTGAATTGATGTATAAATTATATATATATATAGGGGAGGGTTTCTGTTCGTGAGAACCGTGAGAACTCGCTTTTTTAGTTATGCTTTCATGCTTTTTTAGTTATGTTTTCATGCTTTTTTTTTACAAATTATGTTTTTTTAGGTATAAAATTATATTTTTTACGAATTGTGCTTATTATGTATTACAATCATGCAAAATAATTGAAAACATATACAAATTAAATCATTAAGGCATTATTTGGAAAAAAAGCGTAATTGCATAAATAAATAAGCACGAAAGCATAATTAAAAAAACGGGATTCTCACGAATAAAAATGGTTCTCATATGAACCAAATCATATATATATATATATATATATGAAGTTTTAATACATGTTATTATTTTGGTGAAATATTAAAAAAAAAAATACATAATTCGATTCTTTTCGGATACCTAAAACCGAACCGAATAAATTCAGGTCAGTTTTGGGCACCCAAACTTTTTCCTAGGTCAGGTAACATGTCCTAATTTTATGCTAATTTCAATTCGGGTGCCCGAACCGACCCAAATAGACAGCCATTGCTATACGAATTTTTATATAATTGCTTGAAATCAAAGTTGATGATGGAGTGTATGGTTTATGTGGTGAGGACAATGAAACTATTGATCATCTCACGCCCTGGTGTCATGAAGTGATTGGCATCTGGAAATATGGTCCTCTCCGTTTTGACATGAGTAGCTTCAATGGATGCGCGCTGAAGCAGGTGGTGTGAAACTAGTTGAGAAATTGTCTAAGCTTTCGATTTGTTTGCCAACCTTTTGTACAACATCTGGAAGGGCTTAAATAAATGTTACTTTGAAAATCTAGAGTTTCAGCACCACAAGGTACTCTTTTCAACATATAAATTAATGAAAAATGTAAAAATATAAAAAGTAATAAATTTTATAATTTTTGAATAGTTAATTTTTTTCCAAAAATTAAAATAAGATATTATGTATAGGGCATCTCGATTGAAAAAATAGATAAATATCCATGGACGTGAATAGAATAAAATAAGTGTCATGATTTACACACATAATGTCTTTGTCATAATTGGAGTACATTTGTAATTTTACATTATTTCAGAATTTACAGGCTTTTAAGTTTATACGGAGTATATTACTACCCTTTAATTATTTTAGGATAAAGACCACAATAAGATTTGATTTTTAATTTAGAAAATAAAATCTAATTCATGATTAATTCCAAATCTAATCCATTCCAAATTAAATATTTGAAAATTTTCAAATCATTACCTGGGCCCGAACCATGGTCTATATATGTAGAATTAGTATCAACAAACACACCATTTATTTGGTAATCGATAAATGTTATTTTCTTAATAAATTGTGATCATAATCAAAAATATTGTTATGGATATCATTCAATTCAAGTATAAAAATAGATGGTAGCATTAGTGTAGTTCAACTTTATTTTAGTTTTATCTTTCTAATAAGCTATAATTTATATATATATATATGGATGGGTTATGGTGAAAACTAATTATTACGTGAAACCTGCAACTCATCATAAAATATTGCATTTTATACACAAAAGTGTTGCATTTTGATCATAAAATGTTGCATTCTCATGATAATGCATTATATGCATAAAAATAATATAAAATAAAATAATATATTTCATTATGCAAATTCTCATGATGATGCATTATATGCATAAAAATAATATAAAATAATATATTTTATTATGCAACATTTTATGCACAAAATGCATCATTTTATGCATAAAATGTAACATTTTATGATGGATTGCAAGTTTCACATAATAATTAGTTTTCATATGATCTACTACCTATATATATATATAGATCTGATATGCTGGGCGATTAAAATGAGCATCTTTTGTGAGCATCTGTCCACATCAACAATTTATTTTTCATTTTTTCTTTTTCTTCATAATTATTCTTTTTCATATTTGTGCTTCCACCCACGCCCAATTTGTTTATTATCCTTCTGTATTTTTGTCTTCTGCCAATATAATTTAGTTGTTTGCATAAAGTCGAAGAAAGTTCTCTTTCCGCAAGACGAGATACGCCTCAGTAGTACTCTCGGTTTCGGTGTATCATCCCCAAAGATAAAACGGCTTCGTCTCGAAAGTAGCATCACCACAAAACCTTAGAACTCCGACGAACTAGAGTGAGGCGAGGAAATAGCTCAAAAATGAACAAAGAAGAGAGGAATACAACAAGATGTGTTTTATGGTGTGTCTCTCAAGTGATGCCATGTCTTCTATTTATAGGCAACTCACCAAGGAGGGACATAACGGCATTAACGAGCCATTACTCGGCTGTTACGTCAGTTTCAAGTGGTGGTGGAATGATGGAGATTAAAGGCCATGTCTTCTATTTTTAGGCAACTCACCAAGGAGGGACATAACAGCATTAACGAGCCATTACTCGGCTGTTACGTCAGTTTCAAGTGGTGGTGGAATGATGGAGATTAAAGGCTACGTAACAGCCCTTCTAGAACCTCCTCTGGACTTAAAGGCTGCGTAACAGCCCTTCTAGAACCTCCTCCAGACGGGCCACACACCAGACGGGCTAAACTAGACGATTTGGGCAAGGGGCTAGCGACTTGGGCTAAGCTTGAGAAGCCATTTGCCTCAATTTTGGAGGTCCCAAAAATTAAACAATCAAGGCCCAAGCTCAAGCCCAAAACCCAAAGGACTAATTGTCAACATCCAAGTCCAAGTCCAAGTCCACGGCCACAAAACTCGAGGCCCCAGCCCGAGCCGCCCGGCACGGACGGCGGTGACAGATCGAGTGTGTATTCACGCGAGAGTCCAACCACACACTTATCAACTTAGTGAGCCTACTTGATACTAAGCCCACATGTTAAAACTCATTTAAACATCACACCACATTGATATTTATTCGATGTGGTATAACTCTCACTTCATTAAATAATGAAGTAACTTCTACCAATCTTTTAACATTTATATCTCATTCACCGGAAATCAGTTTTGAGCATATAAATATACCACGTTCATCTACTTCACGAGTAGATCAATAATTTAATATTTAATTTAATTAATAAATCAAATATTAATTATTATTTATTTGGTCAAAAACTAAATTTTCAATAATTAAAAAATTAATTAATTTGCTGACGTGTACAGACGCTCACAGATGTCGCCCAACTTAGTCGCCTAGCATATCAGTTTTGTGTATATATATATATATAAACACAAACAAGTTCATGTGCTTTTCTTTTCTTTCTAACTTCGAAATCTAAATTTATTACAATTATGTCATTGATGTTATAAGTTTGTCAACTTTGATTCTAAACATACTAAACAAAGTCCATTTAATTCTATAGACATATGTAAATATGACTTATTTTGATTGTTAAATATTAGGAATTAATTATTGAGAAATTATGATTAAAATTACAAATGTTTAATTAATCTGTTTATATAATTGAATAGATTTAATTATTATATATTTATCTCTATATGAGATAGAACAAATATACATTAGTTGATAAATAAAACTAAATTCGACTTAAAACTTTTGAATATTAAAATCGGTAAATGGAAGTATTGTATGATAGATAAATTATGTCAAAAAATCATTTTGTCAAATGTACATTAGTCGATAAATAAAAATAAATTAGACTTAAAAATTGTAATATTAAAATATGTAATTTTATAAGCTCTGAAAACATGTTGTAAACTTAGCTCACATCTCTAACCACTTTTAGAATTTCTTAATAGTCAAATTAGTACAATTCCTCAACACAATTACTCTTCAACAATCATCATCTAAGACACAATGTGAAGTGAGGCCAAAACCTAACTAATTCCACGACGTGTTTGTGAAAAAATGTAAAAAAAAAAAACATTCAAAATTTCGATCAATTACCGGGAAGCTTGAGGTAGAACAACTTCTTCGTAACATCATTCGAAATTTCTTGATAGTCAAATTAACACAATTACTCATCAACAATCATCATCTAAGACGCAATGTGTGAAGTGAGACCAGAATTTTACTAATTCCACTACGTGTTTGTGAAAAAATGACAAAAAAACTTTCAAAATTTCAAACGACTACCGAGGATTCTTTAAAGCTGCTAACTCTGTTGTCATGCATGTTGAAGAATCCAAGGCCTCAATTATGGCTAACTCCATCGACTCTGCAACCGACATCATTCTTAGGGGGAGAGTTTGCGTGGGGAGAACGGAGGAGTTTGCGATAAAACGTGCTTTTTTTTTGTTCCAGTTCTCATAGTTCCACAACAAAAAGTATTTATACATATTATTTATATATTTCAAAACTGACAGAACTATATTATTTAAGCTATGATTTTTATTTATTTTCAACGAATTGTAAATTGAAGCCAAACACTCTAATTTATACTTCAAAACTACTCAAACAAGTGGTGAAGATCCTTCGAGCACAAATGCATTTGATGCAATACTAAAGATGGGTTAATTATAAAATTCTATAAATTATTTACTAATGTGAATTAATTAAGTTGAAAGAATTTGCTTATGTGGTCAAATTTAAATGAGAATAAATGACTTAAATTGAAAAAAAATAATTTCTCAAATATAAAATGGTAAGTGACTTAACCATATTGTGTTCGCTAAAATTTGTTAATTTGTAATTTATGAGAAATTGTTCCAAATTTTACTGAGTAAGCATTTGAGTATCAAGATGTCACTTTGTTATTTATGAGAATTGTCACAAATTTTACTAAACATCCACGAATGATTGTCATGAATCACATTTAAAAATATATAAAATTTTACATATGTGGATTTCTATAAAAATTAATTATCATTATTTTAAATTATAATTTTAATATTTTTTATTTATTTTATGCAGTCGAAACATCTAGGGCCAATCTCGTCTCTAGCAATCAATACTTCCGACGACATTTTATAATCAGCTTCACTCGACAAGATCGTAAAAGTATGGCAAATCTCCGACTTCAAATGCATCGAGACTATCCAGGCCCACCTCGACCCATCAACGCCATCACGGTGCACCGGGAGTTTGGACGGCGTGCTCAAGGTGTGGCGAGTGAGGCACGTCGTCGCTGCTAATAAGAGTGGAGATTCGGGAACCAACGGTCGTGATTATTTTGAACTCACTTGATTCGGCGTGGGCTCGACGCGTGTACGGGTGTTGAGTGAGGTAGTTTTGATTTGAGATTAGGGTATACTTTTTGTTTAATTTTTGTAACTTAATTTAGTTTTAATTAAGTGTATATATGATTAGTGGTGTTGAGTTGAATGTAGTATGAATTTAATTGTCAGATGATATTTGAGATTCTTTTGTTTCATATGTACGTAGTGCCCCAAATTCAATTTTTCTTTTTAAGTTATTATCTATTTTTTTTATTTTAATTTTAATATTAGTAATACGCAATGTGAAATGAGGGTAGAACCTAACTAATTTCACTACGTTTTGTGGAAAAAAATAAAAAAACTTTCAAAATTCTGATCGATTACCGGGAAGCTTGAGGCAAAACAACTCTTTCGTAGCAACATTCATAATTTTTTAATAGTCAAATTAACACAATTCCTAAACAAAATTACTCATCAACAATCAGCATCTAAGATGCAATGTGAAAAGAGGCCATAACCTAACTAATTCTACTACGTCTTTGTGAGAAAAAATGACCAAAAAAACTTTCAAAATTCCGATCGATTACTGGGAAGCTTGGGGTGGAACAACTCCTTTGTAACAACATTCAGAATTTCTTAAAAGTCAAATTAACACAATTCCTCAACACAATTACTCTTCAACAATCACCATCTAAGACGCAATGTGAAGTGAGGCCTAAATCTAACTAATTCCACTACGTGTTTGTGAAAAAATGTCAAAAAAAAAAAAACATTCAAAATTCCAATAAATTATCGGGAAGCTTGAGGTAGAACAACTCCTTCGTAACATCATTCGAAATTTCTTGATAGTCAAATTAACATAATTCCTCAACACAATAAATCATCAACAATCATCATCTAAGACGCAATGTGAAGTGAGACCAGAAATTTACTAATTCCACTCCGTGTTTGTGAAAAAATGACAAAAAAACTTTCAAAATTCCGAACGACTATTGAGGATCCTTCAAAGCTGCTAACTGTGTTGCCATGCTTGTCGAAGAATCCAATGCCTTAATTATGGCTAACTCCATCGACTCTGCAACCGACATTCTTAGGGGGAAAGTTTGCGTGGGGAGAACAAAGGAGTTTGTGATAAAACATGCTTTTTTTTGCTCCAGTTCTCATAGTTCCACAACAAAAAGTATTTCTACCTATTATTTATATATTTCAAAACTGGCAGAACTATATTATTTAAGCTATGATTTTTATTTATTTCAACGAATTGTAAATTGAAACCAAACACTCTTATTTATACTTCAAAACTACTCAAACAAGTGGTGAAGATCCTTCGAGCACAAATGCATTTGATGCAATACTAAAGATGAGTTAATTATAAAATTCCATAAATTATTTACTTATGTAAATTAATTAAGTTGAAACAATTTGCTTATGTGGTCAAACTTAAATGAGAATAAATTACTTAAATTGAAAATTTTAAATTTCTCAAATATAGAATGGTAAGTGACTTAACTTTATTGTATTCGCTAAAATATGTTAATTTGTGATTTATGAGAAATTGTTCCAAATTTTACTAAGTAAGCATTTGAATATCAAGATGTCACTTTGTTATTTGTGAAAATTGTCACAAATTTTACTAAGTAAGCATTTTACAATATTCTTTTTGCACGACCAGATTTGCTAAGAATAGTCAACTTGGGAAACCGTGACTAGGGAAGGGAGTCAAAGAATAGGGGAATAGAAAGGGGTAATGAATTTTGTATAAACTTGACTTGCCTAGCATTTAGAAAGAAGATCATGACATTAATACCTCGGCTTCTAAGTCAATTAGGAAATAGAAACGCATTAGTCTTTCGTTGATTACAATACTCGAATAATTGTCTTGAATATTAAAGAGTGTACACAGTGAAATAATACTTAAGATACATGTGTGAAGACATATATCCCCAATTGTTCAACAACTTAAAATAACAACAAAAGTTTCGCTTGTCACTTCACATCATTTTGCTCACTTTGCACATTTAAAAATATATACAGGGCTTGGTATGAGAGTACTCAGTGGAGTCACTGGCGAAAATATGTATACTTTAATAATGCCAAGCCATACAGAGTAATGCACAGTGTTGGGAACCCGACTCGGTTTGTGAATTTTGATGATGTTTATCGAAACCAATATCATACAGTTTTACACAAGTTCAAGCTTAAGTTCATAGGTCAGATCGACTAGTTGTAAGAGTCAGACCGGAAGTACGATCTAACTCATCATAGTCAATCTGATAGTTATAGGTTTAGTTGGTAGTCTTAGTCATTTGTCCTTGAAGAGCTCAAGACTTGAAGATAGTAGGAAGATCGCTGAAGACTCCAGTTCACAGAGGCAATATCAACCTACCTACATGGGTTGATCTAATCTGGTTCATGCATCCTCAATCGCAACTTGATTTGTCTTAACAGGAAAAAAGTACAGGCATCAGTGTACGGACCTGACACATCGCAACAGATCTATTCATTCAAGCCTATAAATACTCTCTTCCAATCCAGAATCAAAAACGGGAAACCAGGGGAATCAAGAATGTGAATTCAAGCATTCAAGTCAAACCTCTGTAGAAATCTCTCAAGCTCATATCCAATCAACACTCAAAATCAAATGAGTTTTCCAAGTGTTGATAAAGAGATTTCGTATTCTGGATTCTGAGCCTTAGACAATTACTACTGTCTAGGGAGCTCACTCAAACTCTCTCTACTCACGTTGTTCAGATACATTTCTAGTATATAGAAGAGTTGGTCATTCTTCCATTGTTGAGTTCTTGTAAAGCTCCGTAACAGGAAGAAGTAATGTATAGTAAGTTTAGTTCGTTCACGACCCATAACTCGTGCTTAGTCTTTGTCAAGTGTGACAGAGATTAGGACTGACGCTCACCAGTTTAAATAAGAGAGAAAGAGAATTCAAAGTAAAGGATTTCAGATCAAGATAGATCTGATGTGGATGTAGGAGGGTTATCTCCGAACCACGCTAAACTCGCGTGTCGATCTTTCTCTCTAACTCTCTCACTCAAGCTTCTCTATACAACCCGCATACTAATCTGCATCTATCTCATAAAACTATTAGTATAAGTCAAAGAATTTTCTTATGAGTTTTTCAAACACACGCCACCATCTTCCGCACCGCAATTTAGTTTAAGAAACTTAGCAGAAACTGAACTCTCACTTTGGTCAGATCTACTGACTCGGTTCACAAAGTAAGTTGGTAAGGTCGGTTTTAAGCTCAAATAAAAACTGTTGGAAATTGGTCTATTCCCCCCCCCCATACATCAATAAACTCCTTCCGGGACCAACATATAGTGATTTTTGTAAAAGAGCCTATGCTTACTAAATTATTTTGTAATGCTAAAAGTGTATGCGCAAACTAAGTTCTTTAGTAATCTACCATATATGAGTCTGTGATGTCGAAGAGGTGGCCACACTACAAAAAATGTGTCTATTGTGAAACGTCGTAAACTGTTGAGTGTTGTGCATCCTCCTATAGAAACTCTTGTAAAATCATGATCAACAACGATAATGACTGACGCGATTGTCGTTTAGCCGCGGTTAATAAATTTGTAAGCCTATGCCCAAACTCCTATAACTAGTATAGAAATGGTAAGCACAGTGTCGATCCCATAGGGAGTTGGTTTAGCAATCCTCTCAAACTCGGTTGTCACGTTTAATGGAGGTGGGCTCTGCCCAATCAAACCACAATTTAATAGGAAATAAAAGAAAGTGTACAAAGGCAAGTTGAAAACAGTTATTAAAAGGTAAACCCATCCTGAGCAGAATCATTAATCACAAGTAACTTCACTCGATCACGGGTCTTAATATATTCGTACATACATGCATCATCTAGTTATAGGTCACACAAGCCAAGACCCCTTACTTTCACACATCACGTGCCTTGTCAAGTATGCCCAATTCACCCTTACAGTCTAGAGAACAATAAATAAACTCTCTAACTTAGACTCTAACCTGCAAGGACTAGTTGTCATGCCTTTGCCCAAACAATATTAAGTTTTATGGTGAACCCGGAATAGCCAATAGCAGGTTAATAAACTTACGACCACATACACTCGTGCTAGTTCATACTATATGGAGTGAGATCTCTCTACACTTTTTACCTATGTATTATTTGTAATCATGCTTGACTCGATTTGATATTGGCCATATACCCAACCAAACCCAACATGAATTGAGAAACAAACCTAGCAAACTCGAGAACACATGCATATACTATCAAGCCTAAACCCTGACCTCATGAGTATATAAGTTACATTGTGATTAATTCATCTTGCCTAAGACAGGTTTATCGATCTAGCCTAGCATGCTTCAAAACAAAATAACAATAAAATGAATGAACAACATAATTAAACTAAGTACTAGAATTATATTAATACTGAAATAAAATGAAAGTAGGGCGGACTCCACCGTCGGCCAAAAACATCAAAACATAAGTATTTACCCGTAGGGCTTGTTCTTCCTCACAACACTCGAAAATGAAAGCATGAATGAGAAAGTAAAATATGCAGCTCTGTGTATCCTTGATCGTCTTCTTTGAAATGATTCTTGCATATTTATACTCGTAGATCGGATCGTGGACCAGGCCCATCTTCGGTGGCTACTAGGGCTGTATCGGGAACTTGTCTTATTGCACAGATTTGTTGTCTTACTTGATCATGCTTGAAAAAGAAAAGAATCTTGTGGTGTATCATCTTCCTTATATCAGCTTCTCCTCATCCGATACTTCAACCCTAGTCCACACTGGTCGTCGTACAGCCCACGATCACTCTTCAAAGCTCAGCCCATCATGCTTCTCCTGCTTGATTCTCCATCTACCCAAATACCCCCAAAAATTGCCCAGTCCGCTCTGCTATCTGCCCAAAGTACCTGAACTCACAATGTGCCCTCTCAAGCATGAGACACTATGCAAAAAGACTCTACTAAACCTAAATGCTAACTCAAAACAAGACAAAAATTTAGCACAAATTCGGGCTTGTCAACGGCATTGGAAATGATGATTTTATTATCAAAGTAAAAAAAGAACAAGTATTTGTCGAGTCAGATACATACGTGACTCGGACCATATGTGTAAGTAAATAACCTTGCTCGATTATATTCATAACACTATTTTTGGGCACCTATTACTATTTCTGGGCATGTCTTAATAGGAGTTGTCTTGTTTACCAACTTTTGCAGTTGCAAACAGAATTATAATCAAATACAAGTGTCCGGACTCATTAATTAATGCACATGATGGCGAGTTACAGTTTTAAGAACTTGTTATTTTGTCAAATGGTGGGGTTGGCGGACTATATCTGGACATTTATCCGTCACATTTTTGTTACCAATTTTTGTAGGAGTTGTGAGCAAGGACAAGAATCATGTAACCTTAAAAGGAGAACAAACCTTAAAAGGAGAATGAAAAAGAAAAATAACAAACGAGCATTCTATGGCTATGAATGTTGTACTTGTATATCCAAAGGGGGAACAAGATGCTATCGCCATCTCAAATTTGGACATGCAGACCTTATGTCCCATGAGGAATCTCATTGATAACATTGTTGATTTCTAAGTGAAGTGAGTTAGATTATGTTATATGTTTATGTAGTTTTTTTGCATGTTAGATCTTACTATTTACCTTTAATAGTAACATAGAGCATGTAGTTGAATGACATATATCTTCTTCATCATACGGAAATAAGGATGCAACGCAAGTTTCACATATTCAACTCGTTTTTCTATACAAAGCTTAGTCAATTAAACTGGGAGAACGCATGAAAACAGGCCTTGTCAACAATTTCTAGTATATTAAAGGGCGTGGATCTTCTTGGAGTAGATTATGTATTTATTTCTGTAGTCAAGAGGTAATAGTAATACATGCTGCTCTGGAGCTTGTTTGAGTTGGTTATCTAACATCCATGGCTAATATTTTTGGTTGTGCTGCTAGTGATCATTGGAGTTTGTTAGTCATCTACCATCTTGGAGATTTGAGAGGTATGATCTCTTACCATCTCTGCAGATTTTAAATTTTTTACTTTATAAGCTAATGATACCAATCTTTTTTTATCTTATATTTCTTTCTCTATCACAACAACTTTGATATTCTTGTGCAGACAAAGATAAATTGTCATGCATTCTTCACATGAATTCGATGGCAGGAACATACATGGATATAAAACAACCTATTATGAGGTAAATTAAATGACAATTTTTTGCTCAAGGTATTAATTAAATTGTTGATTCCAATTAGTGGATATTTGTCTGTGGTACCATAATGGCCAAATACATAAAAAGTAACACAAACTTTACTTATTTTATAAAAAATTAACATTACAGAACTGATATAACAGGCAAATGCAAGAAAGGTTGAGAGACATAAGTGAATCTAAGAAGAATCAAAGATAGTTATTGGTTAAAGTCTTAATTTATAACCCTGGATAGAGTAATTTTTTTTTGGTAATGCCTCAATCAACAAGATCTGATAGTGCACTAAGATACCTCAAGCCATTAGCTGTGGTAACCTTGTGATAATATCCTTGTAATCCTCCCATGTTGCCTATTCTCAGCTCATAAGCAATTAGACCTACACTCTTTTTGAAGTTCAGTTAACTGTTTTCTCCTTTCTTATGTTGAAATGCAGGTTTTGTTGAGTGTATGGAAGATGTACGATATTGAAAATGGGAATGAACAAGAGATTTATAACTATGACATTACATTATCACCTAAGGTTCTCTTGCTTCACTTTTCTACTTTTTTGACAAAGTAGTTGTTTTATATTCAAATGATCTTGCCTAGTGGTGATTTCTCATGTACTCAATATCTAGTTTTATGAACCATCTTAGCAGCTACCGCAACAGGAAGATGGTCATGATTGTGGACTTTTTATCATTCACTACGCAGAACTTTTCTGAAGCTAACTTCAGAACCACCCACATGTACTAAATATACCGACTTTGTAAGTTGTTATTTGAAACTTATTCTCTCTTGAGAATAAAGTTTGTTAAAAGCTTGTTGCTAAATGTTCATCTAATTGTGATAACAATCACCCATGACTACTCGATCAATACTTTAGCGACAGTAATAACGCGTGACTATATTGTGGATATTTTGTGACGATTTTAGAGTGTGGCTACATCAATTTCATATAGTGACGACATAATATTATGACTAATTTATGATATTCTAGTGACGATAAACACATACGACTATAGAGTATTTCTGCCGTGATGAATAATTTACGTGCTAAAAAGACGAACATGTTGTGACAAAAATCATATGTGACTAAAAACATCGACTTCAATGACAATAATCATTCGTCACAATAAATGAATAAATAAATATAGTGATAATATATTTTTGTCACAAAAATAATGACTCTAGTGACAAGATTGCATATCACTATAATCCTATTTTTTGTGACAATATTTACTTGTCGTCACTATAACTTATAGTGTCAGCACGTATAGCTACAACTCGACAACAACCACAAAAGTCGTCACGTAATACTTTTAGTGACGATTTTGACATTTATAGAGACGAAAACCATCGCTACTAGAAGCATTTTTTTGTAGTGATTGTCATTGCAAAAATATTTAATTTTCGTATGACACGTATCTGCATTGACTTGCCAATTTAATTAATCTGTGAGATAGCTATCTTACTTGGACTAGTGTACAACAACCACACGCCATCTTCGGATTGGTTGGTCAAGTGTCGTGGGAGTACTGTTTATAAAAATTTCAAACCCTAAATAAGTAAATAGAAAAAAAAATATTGCTACATCAGTAATGGACACATTAAGTGTGTCATGGTGGATAGGGGAGTGTTTCTGTCTAATTTATACAATACAATTACAAATCTAAATCTTGTGTGGATTTTTTTTATATTTTGTTATTATTTTCTTAAATACAAATGATATTATTTTATTAATAAATTAATTCATAAAATATATTTATTTTAAAAGAATCGGATTCTCTGTTGTCTAATGGTGTGACATCATCAATTGCATCGTTAGATAATTGTCATGCGCCCAATAGAGGACATCAAATATATCAAAATAAAAATTTCGATCATGTCCAATTTCATCAAATATCAATTTCCACATCGATTCATAACAAAACATTGTTCGTTGAAAAATCTTGAAATTTATTTCATTGCGATCGTATATATATATATATATATATATATATATATATATAGGGAAAGGTTCACATGCAAATAAATCTTAGTGTGAGAAGTGCGAATTATGCTTAAAACTATACAAAATCATGCTACAGCTATACAGAATCATGCTATGTGCATGTTGCTTATAAGCATAACTAAGCATGATTTTGTATAGTTTTAAGCATAATTCGCACTTCTCACACTAGGACTTAAATCTATATGAACCAAACTATATATATATATATATATATATATATATATATATATATATATATATATATATATATATTCAAGAGGAGTCTTGATTCGTAGTAATAATCCCAAAGTGAACAATTGAGAGACAAATAACCGTCCATAAAATATTTGTTCAAATTTTTCGGCACGTATTTCAATGAGTCAAAAAGTAGATGTTAGGATAAAATTTAAGTCTCACTTAATATAATATATTATACCCTATATTAAGTAGAATGATACAATATATCAAATGAAACCTAAATTTTCTCATAACATCTACTTTTGGATGCATCAATATGCCTGCCGAAAAAATTGGACACACATTTTATGTGTAGGGTATAGGCTTCCCATTTTATGGCTAGAGAGAGTAGTTAGCATTTTTGTCTTCTTGTCATGTTTGGTACTTATGATGTTTTTTTTTTTTCTTCTTCCGTTTCTTCTGAAAGTTGATTTCTAAAATTAAATTAAGGACATAAAGAAAATTAGGCAACATACGTTGTATAAAATAAACTATTTAAAGGGGTATTATAGCTAGCCATAATTTAATATAATAGTACTAAATTATTGGGAAAAAAAAAAATGAGCGGTCGAGTTACGAATAAGATGTCGGTATATTAATTAATTTTGCTGTTTGATTTTAATATTTGTGCCATTAATTGTCTACGATTGAGCTTACCTATTACTCTCAAAAACTGTAAATGAACCACAAACAATAATTCATAATTCAACCACCTTATATTCCCACAGCTACCACCTTCTTCATCTTCCATCACTCTCTCTCTCTCTCTAGACTCTCTCTCTCTTCTGTAAACAAGCATCCGTATAAATGGAGAATGCTTCATCCCTAGAGGATGGCCCTCCCAATCCCTCCTTCGACATGAGAGGCCACACCATCAAGTTCCCACGCAGCGTCTCCTCCAAGGAACCGCCGCGCCCCGACGCCGCCGCCACCCTCCCTCCACGGCTGAGCGCCACCACCGCCGCCTCCCTCTCCCTCCCCCTCCCCCTCCACCACTCGCAGCCCTCCACCCCCCGCCTCTCCTTCGCCACCGACGCCTCCAAGCTCGACGCCGACGCCGCCTCCTACCGCTGCGTCTCCTCCGTCCTCAAGAAGGACGGCCAGATCCTCTGCATCGCGGCCGCCAACGGCCTCATCTACACCGGCTCCCAGGGCAACGCCGTCCGCGTTTGGAAGATGCCGGAGTTCACCGAGTGCGCCCACCTCAAGACCAAGGCGGCCATGGTGGTGGCGCTGCAGGTGTCCAACGATAGGGTTTACGCCGCCTACGCCGACTGCAAGATTAGGGTTTGGCGCCGCACGTGGGAAGGGGTCGTCAAGCACGTGCGCATCGCCACCGTCCCGGCCGCCGGCAGTTTTCTCCGGGGATACATCGCCGGCCATGATAAGACGGTAAGTTTTCTCTTCTAATAACAATTATGATTATTTTAAAAAATAAAGTGGGTTTATTAATTATGTCTCATAAAATATAGCTACCTAGCTAATAAATGAATGTGACAAAAATATTCAAAGCCATGGATTCAATTTTCATTTTTTCAAAATCATCACTATGCATTACGTATATAGGATAACATCATTAATACTTACCTTACGTATTGTAGCATTGAATTAAGCGAAGCATTTGCATGTGCTCGAATGTGGCCTATGAATTCATAAATAATAAATAGTTAATTTTCCCTCCAAAACTATGTTATTTACATTATTTTTTCATTATTTAAAACTTAGAGTCAGCAACAACTTTGAAAGTAATTATTTGCATTAATTAATTTTGCCTATAATTTTTAAGAATAACTTATAAGTTATAACTCAAAAATTTTATGCATAAATTTTAATATTAAAATTACAAAATACTGTATATTTGAACATTTATTATTATTATTATTTCGTATATTTAATTATTGAAGTGATACTTTTTCCGCTGGAATACAACTCTAGTACATATATATCGTTTGGAATAGTGGAATAGGTAACCTTAGAATTAGGGGTTTCTAATAAATCAAAAGTCTTATTATGTCTCGATCTTGATAGATATTGTCCAAAATCAAGTGGTTTTCATGAGCACTTTTTAGTTAGCTAGTTTTCCTGCTTCACATTTATGAAACAATGGCTGCAATTAAAGAGTTTGTTGGGTTCATATACACTATGTATTAATGAGATATGTATCCATATCCTCCAAATTATTGTCAAATTTAATTCTTACAACTTCCATACAATTTTATTTATTTTATTTTTTATTTTTTATTTTTTTCTAATTGAATTTGAAGTCTTATTGCATTGATGAAACATATGCCTTTGCTCGTATAGAAAACACATTGGTTTCTTATTTTATTTACGCGCAATTAATATAATGCATATGCCATCATATAACTCGCTCGTACATATAATTAAGATATTTTCTACATAAATACTCATTTATTCCAAGTTCTATTTTATTGATTTCTGATAAATGCATGACCCACCCTAATAATGAAAAAGGGTCCAATTTGACATACATGTTCTCCATATATAGCCTACTACTTCCCACTTGGATCATCTATCTCAATTTCGGTATTTTAAACGTGTCTCAAATTGTAATTTTTTTTTTTAGTTTTATGCATTTTTTTTCAACAATTTTAATTTATAATGATTTAATTTAATTTTATAATTATTTTTTTAGAGTTCACTCATCCAACTAAAATTTATAATTATATTTTAGTATTTAATTTCACTTTTACGTAGTATTAATTAATTTGTGTTGATAAATTCAAAATTAGAGTATATAATTTTTAAGAATTTCACCAATGATTGCCACGGATAAAATTTATAAAATATATAAATTTCACATATGTGGATTTCTATAAAAAAAAATTACCACTATCATTATCATTATTGTTGATTTTAATTTTAATTTTTTTTATAATTTTTTGCAGTCGAAACATCTAGGGCCAATCTCGTCGCTAGCAATCAATACTTCCGATGACATTTTATACTCAGCTTCACTCGACAAGACCGTAAAAGTATGGCGAATCTCCGACTTCAAATGCATCGAGACGATCCAGGCCCACCTCGAGCCCATCAACGCCATCTCCCTCGCCGACGACGGCGTCCTCTACACCGCCTCCGACGACGCCACCGTCCGCGTGTGGCGTCGCAACTTCTGCAGCGGCGCCCGCCCCCACTCCCTCACGGTCACCCTCCCCACCAAGTACTCCCCGGTCAAGACCCTCGCCCTCACCCTGGACGGGGGCGTCCTCTACGGCGGCTGCACCGACGGCTACGTCCACTACTGGCTCAAGGGCTGGTTCTCCGGCCAGCTCCAGTACGGCGGCGCCCTGCCGGGGCACACCCACGCCGTCATGTGCATGGCCAGCGTGGGCCCCTACGTGGTGAGCGGGTCGGCGGACTCGACGAGCCGGGTCTGGGTCCGGGAGGCGGACGGGTTCCACACATGCGTGGCCGTGCTGCAGGGGCACCGGGGCCCGATCAGGTGCGTCACGGCGTTTGCCAACCGCGCGGCGGAGGAGGGAGGGGAGGAAGGGTGCACCGTGTGCACCGGGAGCTTGGACGGCGTGCTCAAGGTGTGGCGGGTGAGGCACGCCGTTGCTGCTAATAAGAGTGGCGATTCCGGCACCAACGGTCGTGATTATTTTGAACTCACTTGATTCGGCGTGGGCTTGACACGTGTATGGTTGTTGAGTGAGGTAGTTTTGATTTGAGATTAGGGTATACTTTGTTTAATTTTTGTAGTTTAGTTTTAATTAAGTGTATATATGATTAGTGGCGTTGAATGTAGTATGGATTTGATTGTCTAGATTATATTTGGGATTAGTATCCAAAACTCTCTTTTTTTCTTCTCTTTTTAGTTTTTTTTTTTTTTAATATTATATGATCTCATTTGATTATTATTGATCATTATATTTTCCCGGCAAATTTAGACCAATTTTGAAATTTCATTTTTGATTAGTTACTTTCCAACATTTAAACGAAATGCTCAATTCATGAAGTATAACCACTAACCCACGTCCAAAGGTTAGTTTCTTTTCTATTTGCTCATTTATTTGTGTCGTTTTTTTTCTTTTTTCTTTTTCTTTTTACTTTTTATTGCTGAAATTACAATTACGTCACATTAACTAGTTTGTATCCCGTCGTAATTCGACGGGTGTCATTTTATTGTAGTAATTATTAAGATGATTGTATTATGATAATTTGTTAAAAAAAAGTGTTACAAAATCAAATTAAATTTTATTAAAAAATATTTTAATATGTTGTACTATGTTTAGAAAATAGCATGAAGGTCTGCCCGATCAACAGAAAATTTTGAAACGATTCTCATTTTATGTCTAATTTATTGTGAAGTGTTTTATATTGAAAATATACAATTTTGTTAAAACAAATTACAATTATAGTTATCTATACATACTAAAGAATTCTAAAATTTTATTGACTAACGGGTCACCTCAAAATCAATTTTGTGACTAATATATTGTCAAGTGTTTGAAATTAAAAATATATTTTTTTGTTATAAAAAATTGACAATTATAGCTATCGATACATACTAAAATAATTTTAAAAATATCAAAATTGAACTTGAGTCTAAAAAAATAAAAAAAATAAAAAAACATATTTATTGATACATACTAAGAGCATTTCAAAAACTTTTTGGCTAATGAGCCACCTCAAAATCGAAATAGTGTTAGGGCAAAAAAATTCAAAACTTTTTGGCCAATGGGCCACCTCAAAATCGAAATAGTGTTAGGGCAAAAAAATTCAAAACTTATTGACCAACGGGCTACCTCATACCGAAATAGTGTTAGGGCCAAAATACTTTTTTTTACTGAAAAACGGTTTAGCCTAATCAACCCAAACTAAAAAATACCCCCAGCCTGATAAGGATTACATGATAATCGTTGAAACGTGTATAATATATTGTCAAGTGTCTTAAATTTAAAAATATTATAAATCAAAAATAGTTTAGATTGATCAACTGGAACTGAAAATAGACTTAACTCTTACTTTCGTTTTCTTTTTTTTTCTTTAAGAAAAGTAACAAAAACACCCTTAACGTTGCTAAGCAAAAATACCCCTCATGGAATGTTTTTCGGGACATGGCCAAAATAATCATACACGTCGACCCGTACACGCATTCGTACACGTACCGGAGGGTTGGTGTTTGTACTCGCCGGTTCGGGTTCGGAACCGTACCCGTCGAAGGCGGCGGTTCGGGTACGGGTACGGGTACTGAAAGTTGAACCCCCAACCCGCTGGTTCCTATTCGAGCTGACCCTCCATTTTGATATGTATTTCATATAAAAATATATTTTTTTATTAATTAGTTTTAATTCGAATGCACTCTTTAGCTTACTTTAGCGTTTTTTCCATTAAAAAATTATTTTAACGGTGCTCAGTCCTTCAAGATTAAATCTTTAAATAACTTGACATCCTCTAATTCATTATTTAGAGGTCTGGTTTTGGTTTACATTGATGGATTCTTTGCAATAAAATATATATTTTTTATTTCAAATACTTCGAGGTACAACTAATCGAATTTAAAATGAATTTTTAATATTAAAATATTAATTGTAAAACCCACTGGAACTGTCGGGTTGTACTCGTACCTGAACCCGCATTTGGCCACCTCTACATGGTTCGAGCAGTTGAACCAGTCGAACTATGGTGAACCGTTTAATAAATTTTCAAAAATTTCTTGGTCTAGAGCCAAAATATTTTATGTAATGTCCCGGGCCTACGGGTTGGGAGCCCGTTACGCTACGGTGGCACAATAGGCTCGCTTGCAACTACTTGGCGTTCGTACTCGCTTTGCCAAAATGGGTAACCCAAGTTGCTAGAGAGTACATTGAGCCCATATTTATACTGTCTTGACAGACCATACTTATTCGATATGGGATGTCACATTTTAACTCAAAAATATTTTAGTTTGATCGATTCAAATCGAATATTTCGGCCAACGGGCGACCTCAAAATTGATTTTATGTCTAATATTATACATATATACATATTAAAAGATTTTTACAAATTTCTTGGGCAACGGGCCACCTCAATTGAAGTTGTGTTAAGGCCAAAATATATTAACAAACTCGAAAATAGCATCACATACTTATTTGATGTGGGATGTCATAATCTCCCCCCATTGAATATACAACGTCTTCATCATGAATTACATGTAGGACCGCCCCCGGGGCCATGGAGCTCGCCCGGAGTCGGTTCTAATAACATTTATAATGCCCCGGTACCATGGGGTGGAAGCCCGTTATGCTATGGTGGCACAATGGGCTGGCTAGTAACTACTTGGCGTTCGTTCGCGCTTTGCTAAAATGGTTAACTCAAGTTGCTAGAGAGACCATTGTGCCTATACTTATACTGTAGCAACTACTTGATGTTCGTCCCCGCTTTGCTAAAATGGTTAACCCAAGTTGCTAGAGAGTCCATTGAGCCTATACATATACTGTCTTGACATTCCATACTTATTAGATGTGAGATATCACATTTTAACTCAAAAATAATTTAGTCCGATCGATTCAAATTGAAAATTTCAAAAATTTATTGGCCAACAGGCTACCTCAAAATTGATTTTATGTCTAATAGCATATATATATTTATTTATTTTTAAGAATTTGACAAACGTAGTTATCTATCGATATATATTAAAAGAATTTTACAAATTTCTTGGCCAACGGGCCACCTCAAAATTAAAGTTTTGCTAAGACCAAAATATATTAACAAACTCAAAAATAGCATAAAGAATTGGATTAATCAAAAATTTTGAAACGGTGCTTAAATTTTGTGTTAAAAATATATTCTGAAAGTTAGCTTAGCTCGATTTGGGCGAGCCAACCCGGATAGCCCGATAAATATGGGTAAAAAGCACGAATTGACCAAACGCATGCGTAACTCATTTAATTAGAGACCCAATTATTTCTTGTGTAGTTCTACTTATTTTGAGTGTCAAATGGTCAATTTAAAGAATGCAAACATCTACTATTATTTTACTTTCTATGAGAAATACCAAAATAATTTTGCATGATTATATTATCTAAATTCTCTTTTATATGCAACTATATGTATGTGCTTAGCTTTGAGATTTCGATGTGGGATGGAAAATTTTAAATAAATAGAAATACAATATAAAATGATATTTTCCATCCTTCATTCTTATTTATCTAAAATACATCTATATTTACTCATAAACACAATTAAATCAATAGTTTAAAATTTTATTCATTGTTATATTAACAACTATGAATTGATTTGTGTGCACTAACACTACAATGATTATCTTATAAACTTACAAATATATCAATATACATATTCTTATCGTAATTCTATATATTTGAAATTCTATTAATATATAGAATATACAATTAGAATTAATTTGTATAAATATATAGATTTTAGATAAATAATTAATGGAGAATGTAGGAGACGCCACGTAGGCACGTGATTGTGGTGCTCCAAATCCGGAACGAAACATATAATACAGTATATTGTATGTCTTAAATAACATTAATTAATTATGTGGTGAAGTGGTATAAGATATAGACTATTGTGTTGGAGATCATGAGTTTGAATCCTCCCCTCCTCGTAATTATAATTAAATTTTTAAATTTGAAGTGCAAAAAATATATATGTACAATATAAAATATATAAATAATAATTAATATATATAAATAAATAGATTTTAAATAAATAAGAATGGAGGCCGTAGATGATGCCACGTAAGCATATGAATTAACGTGATACTCCGAATCCATTGCAGAATTATATATAAGATTTTTCTATAGTTTTTTTACGATCTAAGTTTCATTCCTCTAGGTTGTATTGGATTATATATATATATATATATATATAGCATGATTTTGATTGTCGTTAAATAATTTGAATTATTGGCTTTTGTTTATATTTTAAGATTTAATATATGTAGAGGAGTTTTTTAAACAATCTATAGATCGTTTTATTATTATTTGTTCTAAATGAGATTTATTTAAAGCAAAATTGCTCTTTTGAATATGTCTACCACTTAGTAGCGTCACGTAGATAATTTTTTTCATTTAAAATTTAAATTTTTTAGTAGGGTCTAAGTGTTTTTGATAAGATTTTTATCAATTTCTTTATTTATATTATTGTCACCTCATTCGTTGACACATTAAACATGCATACGGTGGGCATTAGAGCATTCCTCTTACTCAAAAGTATTATTCTATAAGTGTATATGTTTAACTCCTAATGTGTGGATATGCCAAAAATGTTTAAATTTATACATAATCATGCATAAATATGCACATAATCATGCTTATTTATATGTAATTTGATGCCTAAAATATTTTCATGCTTATTGTATATTGCAACCACTTATATCGATATCTGTTGTAAATCTTAGTGAGATCAATGGCTCGAACCTATTTTGTCTGAATCCATATGTAAATGTTAAAAAATATAAATCCAACTAGAAAAAGAAATAATAAAAATAGTGGAAATTTAATTTACCATAAATGAAAAAAAAAAAAAAAAGTACTAGTAAAAGTTAATAGCATAATATAGTAGTTGCAGAATTTGAACAGAGAGGTCTAGCACTTTACCAATTGGACTAAACTCAAATAATATGGGTGTTTGAGTGTGCTGTGTTGCAAGAAAAATAATATGATATTTTTATAATACAATTAATTTAAATCAGGTATTCCAATAATTGACTTGATGAATTCGATATTTGGATACTCAATAATAAATTCAAGTTCGGATTCGAGACAAATATTTGACATTTTTGAATTTAAATATTTGAATAATTTAGAAAGAGCTCTGATTGCCCGTGTGAAGCCGGGTTTCTCGAAAATCTAATGAAAATGTTACAAAATTGAATTGAATAAAAAAATTGAAGATCCAATTTGAAGTCAGATCAAAATTGGGCCTCATTAAGAAAAAAAAAGAGTATAATCATAACTAAAAAAAATCAGCTTTTCGAAGCCCAATGATGCTATGAATAATTGTAAAGAGAAAATATAATATATTTACAGCCGCCGTCGCCGCCGCCGTTAGCCGGGAAATGACAGCTTGCAGGTCTCTGTTCAGGTACATTGATTCATATCTTTGTTCTTATCCATTTTCATTATATATATAGTTGAATATTGTATTGCAGGCTCAATTTTCTGCTTCGTGAAACTACAAACACTTGTGCAAAATCGAAGCCCTTGCTAGAATTGCAGGTGCGAAATTGCGACGAATTATTTGAACTATTCTGTATTATCCAAATAATAGTAGGTTTTCACCATTTTAATTCTACTCTACTTTGTAAAATTATGTGACAGAAGCGTAAGCTTTGGCATGGTTTTAGCTCTCAGTTGAATATGGATGTTAGAAATGGAAGGGGAAAGGGTAAAAATGTTGCGCAAACATGGAGAGCAGTCTCAACTCGGCCTGATTGCTCTAAAGGTAATCTTTCTTCGACTTTGCAATTTTTTTTTTATTATTATTATTTTTTTTTATTTTATTTTTTTTTTTGTATTTCTGTTTTTCCTTAAGGAATCAAAATAGTTATTCATCGTTGCAGAATCGAATTGTAGCGTTATTGGTATGATTTTGGTAATGGTGCTGAATGAGATGATGAAATTTGCCGTATCAGCTTATGGTTATAGGATTTGGATAACACTATACGCTTACATTTGTTTGATGTGTGGGTGTAGTGTATTCTATATTTGTATACACTCTATAGTATCGTAGATGATGATGGCAACCCGAAATCGTACGAAGCAGTCTTATCATAAAGCAATCATTTGATGACAACTGTTTCAGAGCGGTTGCTTGATTCTCTTTGTGTGATTATTTGGTGATGGATGTGAAAAATTCATGCTTTCAGGTGATGGTACTTCTTCAACTGTCTCGAAAGCTAAATTTGCTGACGAGCCAGTTGGCCAAGGAAGCGGCAAGATTGATGCATCACTAGATGAAAACTCAACACCTCATATGAAACATTCAATATCTATGATGGTAAGGACTTTCATTTATATTTGAGAGCACAGTTATTAATCTTGTTATCTCTGTATTATATAAGGTTTTCCAATAATCCTTTTCTGAAAGTATTGCTACTGCTTAGTTTTATTGGTTTCTTCTTGGCTGCTTGGGTTACTTTGACTCCATTTGAAGTGTGGGAAGGTAGTCCTCATATGTGGACACTTTTATGTAGCTTGAAATTCTATTTAGGATGAGTCTTTGAAATTTGAGATTATATTGAGACACTATCTGTTTGTTTTGTTCATAACAATGAATGAGATTGCCTGTGCTCTAGCTAGGGAGCTGGTCAACCCCCCTCAGTGCATCGTTCCTTTTTTGAACAAAACATATACTGAGCCTCATCATTCACAAAAAATATTTGGTTTGGCTTCGAAAAACATCACCATAGTTGCATCATCATTTTTTCCTTCTGTACAGATCATGTTTTTTTCCCTCACGACCCAAAAATCTTGAAGAGTAAAGTATTATGACTTGCAGTACCGTGCTGATTATTAGGCGGACATATACATATACAAGTTGTTATTGTCTAAATTTTTATTTATCTTGGTTCTACTGTAATCCCGAGAAAGTGTCTTTGAGCATATTTTTTCAGAATTGGAAAATAATCAAGAATGAAAATTGTAATGTTTTAAGCCACTGCAGTCTGTAGTTCTTTTTTCTTGGCTTCTTACCACCAAAGGTTTAGCATATAAGTATTTATTCTGAACTGAGTTTGTTTCTTCAAGGGGGAGTGTTTGTTTCTAGTTATTAAAAGGGGTTGCATGTAGCGATGGTCTCCATACCTTTATCTGATGCACCAGTGTGGTTTGATGCCTTGATGTTGCAAGCTTAACCCACTGGCCAAAAGACCGCCGTTTGCAAATAGCAAAAACCCGATCTTAATGTTTCTTTCTAAGCTGATCTAAAATCGAAGGCAGGCGATTGAAAGTTGAATCTGGAACTGCTTTTCAGGATAGTTATCTTCTTATTAAGCTTAGAAGTCCTTGAAAATCCTCAACTTTTATTTGCTGTCACCCGTTTCTGTCTTTTTGCCTGATTATTATCTCCGACTTCCCTAAGCTTTACTCTCTCAATAAGCACATCGCAGAACTAAACACTAGGTTTGGAAAGATTTGGTTGAGTTGTAGTTATTTGTTGATAGAAGAAAGTTCAACCTGGGTTAGAAATTACAAGGTTTCGCAAAACAGTCAAAACCCATAGGTTCTCTAGGAATCATTTTCTATTTCATGCATCGGGAGGAAAATAAGAAAGAGTGAAAGAGAAGAAAAGAGTTATTGCCCTTCTGACAAACTTAGAGAGTTAGTTTTCTTGAGAGTACTTGAGCCGGTTTATCATTAGGCCCTCCTATTGGGTATTTTTAGTTTTAGCTGATCTAATGTATTCTTGCAGATAGGAGCATCCTTAATGCGGTTCATTAAAGGGCAATGGTATGGCTCTCGACGTTGAGACTTGTCTTGATTATAACTTGTAATAATCTTTGTTCTACAATCTGGACAGGGGAGCCACTCAGAAGAGAATTGAGGCAGAGACTGGCGTTCAAATTATATTTCCATCATCTAAAAAAGAGGATTCTATCAGTGAGTCTATTGTTTCAAGATATGTTGTTTCCGCCTCAAAGTTATTCCTCAGTATATTTTCGGCCAACTAATAAAAGGAGCTTTCTTTACTGTTCTTAAGTTCCATTTCGTATTCGGATTTCTTTCTAAATCATCATTTTCTGGTATTATAACTGCTGTATACAAGTTTTATTTATTGATATTCCCCTTTAAGTTTTTATTCTTGTTCTACCATGTCACTTTAGTGATTTATTAGTATGGATGATATATGAAAATAAGTATTCATGTCTTATCCTGTCATGTGATACTGACTTGTGTATCATTGCAGTCCTTGAAGGCAACTCCATTGAAAGTATTACTCTAGCATCCGAGAAGATACAAGCTATTATTGATAAGGTTGATTGGTTTAGCTTTTCAGCTGACTTAAATTGTATAATAGCTTGTTGCTAATGTGGATTATTAGTGCATGAATACACCCATAGCTGATTATATTTATGTAAATGTTTTGAGATAAATGGAATTAACTTTTGCATTGACATATACTTAACATATGCTTTTCTCTCCAACAGGCTGTTAATAGTCGTGAATTTGACTATTCTCACTTCGTTTCGCTTCCTTTGGCTATTCATTCTGGACTACTTGACAAACTTGTCAATTTTCAAAATACAATACTTGGAACAGCAGCTGATGATAAAGATAATAATATTGATAATGATACGGCTGGAGATCACACTTCAGCTTCCGAAGTTTCTGTTAAATTGAAAGTGAAGAAAGCTGATGCTAATGTTGGAGTAAACATAAACAGTGACCAACTTCCAGAGACATCTGTAGTTGCAGAAGTCAAAGCTACTGTCGGTGCTGATTCAAACGTTAGAGTACATAAGACCAACATTCCTCTCGTCAGTTACACTCCTAAAGATTCAAAGTCTCCTTCTTCAGATACCACCTCATCTAAATTGTCAGGTAATGAGATTTAGCTGTTGATTGAGATTCATAACTCCCCCCCCCCCCCAAAAAAAAGGACATAATGAAAGAAGATGGAGCTCGGTTTGATTCTTGATGTTTGTGTCTTTTGATGTGGAAATTATAGAAACTATATAAGCCTACTGAGCATGCACTAAATGGTTCGTCCTGTGATTCTTCCTCCACGTTGATCGAATCACATTTTACATGCAGAGTTAGGAATTGAGAAGTCCATATTCATTAGACCAACGACCTTTCACCTCACTGTTCTCATGCTGAAGTTATGGAATAAGGAGCGGGTTAAAGCAGCTGCAGATGTTTTGCAGGTAAATTAGTTGTAACCATCTCTTATCTTATTGACCATTGTTTATATTCACAGTTCCTTTTTCTGCCTTCTAGAGTGTCTCGTCAAAAGTAATGGATGCTATAGAGAACCGGCCAGTTTTGATCAGACTCAAGGGCCTGGTAAGGTTTCATCTTGAATTAATCTTTAATTATGTGATGATCTTATTCCCCGCATGTTATTGGTTTCTATTGCTCGACAATTGTTACAAATAGTTCTCAAGATTGTTTGTTGCTCATTTCTCTGGAACTCTTCCTAAAACATAAAACGCTGCTTGATATTTGTAGTGGCTGCATGCTTAAATTATAGTATTGTTTTTATCCCAGATATGGATACAGACAAATGAACAATACGACATTCTTTGGTGTCAAATTTATATTAAATGTCTTTTTTCAGAGTAGTTACTGTGGTCGTGCGACTTAATAGAGGTTTTATTCGATATGTCTTTCAGGACTGCATGAGAGGCTCTAAGGCCAAGGCTTTTGTTCTTTATGCTCCTGTGGAAGAAATTGGTGGCGAGGGACGACTTTTACGTGCTTGTCGTATCCATATATAAACTCCAAAACTAATGCCTGTAGCAACACTATTATGTTTAGATTACTTGAAGAATTGTTTTAGGTTTTCTTGAACGTTCTTAGAAGTCATCACTGATGCGTTTGTTGATGCTGGCTTGGTCATTGGTAAAGATGCCGAACAGCTGAAGGTACTTTCATTATAACTACGAGCACATTTTTCATACGATTTAGGAAATACAGATATTTCAACACTACTTCAATGATGCTTAACAAGATTAGAATTCACATTTCTCCTATCTTTTCCACCGATATAAAAACTGCATTTCTGCATATTCAAATTACATTCGATGATCTGTAATCTTTCCCTTTGATGCAGTTGCATGCCACCCTTATGAATGCGCGCCAAAGGAGAAGGTACAGCTCCTGTGCTTGTGTATGTTCATTACATGATTGTACCAGTAACAAATCTTCGACTTGCTGAAAATTGACCCTTTTACTTCGACTTTTTCATTTTATTTCTTTCTTTCCAGAAAGCCAGGGATTAGAATGGCAGAGCCGTTTGATGCTAGAGGCATTTTCGAACTTTATGGTAACGAGGAATGGGGGGAGTACGCTATAAGCGAAGCTCATCTCTCTCAAAGGTTCGTGTACGATGAGAGTGGCTACTACCATTGCTGTGCTTCAATTCCTTTTCCTCAAAACATGCAATTAGATTGATCCTTTCATCTTTGGGATTTGAGAGTTTCCAATCAAATCTACCCTAGTTTGTACTGCAATTTCTTTGCTTGAATGTACAACAATCCACCCCCCCCCCCAAAAAAAAAAAATGTATAGCATGACCCTTGTGTATTTCTCTGCTTACATACGCTTTATTAATATAACGGATATAATTTGGTGTTTTGTATTTTTTCTGTTTCTTTTTATACTGTTTGATATTATAATGTTTTATTCACTGATTTAAGTTTCAGTGCTTCCATTTTTGGAGTTCCATCACAAAGGTTATTCTATATAGTGTTATTTATAGTTTATGATCTGAACTTTGACTATTTTTTTATTTCTAAGCTGAACTTCATTTTATTTTTCAAAAGATTAGAACTTTCAAAAAAAAAAAAAAAAAAAAAATGACTTGTTACTTTACTTCATTTTATTTCTAAAATGATCTAAAAATTTTATAATTTTTTTATTTATGGCTTGTATTTTGAATTTCGACGTTCCGTAAATGACTTAATTTGCTGTTAAAATGAATTGAGATTTTATGTCCCACCTCACCATCGTCTTTTCGAATATCCTAATTCATTTTAATTGCGATTTAAGTCATTTAGGCAACATTGAATAAAATGAAGTTTAGTTCACAAATTAAAAAGTAGTCAAAGTTCAAGTCATAAACTATAAATAACTCTCTTGAATGAAGATGGTTCTTTTGCATAATCTTCGCCGTAGAGTGAATGACATGAGGTTGTTTGCAATTCTAAAATCACAATATTTAATCCCAATTATCAATTTATAGATAAGTTATTACTCATTCTCTTTGAATTAGAAATCGTGAAAACCGTATATGGAAACTAATGTGGTTGAAACTCTTAGATTAAAATAAAATAAATCCAATTTAAAATGGACCCCATGAGATCGCTCTCACAATTATTTTTTTACACCGACCATCCTATGAAATTTTGACATCGTGCATAGTTATGGCCGTCCAACAATCATTTTCTCTCTCTCTCTCTCTTTTCTTTTTATTATTTTTTATTTATTTTTATTTTTTATTATTAAAAAGAATCAATTTGTTTTCATGATTATGCTTTTCATTTTCCTCCATCATTTGCTCGTATCCAAAGTGGAACTCTATTTTAATTTTGTCTCCTCGAGGGTTGGAATCGGAAAGCGAAATGTCATCTTCATTAAAATATATGGAATTCCATAATTTATTATTTTTATTTAATATGGTTTATTCGCTCCGGTGAAAAAGAAACGTATATAGTTCACTATATGTGTAGGATTATAGTATCATAGTAGTAGTATTTGTTAGTTATATTAACAAACTATTAAAATACGAAATGAAGTAAATAGTATATGCAGTAGGTGCTTGAGTTGTTCAAATCGATGTTAGCTATTATTGTCACTTATTTGTGAAGAAAATATTATTATCACTTATTCAAAAATTTCACATGCACTCGTAAAATCATCTCTTTTCCACCCCACGTTAAAAATAATACTACAAAATCTTTTTAGGCAATCAAAACTGTAGTTTGAAAGATTTTGCACCAATAATTAAAACCAAAAGAAGAAATATATAAAACTGCACAAGAACATGATTTATACATATATTTCCACAAATATACTCCCTCCGATCCGTCCCAAACTAGTTGAGGCGATATAAAATAATAAAACGACTCATCTAATTTTGGACAGAGGGATTATTAAATTCCATCGATTATAATACCCCTGACTGCTGCCCTCCTCAGAACCATTTTAACATACTAGCAGGGATAACGTGCGTTGCACGTTGATTCACTTTTTAGTATGAGAAGAAAATATTAAATTTATCATTAAACTCAATATTTCCATAATGGTTCATAAATACACATATATGATGAAAAAACGATGATGTTGTTGATATTTTGAAGTTTAATTACTTAAAAAAAGAGTGAATAAAGAAACTCCCAAAGGACTATATATAGTACGGAGTAATGATGAAAAATATTTTATTTCAAAAAATTTACTTTGGAATGCATAATTTACTGTTATTTTTATATAATGATACTTTATTAATGATTACGTGTGTTGCACGTATAATCTCTATTGTATATGAGTAATTTATTTTAAATTGTAGTAATATAATGCGTATCAATTTTTTTAAAAAATATTATTATATTAACTTCAACAATTTCGGCAAGTAAATGTGAAAAGTAGACAAAAAATGAGCCTTAGTAGACAAAATATATTTTCCATTGTATAACTCTCTACTACTTGAGCTCTAATGCAAAATAGAATTAGGGTTCAAAATCTAACATGTCATCTAACTTTATTAAGTACTATAATTGAATTAGATGTAATTCTTAGTTTCAAATTTATCGCATGGAAAAAAGCACAAAATCTAATTTCTAATAAATTTAATATGAGAATTTAAAAATATCTATTATATATATTTTCAGATAACTAATAATTCTATGATTTTACTGAACTTTAATTATTCTGCGATCATATTCTATATCGTAAATTATATCATCTTAGTTATGTCTTCCTAGTGATAGATGACTATATATAGAGATATGTATGAGTATGAAATAAAAATGATTATATTTATTAAAATATAAATATTTTAAATATTTTAAAATATAGAATAATCTATTGAATAAATAAGAATATGATAATTTATAAATAACTCACTCATTCCTCGAAGATACTATGTATTGTATGCCATAATTTTTTTAACTATAAATATACTTCTCACACTCTTAGTGAACAAACCAAAATGGTTAAAATGTCACACTCTTAGAGGACGGATGGAGTACCATTTTACTAATATAATATTGAAATTTAAGATTCACTTTTTATTTTCCAATTTCTTTTTATCTTACGTCTTCATCATGTTTATCAAGGTTGTTTAGCTTAGAATATTGGAATAATGTTAATATATTCATATTTTTATGGTCTTAGTTAGCAAACATTTTCGAAGGAATAAGAACTTATATAATCAAAATTTCGAGATACAATATAGATAATTATTCAAAAGATTAAATTTTATTTTATTTTATTTTTACTCATAGATGAATATCAATTCGTGTGGATGCGAATTCTGTTGGAAATATAATACTATTAAAATGTAACACTAATGATTTTTAAAGACCTTATAGTTATAGTATACTACATCATTGCCCTTAAATTGAAAACATAGCCAAGGAAAAGAAAAACTATATTTGAAATTCAAATAAGAAATATAAGGGAAAATATAATTTAAATTCCAATATATCTTTTTACTGAGAATATGATAAGATGGATATTTATTGTCACATTATTATCAAAATAAATTTTTTAATAGTGGCAAGAGAAAAGTTTTGAAGACTTTAATTTAACAATCATTTATTTTGTGTTCAACTATATTTTTATAAGCTATATATACATATTTGTAGAGGCCATATTTATTTAAAAATTACATTGTCGGATCCTTTAATTTTTGTGGCGAGAAGTCCAAAAATACTGAAATACCTAACCTATTATGTCCAAACGTTGAAATAGCTATTTCCTTCGTTTTTTAAATGTCTTCCTCATCAAATTATAGTCCCGACTTGGACATTTGTAAAAAATCATCAAATTCGATAAGATAATAAGATAATATTTTTTTTGAAAAATCCCTTTATAAATATTAGATTACATTAAAACTCTAATTAATAACTCATAAATTAATCAATTACAAATATTATGGTAATTTGCTAAAATATGAATCTATTGTTACTTGATTTTCTTAAAAATTTAATCTCATTGGATTTCATCAACCCACTCTTGTGAATCTTTTTGAGTGCATGTGAGATGATCTCTCTTATACTCATATAATGTTTTACGTGTGATCATTCATGAATGATTTTGCGATGCCTTCTAGATGAGAAGACATGGCTGGGTGTTACAAATTATTTTATTTCCATATTGAGATTAATATAGTATGTGTTTCATTCATCATGCATGAATATATTTAATTGACTATAATAGTTATTTAAGTGCAATAAATTAATGTAAGTATGTATATTTAAGTAATTCTAATGAATTGTAACATGCGTCCATGAAAATTATAGTTAATTATATACAATGAGTTGATATTGTACATGAATATATTTAATTAGTTACAAAGAATTAGTTGATGCATGAATATAATCAATGAAACATATATGAATTCATTTATTTTCAATACATATGTACTAAATTTGTTGAATTGAAAAAGTCTATCTTTTAATTAATAAAATATTAATTTATATTAATATCTCTCTAGATTAATAAAAATTCATGGTCCCAAGGTTATTAATTTATAGAGATTTTACTGTACACATATCAAAGAAGTGTGTAAATTTATTTTTGTAACATTATTTTATTTTTATGAGCACCAACTTATATAAAACATTAATTATAAGCGTAAAATGAGAAAACAAATAGCTATTTTATTATCAAATTCTGATATGAAATATTTAAAAGGAAACAAAAACAAAAACTAAATATGACATTTGAAAAAGAAAAAAAAAACGGAGAGAGTAAACAATTACGTCCAAACGTACAAAAGACGGTTTATTTATTATCAAGAATTTAATGTTTTTTGTTATGAAAATTATAATATGCATGAGTACACTATTGATATGATTATATTTTAAAAATAATAATTGAGTTGATTATTCGTTGATTGATATGATTATATTTTAAAAAATAATAATTGAATTGATTATTATTTGATGGAGTATTAAAGTATACAATTTTTTAGTGTGTACATATATAATAAAGACAAATTAGATAAACTAAAATTTGTTAAAACAAAAGGACTCTTTGTAATAGGTATATAAATTTTACTCTATATTATGTGCATGGATTCGATGTATAAATCGTTATATTTTATTATAATTAACCTCAAGAATGTTGATCGTCAATACCCGTCCTAGTGCCTCAAGTATTTTTTTTTTCACATCTTAGAATTAAATAATATTCTATCATAATACGGATAGAGTTTTACTCCTATTAAAGTACTTAAGATAATAATAATTATTTGTAATGTTATATTACAATATTGCCCTTAGTATTAAATATATAATAAGGATATAATAGGTAATCCAAAATTTGTAAAACAAGACACTTTTATAATAGGGTATAGATTAGATAATTAGTTGAAATTTACGGATAAAATACAATAGGAGATGAATTTATATTTGTATGACAAAGATATATATTAGGTGCACAATATAACAACATTAAATTTAAATATAATCATCACTACTGGATTTAGATTTCATGACCTATTTACAAAAAGAGGCACAAGATTTGTCAATCCTTTTAATTTTGGATTTCATATATTTCAAGTAAGTAAAAAAATTTGGATTTGAATTTTACATCTCTCTCTACCCATATACACCCCATCCGTCCTAACGAACTCCAGCATTTTCTTGAATATATATATAAGGTATAAAATAATAAAACGACTCAAAGAGAGTATTAATTAGGAAATCCATTATTCGTTATAATTCCTTTCATCTTGAGTACAATAATTGCCCATTAGCGTCTCAATAAAATAATATGTTTAGATCTTAAATGTACCGATTAAAAAGTTAATTATAGAAAACTAAAGTCTTTTAATTATCAAATTGTAACTAATAATTTATCTCCAAATAATAGGTTTTGGAATTGGTGCTTGGTTTGAGGAGAGATGGAGTCTAATACTAGTTTCGTAGTGTGGTCAAAAAGTAGGTCGTGTGATAACTGAATTGTATCTTGATATTTTCTCAGATTGGTACTCTTTGTACCGCTTTATATCAATGAAATACTTCTTTTTCTGATAAAAATAAATAAATAAATAAATAATAGTTGCCTTTCTTTATTTGAGCCAAACCCCCATGGCCTTAATTAAATCAAGATTCCCCTTATCGATCCATGTCTTACCTCATAATTCAATTATTAATTACCTTAATTAATTGAATTAAAATCACGTAATCGACGCCTATATAAATATTATAGTACACTCGAACCATATCCACAATTTTAATTTTATTTTTTTGTATTAAAAAAAAAAGTGGAAAAGGAAACCAACAAAAAGCTAAGGTTTGATTAATTGGTCGGCGCACTATGTGGCCCAAATTAGGTCAGTCGCCCGCCCCCCTCACCCCAACTTCTCCTCTATCAATATACCTCCTCCTCTGATCTTTTCAAGTTAAGTCATTTTTATTTGGCAATTTTGACACAGTTTTTTAGATAATAAGTTTTAAAATAAATTTTTGAAGAATTTTAAAACTCACCATCAAGAAGCGTGGAAAAAAAAAATTCTTCAAAAAATGACAACTTTTTTTTACAGAAATTCTTCAAAAAGCATGCTAGAATTGCCAAAAAGAAATGACTGAACTTAAAAAGACCAGAGAGAGTATATAATTTTATCATCTTATGGTTTATTCTTATTTTGTAGAAGTATATATATTTCTTTTGATATGATTTGGTCCAAAATTGAAAACCAAAATGAAAAGGAATTTACAAATTGAATCAAGTTGAGTTAGTACTTCAAACCAATTGAACCAACTTTCACTTTTCTTTTGAATTAAAATCATTTATGAGATAGTTTCTATTTCAACAAGTTCAAATTCATTTTGACCTAGTCTTTTAAAATACAGACCATGGATCGGAAGAATTAGGGTTGGCATAGGTGAGCTACCGAACCAGGGGCAGTTATTATTGAAGTTGAATCAATTGAACCAAAACTGAAAAGCTCCACAAAGTCCATCTCCGATTTGGATTTTAAAACAAGTGTTTAGCCTAATGTTGAACTTACATATATATATATATATATATATATATATATATATATATAATCTGAACTTGAAATATTATACAAAATTATGAAAAACGTAGCGCAATTTAGCTACTAAATGCTTCCTCTTCGACTACTAGGCCGAGAATTCGAGTCATCTCGTCCACGTGAGCATATAGTTATTTTGTACAAATATATCATTCAAAATTAATAAAGAAAAACATCTTTGTTGGTGGGCCCACCGCAATTTTCATTCTCTCTATCTCAATTGGTCGGCTCACATGGACTTATATTATTGAAGTTGAACGTTTTCTAGACACTTCCACCGCATCACCTTCTTTACAGCTAACCCTCTTTAATTCAATTCTTCCTTTTTCCGATTGGATATACTTGGAAATACTTGCCACATCCTTAAATTCCCATCTTTTTTAATTTTATTATATGCATATATGAATTGTATTTTGAGGATATTAATAGATTTAATTAAGAGTCGAAAATTCGCATAAATAGGCTTAGTTAGGATCTTTTTAGATGTGAAATATATGGTGGAGAAATGCGCATCTATACATAAATACGATCCTTAAACCAAGTGATGAAGACTATTCATCTTTGACTATTTTCTTTTTAATACTATAAAATGTTACTATTAATTAATTTTCTAATTAATCTAATGAGAACGTTAAATCGTTAGTAATATATAATTTCCGACCAAGCTATTGTCACTATCATAACAGCGACCAAATTAAAAAAATAAAAAAAATAATAAAAAAAAATCATTACAGCTCACTTGATCATATTTCGTTATTTCACTAAAAAAAGTTTATAAAATAAAAAACGGTGACATTGTAGATAGAATTTTCCACGTCGGATGTACTCATCATGAACTGAATTTTAAAAATAATATAATGCACAGTCCAAGAATTAAATAATACGTGGAATTCTTAGTATATATACGTGACAATAGAAAGTGCCCTTTCTACCTCCAACAAAAACATTCTTCTACTGTAATATTTTATTCTCTCTCTCTCTTCACTCATCTTCTTCTTCTTCTTCACTAGAGAAGAGAAAATGCCGGGAATCGCATTCGGCCGATTCGATGACTCGTTCAGCTTCGCCTCAATCAAGGCGTACATCGCCGAGTTCATCTCCACCCTCCTCTTCGTCTTCGCCGGCGTCGGCTCCGCCATTGCTTACAGTTAATATTACTACCTCTCTCTCTCTAGATCTCATGCATGCATGCATGGCCATGCAGAATGAATCCGCTTACGTGGGATATATTCTGATGGATTTGCTGATTTGTTTTGGACAGATAAGCTGACGTCGGACGCCGCCCTCGACCCGGCGGGGCTGGTGGCGGTGGCGGTGGCACACGGATTCGCTCTCTTCGTAGCGGTTTCGATCGGAGCCAACATCTCCGGCGGCCACGTCAACCCCGCCGTCACCTTCGGATTGGCCGTCGGCGGTCAGATCACCATCCTCACCGGCATCTTCTACTGGATCGCTCAGCTCTTGGGCGCCATTGTCGCTTCTTTCTTGCTCTCCGTCGTTACCGGTGGATTGGTATGCCTTTTTCTCCATAATCAACGTTCCAAATCTTATAATCTAATGCAATATTCCCACTTTACCCTTTAAACTTTCGTAATTTTACTTTTTAATAAACTTTTGTGTTATCTGATTCGAGTTAATCAGGCTAAACTTTTTAAGACAGTCATAATTTTTATTATCTTATCTTTTCGGGCCCCTCGATTTCAAGTTGCACTGGCACCACCCAATTTCAAACCGGACTTATCTGGTTGTCGGACTATTCATTTTAAATCGAGTTCTTTTCAAAATTAAAAAACTATAAACACATTTTTTTTAATATAGTCGAGTAAAAATGTTGTTCAGTTAGTAAGACAGTTAGTAAGACGCTTCCCCTCTATATATTATCGGTGCAGGTGATTCCAACGCACGGATTAGCCGCGGGCGTGGGGGCCGTACAAGGAGTGGTGATGGAGATAATCATCACCTTCGCATTGGTGTACACCGTGTACGCCACCGCAGCAGATCCGAAGAAGGGCGCGTTGGGCACAATCGCACCAATCGCAATCGGGTTCATTGTGGGGGCCAACATCTTGGCGGCCGGCCCATTCTCCGGCGGGTCCATGAACCCGGCCCGATCCTTCGGCCCGGCTGTGGCCAGCGGAAACTACGAAGGAATCTGGGTGTACTGGGCGGGCCCACTCATCGGCGGCGGCCTGGCTGGGGCCATCTACAGCAACGTGTTCATGCACCACGACCACGCGCCACTCTCCACCGATTTCTAGAAAGCGTGTACAATTGTTTGGGGCGGGGCGGTGATTTCCGGTTTGTTTGAGGACCAATATGCAAAATCCTTTTGTAATAAAAGGAAGGGAGAATTGTTATTTATTTTCTTTTCCTTTTGTACTAGTTGTTAGTTTGGTTGATTTGGGTGTCTGAAATCCGTTTTCTTGATGAAAAATCTTGCTGTTTTCTAAATGAATTAATTTGGTATTATGGTCCTGATTTTTGGGCGTTTTTTTTTTTTTCATACCCAAAGATGATTCCAAACTCACCCCTTACGGGGCGACCCAGTGGTAAAGTGGTATGTTTGTGACCTAAATAGTTATGAGTTCAAATTCCACTAATGTTTCTATAAGTATGAGTCTGTTACACATATTGTCTCAAATGTGATTTACCTTCTTTGTGTGGTTTGCATACTACTGCACAGGAGCGGGACGTGTTGACAACTGAATTGCATTTCGTTGTTACTAAATATTACTTCCCTCCGTCCCACTTATATAGGGATAGTTGACTGTCTTTTTGTGAGACAAAAGTGCAGTCAACTATCCCTATATAAGTGAACAGAGGGAGTACTTTTTATCACGAAAGATATCCACTAACAAAAAGATTAAAGTTTGATCATTGTTGCTTTCCAAACAAAAAAAAGTTTGATCATTGTTTAGTTTGTGAGGGGAAAAAGAGATTGTAACAATGTATCTTTCATTCTTTAAAAAAAATATCTTTCATTAACAAAAATGGAAAGATATCGATAAATAATAAGCAATAAATGTGATTTAATTACATGGTGGGATTGATTGAAGTCTCAATAATCTCACGACTTTCCTTTGTAATTCAATTATTTTCTCCATTTATCTTTTTTTCACATCTCTGGGCAAAAATTAATACATGTTTGAGAGACTCATAAGGTAAAGAAAAAAAAAAAAAAAAAAGAGGTAGAAAATATATTTCATATATAAGAGACATCTTCAGGAAGCTCCTTTGAATAATTCCACTTGTGCGCTTTCCATTCTGGAAGTTGTTGGATCACAACCTGCCAATTTTTTTATTTTCACAGCATAAGTTTTATAATTCTCAAGCTCGACTCATTTTAGCTAATGAGTTTTTCATGAAATGAAGCTCGAACGAGCTTCGAATAGCTCATGAGTAGCTCGACTCCGCTAACAATAATCATCAAGAACCACTTTGAGAAATTAAATAAAATATGCAAAAAACAACAGTACAGAAAGTGTAAATGACAAACCACTCCTCTGGAATCTGGTTCACCAACGATCGTCTGACATGCAAGTCTCCAATTTTTCGGTTTCTGAAATTATAAAAATATATATGTTTTAAAAATAAACATTAAATAAAACACTTTTGTGAAAAAGATTTTGTCTCACTTGGAGTAACAAGAAAATTAAACTTACCTTTTTAAGCATTTCCTTTTCTTTTTCTGTTCGAGGGTTTAATAATTCTCTCCCTTCAATGACCTACTAACAATAAAATAAAAACAAGATCCAAATTTAGGGGAGGAAATTAATGTGAACTTTGAAGGAAATTAATTTCTTGTAGAGTTTCACATTTGGCACTTTAGATAGAAGTTTTTAATAAAACTTAACAAGAATAATTGTTTCTAATTTTTCTCTTCAAAAAAGGGAAAAAAATTCTTTTCAAGAAATTCTTTATTCATTAAACTTGATTAAATAGATATAAAATCACCTCAACCATGCATGTAGCACAAGTTCCACCTCCCGCACAATTGAGCAGAGGTCTAGCCTGCATTATCATTAATTACACCAAAATCGAATATTTCAATCTCGTATTTTATTTCATCGTTACATTTTTAAAATTACATCGAAACTCTACACATGTCGAGACTAAAAACCCGTCAAACTTTGCCATTATAAATGAGACGGACAGAGCATATGTAATAATGATACTAATCATATAAATGTTGTGATAAAGATCAAAATTTAAATAAAAACATATACGGAGTATAAATTATAAAGAAAAAAAGAAAAAAAGACTTACATATGGACCGTACAATTCAATGTTGTTATCCAACATTATCTCCCTCAACTTCTGCCCTCCACTCGCCTTCCGGTAATGCACGTCCGGCGTCCCATCCGGCAGCAAAACCGACTGCGAAAAATCGCCAAAAACCCGAATAAATTTTTCAAAACCATTAACAAGCTCAATGTAAATTCATTTTTGTAGGGTTGAAAACTGACGCTGACGAATGCAAAGTTGACGGTGGGAGGTCCGTCGTGAGGCGGGGGCGTCGTGGAGTCGGGTTGATCGGCATTGCTGGCAGTTTCGACGGCGGCTCGGAGTTTCTTGATTTTGGGGAAGGTGAGATGATTAGGCCTAGGCTTGAATGAGGGGAGATTAAGGTTGAAATCGGTAGTGGATTTAGAGAATAATAAAGTGGAGGTAGAATTGTGAGAGTTGAGATGAAGCAATGCCACCATGGTTAATAAAAAGAGGAGGGAGAATTAATGGAGTGAGAGAGTATAGGGGGAGAGAGAGATGCATGTTTGTTTGTGTGTTGTGAGATAAGTTGATCAATGTATGGTGCTTATTATTCATCTTATCATTTTTCAGATATGGTGGTGTGAGTGTGCCATCTTTTCTTCAAAAACATTTCACCTTATATTCAATGGTAAAATGGTAATTTAATTTTGAAAATGTAGAGTAGAGTAAATAAAAAAAATATAGAGTAGAGTAAATTAAAAAAATGGGATAAGATTAATTTTGAAAATGTAGAGCAGAGTAAAAAAAAATTAAAAATGTAGAGTAGGGTAAATAAATAAAAAAAATTAAAAATGTAATTTAATTTTGAAAATGTAGGGTAGAGTAAATAAAAAAAATGTAAATATTATCTACGCTAGAAGGAGGGTTCGAACCTCCGACCTTGTGGTTAACAGCCACACGCTCTAACCAACTGAGCTACTCCAGCTGCTTGTAAAATTAAATAATATCATTACATCTAATCTAAGACTTTGTAAGAGATATTTAAAGAAAATTGATAATCATTATTTATTTTCGAGCACAATCGTATTAGAAAAATTCATCTAGTTATTGAACATCTGCACAATTTCGTGCTTGATTTTATTCCGTTTTTATTATCTGCATATTCAATACTCTCTCCATCCCTAAATAAATGGCTCAAGAATGAAGATTCGTGCCTTAAGTGTCCTACCACAATACTCTAGACAAAAATTAGGACGAATACCAATTTGCCAATAATAAGTTTGTGTTTCCAATTTTCCTTACAATAATTATGAGTAAAGAAAGTAGAATCACTCACTTCCTTGATATCAACAATTTGAACGTTTGGAACACTTATGGAAGGACGGAGGGAGCAAGTCCCAAGCATTCCACTTATTCAAGAGAGAGGTAGACAGAGAAATGCAGATGATGACTTGACAATGGGAAAAAATAATGCCTTGATTATATAAGAAAAAATAATAATTTTCAAGTTAAGCAACTGCAGTAGCTAAGCTTGCATCTTCAGATTCATCAACAACCATTTCATCCTTAAACAAAAGCTTCAAATATGGCAGCACTCTTGGTAGGGCATGCACATCTGCCAAGTTTACGCTCATCATATCGAAAGCGATGCACGTTTTGTGCATATGAGTTTCGTCGAACACTGGAATCTTAGGGTACCTCTGGCTGAAATGCGTTAGAATGATCCGATAAGCTCCTGCAGAATCCCCTACTTCCACCGCCTCCATCGTTGTGCTGTGATTTCGTGCCACCGCCTCATCCATCATCCCATCTTCAAACGTCGCCTGGGAATAAGAGTCGGGAATTCATGATTAAAGTTGTCAATTCTTAGAGCATTAAGTTGTAGCACGACGAGTGTCATCACTTACCTCGTGAATGAGAACAGTCGCACCATGAGCAGCCCTAACAAGTTCCGGGCAGGGTCTCGTGTCGCCTGAGTAGACGACTTTCCACCCTGGAATGGTTTTTCCGACGCTGTTGATCCTGCTCACAGCTTGCAGTACGACGCCATAGGCTTGTGGACAATGAACTACTGGGAAACTTACCAAGGCTTTTAATCCGGCTTCATCTAGAACCTTCTTCAACGAGTTGAGAATTGGAGCAGCAGCGCCGATCTGAGTTGGGCTCGGTGGCTTCTTCAAGTAGCTCTGCATTCGACTGCCTCGAGCAAATAAAGCAGATTCGACATCACTTCCATTCTTACCATTCAGGGAATTTGTAGCATCTCCTCCATTTGAAGAATCAAAAGCCTCTAAAGCAGCTTCTGTTGTGTGGTAACAGTCGAGAAACTGCATGTCTAGATCCTCGAGTCTCTGGTAGGCATCGAGGAACCTCTTGAGCTGCCTTGGGCCGACGACAATGACAGGCTCGTGTTGGGAACCCTTCAACAGATCACGTCGAAGAGCAAGGATTCTTGCGAGGCCCGTGTGGTGATCTGCATGGATATGCGAAATCCAGATGCATCTCAGTCCTCTTATAGCTCATCAGCACCTCGGACACCGAATCTGCAAGAACACGAGGTTAGAGCAGGCGACAACAAACTCGAACACAGAAAATGCCGAAAGGCAGTATTGATTTTACCTTCTTTTCAGCTGTCCCAAGGTTCCTTCACCACAATCTAAGATTATACTTCCTTTGGAGAATAAATTGATGAAAATAGAACTGACGTTTCGATACTTTGAGGGTTGAGAAGAGCCAGTGCCGAGAAGAACAATCTCCATATCTTCTCTGCTTATATCTTCAAGGCAGCTAGGGAGAGCACCTTCGAGCAACCATGGCTCTTCAGTCATTACTTCATTCGACCAGCAACGAGTGACTTGTTGGGAGGCTTCCCTAGCCTCAGGAATTTCTAATAGTAGCTCCTTAACGATCTCCAAATGAGATGATAGATTCGGTATACTTGATTTGTCGAGTCCAAGATTTGCATAGGGACGCAGATGAAACTGTGGGATATACATAGTTAACAAAATATGATCCTTAAATCCATATTGTTACTTTTTCTTTATTTGAAAAAAAATTATGCACCAAACACTCCAATAGTGAACCCACATTTATATAGGCAACCTTGAATTGGATAAAACGAACCAGCTACACAAAAGTTACCGAAAAAACGAAGAGATTATCCATACCTTGAGAAGATTCTCAGCTGAAACCAATTTGTTTTTCGACACGAGATCCTGTGATAGAACCAATATAACCAGTAAAGAGCTGAGAAGTATCTAGCCAATCATTAATTAGAATTAGGCATATCACACGCTTTGGATATTTTTTAAGCATACCTTATGCAGTTCCTGCATCTCAGATGGTGGCAGCGACCAAAAACCAGGAGAGGGAAAAAACTGAGGACTCAGATAGTTTAGACGAGCTGCAAGTCTAGCGCTTGCTTTCAAAATTGGCACCTCAGTATTTTTCCTGGAAATACGAATCCATCAGCTATAACAGCTTAAACACAAAGAAGCAGTCAAAGAAAACAAAAATCTAATAAGTTCTAAAGCATAAATTTTTAGAGAAACCAACATTTCATGTCCTGCCATTATATGCTGAGCTGCTCCGAATTTTGACATCCACATTTGATAATCATCTGTCTGAGTAACACATAGGGGAGTCAGATGAATAACGCAATTCACATTCTTGGAACTTTCTAGCGCCTCATTATCTGTATCTATATAATATGGGGCAAGGCATTGTAGGCTCAATAGATTCTTGAAATGCGACGACGTTGGGCAGTCGACCAGCAGTACAATAGGACCTGGTACAGAGGGGCCCAGTACATCGCTTGGGTGTACCTGAATATATCCGAAGGGCATGAGGAAAAAATAGACGAAGGGCCTCTAACATAGAAAACAATAACTGACTTATAAAGATATAAGCATTTAGTAAAAAAAAAAAAAAAATTATTTATTTATTATTAATTTTTTTTATCGGATAAGCGCTTAGTAATAACTACCATGATATCTTGATGGTCTGACTTCACAGAATTCCCAAGTTGCAGTTCACGAAACTTTGGGCCAGGTCTCAATCCAAGTGCAGTAGCCTTTTGAGGGTCAAATTTTCCCTTAATCTCTGGCAACTCACATATATAGACGACAGAAAGATCACCAGGTTTAGATGCATTTGTGACAGATTTAGGAGAGCTCGGTTCAGAAGATATTTCTTCATGATTTGGTCTTAGGAGTACCGCTGATATCTTGACCACTTCATCATCAATGAGAACAAAAGGATCATCAAACATCTGCGGCACTTTACTCGGTGATCCTTTAGAATCAAAAGATGGCCCAAAGCTACGTGTATGAACCATGGCAGCATTGGGGATAAACGATTTCATAGCATCGATTAAATATTTTAAATCTGAGGGACCCCACATGTTTACCTTCAGCACAAAGATAATTACAGTTATATTTTATTATTACAATTCATAGATAAGTTTTACGAGTAAAACATATCGAACGGTAAGTAATACTTACAGACATTCCTTCGTCCCCCATGCCCGCCAGAGTCAATAAGAGACCTGTAGTGAAAAAGAAACATTTTTAAGCTTCCAGCAACAGATTTTATTAGTTTACCTGCTATAATTAATAATTTTCACACGAAAAGTACTTGGTGAAGAATCACATATATCTGTAGCACAATTCACCCATAAAAGAGAAATACTATAGTTACCTGGAAGTCCACCAGCAGTTTCTGAGCACACACGTGAGAGAAATATGTGATCAATCTAGAAAAATTTGAAAAAATAGAAGTATGACAATATGCAGAATTGCTAAAAAAAAGAACAAACTGCATGGATGTTTATTCAACAGATACCTTCGATAATTTGATTTTATGCTCAGTGCAGAAGCGTTGAAGTCCCTGGAAAGAAGTATTGGGTACAGGGAAATTAAGTCGAGAAATGAGCATGCTATCCTAAAAAATACCTTAAAATACACTAAAAATATATATTATCTGAAAAATATCCGGCCTATAAACCTAGAGACAGAAAACTGGGGCAGTCAAACAATTTAATACATGCTCATGTATGTACCATGGTAATAGAACATAGTTCCAGTTCTGAAAACATGCAGTAACTAATATGGTAAGTTCTTTTCCACTCTCGACAAAGTTAAAAAGTAAAAAGGTGAAACATCAGGAAATTAAAGTTATCTTGATGCTTCAAAATTGTTTTGTCAAAAAAAAAATCTGGACCTTTCATTGAAAAATCAACTTCTAATTAAGATACAACATGAATCAAACCAAACACATGTTTCTTCAAATTTCTCATAATGTGAAAACTAATTCACACTCAGAACCATAACAGTTTCCACTAAATTTCTTCCAGACTTCTCTATTCCTGCAGCCTACTAAAAGATTTAACTGAAATCGAGCAAGCTCACTTCTCCAGCATTAAATATAAATCTTTGCTTGTCAAAAAACAGCAGCACTGCTGGGGATGTATCTTGTGTATCCATTCCAGTCCCAAGAATCTGCAGAATTAATGGACAAATTGATTTAACATAAAGCATAAAGAGAAAAAGAGTGAAAATTTATTGCACCCATAAGTGACAAAGATATGACTAAAGTATACTTCAGGGTAACTACATTTTCCACAAGTAGGGACATGGAATCTCCAATAATTTAAATTAACGAAACAAGAACCAGAGTTTTCCTGTGAAAGCCTCCAAGACTAGCTCATTGAGCATAACCCATTTTGCTCTACCCTGCACCATTTCTATCTGAATCTCTTGAGGACTTAAATTTTTTGCTAAAAAAGCACTTCCTCACACAATCTAGGGGCACCTTCCTCCCAAGTCCCCAAAACTGCGAAGTTAATTGGAAATGCCAATCGTATACAGTATCGCTCCTTAAAGAATTTCTCCCACGTCATAGTTTCCTATTCTTCTGTGCTGGCAATTTCGCTCTTATTAAATACATGTAGAGGGAGAGAAACATAGAGTAATGATATCCCACACACCTAGTGTGGCCATTACCGTGAGCATCTAGACACTAGATGCTCATGGAGGTGCCCACATTGGGTGTGTGGGATGACATATATATATATATTTAATGATTTTCATGCATGGAGCATTCCTTAGCATCAAAAGTGCTAAGGGAAATAAACCCTTAGCATCTACCAAGCAATCTGTAAGAACAAGAATATCCTAGATTTTCTTCTTTCTATGGAGTCCTTCATCTGCCGTTTTCCTGGTTAATTGCCATAACGCTACATTCTCAACCGTCCAAAAAAAGGACCCATCATGGACAACAGGAAATTAAAGTTAGACTCTCAACTTCTCAGGCAGATGAAGAGTCCTAATCACAATTATTAGGAATTATGAAGCTCAAAATTGACCCATATCAAGATACTAGATCACTCGTTTATAGGCAGAAATGTCATGTTAATAATCCATAAATCTCAATGTAAGGCATAAGATGTCCATGAAAAATCTAAAACTCTAATGTCAGAAAACAATATCCTACTCTAATGTAGCAATGCAAAAGAGTCCAAAGATACTCCATGTCCATGATTCAAGACTGGCCATGCATTGAACCATATTCAGGATACTTCCTCATGTAGAATTGTCATCGTTCAACCACAGTATTATAAATCAATCAGGCTGCATCTTTCAGCAACACAACCAACAAAATAAGAAGTAAAAATGATAGGCCTCTACATATTTTTGTTAATAGAACAGCTATTATTGCTACTTACATAATCCATCTAAAAACATGATCAAAACTTAGATGCTTAATGCCATGAAACACCACAATTTCAAACTAATCTACCTATCAAAAGCAAAACCCAAATACAACTACACAAGAAACAAATATCAAGTCCAGAAAAAGGTAAAATCAATTCAATCGAGGCAATGAACATTTGACTAACCTGCACATAACAAATGGTATTAGCAGGATTGAGCGTCCGAACTTTGAGCTGCAACTTTTTCGGCCTATCGCTCTCATCCCTTCCTTCAGCCCTCTTCCGATTAAACCCCGCAGCTTCCGGTGCACCCTTCGCTCTCTCCTCCATCGCCAAGGTACCTCCTTTTTCACTACTACTGTCCCTCTTTTTCACAGTCTCACTCAAACTACTTCTGTTCCTACTAAAAAGGCGCGAATTCTTGTTACTATCATGTTTTGAACTGTGACGCTTACTTGAATAAGAAGAGAAAGTAGCGAAGAGGAGCGGGGGCTTGAGATTTCTGAAGTGGGTTTTCAACGAAAACCGGAAAGAATCGGAAAAGGAAAGATTTTGGGGGAGGAAAAGGGCAGCGGCGGAGAGAGGATGGCGGTAGCGGTGGTTGAGGAGGAGGAGGCGGAGGTTTGTAGTTTGGAGCATGTTCTTATTGGATTATTTTTCGAAGGGTTTAAGGGGAAGAAAAAAAAAGGCTCCAAAACTCGAAACCGTTTCTCTATTTTGCATTGTTTTCCCAAAAATTTATCGCTTCTTGATTGGATAGACCTTTTTCTTTCTTTTTTTTTTTTCTTTTTTTTTAATTTATTTATTTTAAAAAAGGCAAACACAACACACTCGATCCCTCGACTTCTTAGTTGGAGATAAAGCGTTATACCAACTGAGCTGCGTTTCGTTGATTTTTTTTATCTTTCTTTTTATAATTTTCTAAACTCCTCGTATTTTGTAGTCTAGAAAAGTCGAGAAAAACTCAGATAAATAAAGTTATATAGCATTTTTTGTTTGTGTGGTATTCCAAGTAAATTATTTTAGCTAGTGATGAAATCACTATTTCTCTCACTATTTCTCTATGATAAATTATACAATCTCCCTCTCAGATAAAATTATATTGGTTGAGCAGTACCTTATCAATATAATTTTGCATAATCTTTTTTATCTTATCTTAGCATTTTCTCATGAAAGCTACCAAATGGTTCATCTGACGATATTAAGTCAATTTTTATAATGTATGTGAAAAAAGTGGAAGCACACTATATTTGTAGGTTGCATTGTTTTAGAAACACTTTACACTCACTGCGAGAGAGAAAAAAAATTAGTATAGAGAGAGAGAGAGCTTGAATGATGATTAAGAGGAAATCTAAGAATTTTAATACAAAAATAGGTCAAGCACATTGCACATACAACCAAAAGGTAGGAAATTAGTATGAGCTATACACTTCCTTGAAGAAACAAAAGCTTCTATAGTCTCAAAATACAAAATTTATAGAATATACAAACCAATTGTTAGCTTTTCAGTCCTCATCAAACTATAGAGCTAGGAATCTTCCTTCTTAACGCGTTCGACTTCCATCTTCGTCCTCTTCAGTTGCTTCACTAAGTCGAGCCTTTCGTCCAAGTAGGGAGAAGGAATCTACTCCATTGAAAGGCTATGTAAGCAACAAAGAAAATGAAAAAAAAAAGAACGATTATACGTATATATGACTCACCAAGCATGGAACGTATCTCTTGATTGCAGCAAACATGGCTGCATGGCCTACTGCAGAAACCTGATACGAAAACGTAGAATGATTACTATGGAGAGAGAGACGAGAGACGCGAGAGAGAGGGTCCTTTTATCTTACAGGAAGTAGCATTAGTATTGTTACAGGAATAAGAGTAGCAAGATCACATAGAGTCCTTTTCATCTTTTGCCTCTCTCTCTTCGTGGCCTTACGCCCACAGAATCTCTTCATAACGAATCTCAGAGCTTCGGATATATCTACGAAGAGAAGCTGGGTTCCCATCCATACATCCTATATGTTGAAATTCGATTCCAAATAAGCAAAAGCAGTAAAACTGATCGTCCAATATGCAGAGGTATCGTTGGACTTACAACACTTGCAGTTACGAGCTTCATTACAGACTTCTTGAGAAAACTTTGTTGCACAGGCTTCGATGAAGCAGTATTACCACAATCAACAGACATTTCAGGTCGATCACCAGATAAGCTAGGGGCCTGCCATTATTAACAACTTCTTATAGTTCAAGAAGGGCAAAAAGGGAATTCTAGAGACTGAACAACAACATACAAGAACTCTTCCTAAGGATGACTGAACTCGACTCGCCATATTAAGAAACGTTTCGTTTATTTTTTTTCCTTTATAACGGTACCTGTTTCTGTGGAGATGCTTGTTTATGTTTCTCTCTGTCTGGCTGAAATGCATCCATTATCAACGAAGAATTCTTCGTGGTCTTAAAAAAGAATGATGGTGCAGAGTCGGATCCATTTCTTTCCCCGATTTTTAACAGGTCACTGTTCAAGAACGGTAACAGAAGAAACTTTACGACTAAATATCCAAGTCCAGCATATTCTTATTGGTATGTTATGCTAAATCTTACCTTGTTCGATCGTAAGCAGCCCAGTAATCCTCCAGACATGCTGTAAGCAGGCCCTGACTAAGGATAGAAATCAACTATGAGCATAAAAAACTAACGAACAACGCTGAAAAACGCTCACAGTGGAAGGCTGATCACCTCTGAAGCAAGAATTCTAACAAATGAGGATCCAACGTTTGCTGTGTGGAACTGGTGTAGTGAGCGAACCCGGAAATCACATCATAGCATATGGTGAAAACAGTATAAAAGATTATCTCTTTTTCTGCCTGAATTGGCTGGCTCTTAGATCTTCTCCCTTCTTGAGAAAACTGGCTGTTATATGCAGCAAATAAGTCGAGCCACCTAATCTCATCGATTATCACCTGTTGAAAAGCAAATTTGAGTCCCGATTTACAGCAATGTTGTCATTTCTTGAAAATGTTGCATGAAGAACTCACCTCCATCAAGAGCTGATACACTGATAGTGATGAGAATTCTGGATATATAAAGAGGATACTGCATTCTAAGTAACTGCAAAAGCAAAAAGAAAAAAAAGAACTCCTCTGCTTCAATATATTTGGCCAAAAATGAGACAACGAATATATACAGATGAACTATATACCTTATAAAATCTTTAATGTGTTCATCAGTGTCCTTTATGTTGTGCCTCGACAAGAATAACCGAGATTCTCTTCCTAGATATGAAAATAGTGCCAGAGTAGCCAAAGTTTTTTCTTCGACCTGAAAAAACCAATAAGGACCAGATTAAGAGCACAATTTTCTATAATTTGAAAGCCACAAACATAAAAAAATGATGAACTCGAACAAAATAAATGTCGTTTATTATCTATCTCTTGTCAATGGGGGAAGTGATAACCTTGCCAGAAAGATCGTGTCTGCCATTGATAACACTCTCTCTTTCTAAAGCTACTGAAAGTTTTCTATGAACGAGTCCAATCCAAAATTCGATATCTTCACTGTTCTTACATGGAAGAACTCTACTTCCGAAATGAGACAAGAAATCCTCCTCGAATCCAGCCTCAGTGGCTAAGCTGTGAAGTTTCTCAATCGAAACTAGATCACTTGCCATTGTCATAAGCTCTATTAATGTTTGGTTGATTGAATTAGATAACGAGGAACACGAAATCCGACCAGAACCTAACTTTCCGACAGCAGCACAGCAAGTGATGGCCATAATCGTTCCTGCAATACCACTGAGTAATTTGTGCATTAGATTTTTATAGAATCTTTTCGGGGCTGTGAAAGTAATTTCAACGATGAAATAGTTTCTAAGGATTATATTCGACCTTCCTGCGTATTCTGCTGACCATTTCTTGAACAAGGGCATGAAGAATCCAGCAATTTTCGGAAGCTCCACCTCTTGAAACCATTGTACCAATTCTCGGTTTCTTGTGCTTAACTGAATCTCTATGCAGTTTCCGAGTAGGTATATACTCGAAGAGAGGCTGGCGAACATCAAAGAAAGAATTCTTCATATATTTTCTCGAAGAACACATGAGTGGAAAATGCAATATACAGCAGAATTGTTGCATTCAAAAACTAAAGGTGCAGAAATTTCTGATTTTGTTTCACCATAAGCATGATATAAAGCGATTAATGGATGAAAAAATATCCTCCCCGACTTACATCTCGTTTACAGGAGAATTATTGGAGCGATTGTGAGAAAGAAACAGTTCCACCTCCATAGCTGCTTTCAGCAATGCATAAGCTGCAGCCTGAAGAAGGAAAACTGTAAATCACGCCCGAGTGTCAACTACTTCAACATTCTCAATTGCATAGAATGAAATGCAGAAAAAAATCGAGAGGTTTATAACAGAAAATCATCATTTTTCGATAAATACGGATACCTGATAAGCAATGTGTTTATGCCAGGCATGAACATCAACTCCGTTCCACGCCATTGCAAGAGGTGGTCCTGTCCTAGCCAACTCAAGAGTCTGCATTGCAAGGGAAAAGCTTCTAGAAGATTCATGTAGAACACGGACAAGATAATCAACACGATTGAGCTCAGCTTGGCTGCTTTGAGACTCGAATAAAGAATGATCGTCTTCAAAGATCGAGCCACACATGGATGCCACCGCCATCGAAGATACTGCTCCAGGAGGAATCCATTTTGACAAGAACTTTTGTGAAGCCAACACATTTCCATGGAGAAACTGCTTTGAAGGAGCATTTTTCACTAACCTATGCTCTTTCCCGTTAATCTTAGAGGCACAGTGTAAAGTAAATTTGAGATTTGATCTACCCTCACAAAAAGCAGCTTTTCTGCAAGAGAATACATGGGTTTTTTGTAAATCTTTTCCCAAATTCAAAAATAAAAGGAAATGAACTTTCTATATCCATCCTTAAAAGTTTCCTAAGGAAATCGAAGAACCCATCTCTAATCAAGGCTGAATACTCTTTCAAATCTTGAACCACATTAGCATAAAAAAAAATGTAATAATAATAAAAAAATAAAAAATCCAACAAACATCCCTGAATCAATCTTCTCACCTAGTACATTTTCTGGGGAATATTAAGTACGGATTACAATTCTGATTCTTATCAAGAACACGTGATTAGATTCTTGATAGTCAACTACCAAACGCTACAGAAAATGCATAAGAGAAAGGCACAATCTTGACACAATATAACCCAATCTTCATTCCTAAAAAATCTTGATTTAATTAAAAATATACAAAATCACTGTGTGTGTGTGTGTGTGTGTGTGTGTGTGAGAGAGAGAGAGAGGAGCTCACGGACTGCAGAAGTAGGAGGAGGATCGCAGGGAGGAGTTGAATGCCATGGAAATACAGAAGGGAGAACAAGAAACAAGAATGGAGTTGGTGGGCCTTCACAAATATGAATAGAAATCGAAAAGAAAGCGAAAAGAAGAAGAAAAGAAGTTGAATAAATGGGCAGTAGCTGAATGTAGTTGAAGAACAAAAGGTCATAGTAATATGCTCCCGCCAGCACGGCAGCAGTCAAGGCTTCGTTTAATCATCCATCGTTTTCACTTTTAACTCAACTACTCTACAATTTTTTGCTTCCATTAAATTCTTACTCCCATTAATTGTTATTATATCCACCTAGCTTCATTTAAAAATAGATAACAATATTGGAATTTTGAATCCATAAAAAATAAAATTTAAAATTTAAAAAAAGAAAAAAAAAACAAACAAGAAACAACACCCTATTTTAAAATGTTGCGTAAATCATTTCCCATTTTGCTAAGGGATCAATTACAAACTTTCCACCAATAATTATCATCTTTTTTTTTTTTCTTTCTTTTTCTCCTCACATTTCCTTAAGCCATGAAGGGGAGAATTTTGTAGTTTAGTTGAAAGAAAACCTGAAGCAAGAACATAAGAATTTGATATACAGCTACAACTGTTTTCTTCATCAATTTATTAACATTCCCAGATGTTAAATGGACAATCTTTTTTCCTTGTGTACTCTATTTCCCACTATGATCATACCTATAATCCAAAAACACAACACAAAAATTGTATGACCATGGAACAGTAATTAAGTAAGAGCCGAATATCGAAGGTGAACGTTTTCTTGATCTGCTCCGAGGTCAACGCATAGCGAATTCAGCAGAAAAGAATGTTTTTCATTTTGAAGGAAGATGTTGAATTTGAGAAGGTGCTCGTCGTTTATTTACCCCTCCACGTTAATCTTCCTCCGAAGGCGCTTGCAGTTCATCTCCCTTCCGAAATCCAAGTTCTGACATATCTTGCTTTGCCATCAAATTCCTGCAAAAGTACATTGCGCTTTAACTTTCATAACATCAAGAAAATCGAACAATGATAAAAACGATAAAAACTAAACAAGGAGTCATGGCCTCGTTTTCAATCTCAATGAACCTAAGCCTAATATCAGCGTGAAGGATGATAAATAGAATCATTGAAATAACACCGAAAACTCGTATACTTACTTCTCCATACGACATTCCAAGTACTTCTTCGAAAACTGCCTACATTTGTCAGATTTATGGCCCTCAGACTTCAGACAGTTAATATACTCTTTCTTTTCCTGAACCAATTAACTTCAGACGTGAGAAAACAACCACGCAGGAACCTATATATTACAAAGTTTCTCGAAGCCTAGAAATACATAATGTCGTACCACATCACATAGATGCATATGATCCAACGGAAAAACTCCTTTTTCCGGTGGCACCGGCCTTGCTCCTCTATTTCCACCAAATGCTCCTCCTATGCCAACAAAGATCATCAATAATGTAAACTATGTTTTCTTTAGTGCCATTTGAGGCATCATATCGCGCAATGAACTAACGGAAGAACATCACGATACAGTCAAGAACCATGACTAACATCTCACAATTATTAATCAAGCACAAAAGTTGTAAGCAAGTTTCAGTTTGTTTGCAGTAGATCAAGCAAGAATTCATCCTAACTACCGAAAATAAAATCGATAAACCCTTCTGCAACATCAAGAAGTACTACGTTTTGGCAACCCAGCAATTACTATAAAACAGTAGCTACATCAAAGTTTAACTGCATTCATTACTAAAATTCTCTCACCACTCATAAGAGAAGGTTCTTGGATTCAGAAACTTAGATTAAGTTCTAACATTGAAATAGGTAAGAGATTTGCCTAAATAAAAGTATCATAAACAAAGAGATTTACACATACTTGCATCAAAATTCGAATCTTTTCAAGAACTAATAGTCTTTTGAGCAGCAGCAACAGTTAATCTTCCAGAAACTAACATAAATCTTCATTACTTCCTACAGAAAGCTAAGATCACATTCTCTCAAAAAAAAAAAAGAAGCTAAGATCACCTCACAATAAAACCATGAAAGCAATACCAGTTCTTGTTTGTTAATTTCATAAAAGCTAATCCCATCAGTCATATGCTCTTGCTAATTCCACATAAACAATGGGCATTTCTTGAAAACAAACTCAAAATTCAATGAGGTATGAAACGGTTCAAGGTAAAACTTCACCAAACATTAACAGAAAAACCCAATTGAGATAAAGAAAATACGAGTTACCTGCACTCATTGGTCAAAATTCTCAATTGTTTTTCGCCGAGGAATCCTCGTCGATAAACCCTCTTTCTGTGCTCCAAAGGCAGTGTCTTCATACCCGAACCCGACCGACCGGTCCGGGTGTGCTTGTGAACGATGCGAACCGGATGGAACCGTCGAACCGGGCAATAAATTGGTTCGAAGCTTCTTCTCATGAATAGTCAGTTCTCAGGCCCTCCAGAAGGCCCAAATAGTTTTCACAAAAACAAGTAAAAAAAAAAAAAAAGGCTCAAGTTATTCAACCACATAAAAGGCCCAAATTATGTAATGGACCATTGTAATAGAGGTTATCATTAGATATTCAAAATTGTTAGATAATCCCTCCGTATTCTTTGTAGTGGTCACTTTCTTTTGGGCACGATTTTAAAAAAAATATAATTTTAAGCGTATTATTGTGGTGCTCATCACTTTAATGAATGTAGAATAAAAGTTATTTTAGGCTATTTTTGGAAAGTGGTCACTTCGGAATAAAAGTCTCAAAAAGGAAATATGAATACTTCGAAGAATACGGAGGGAATACTTCATAAGTCACATATTTATTGACTAGTGTCAAGAAAAACGGGACAAATGGAGTATATGTTTCTCTTCTTCTTCTTCTTCTTCTCTTTTTTTTTTTTTTTTTTTTGAGTTTGGGTCTCAATTTTTTTCTCTTTTTTTTTTTTTTTTTTGAGAGAATAGGGTCTTGAAACTTGAAAGGTTACACGACTTTGGGTGAGAGTTTTCCCATGAAGATTTTATTTTTATTTTATATAAAAACGAAAAAAAAAAATCTACCTTTTAAGTTTTAAGTGTTGCTGAAAAAAAATCCAACATTTTCCTTTTCATAAATAAATCAATCTAAGCTCATTGTTGATGGTAAAGTAGTTTAAATTATTAAAATTGGAATTTTTGTTTTCACTAGTAACTAAACTTCAATTCAATTCATTAACATGTTTTTATCACCTTAGATAATTACATAAACATTATATACATGCATGCATGCATTGTAGTAATGAAAACATTTCTCCTATTCATGAATCTCATGACAAGAAGCACTAAATCAATGTTGATTCATTTAATCTCTACCATCAAAGAAAACAGCAGCTACAACTGCAAAATTTCTCAGAAAATTTCAATTATGACTATATATGAGTTGTATCAAAACTTTATTCTGGCTAAAACAATCACTTAATCTCTACCAAACCAACCTAAAAAAAAAAAGATTTCAAACTAAACTATACAAACAAGCAGAGTGGCGACTGCAGCGGGCAAAAACGAAATCCAAAAACGACTCGAAAACTTCCCAAAATCTCACTACTCATCAATCCAAGAAAGTGGATCATCAATCTTTTTTTGCAAGCTTCGTAGCATGCCATTTATCAATGCTTCTGTACCAATTATATTGGAAAATCAAGGCAGCCACGCGCATTATACCGGCAGCCATGACCTCAACGAACGCAGTGAGGAACGATCTCTGAGGGGACAGGCCGGCAGTGGCGACAGAGAGCAAGAGCCCTTCGAAATTGCAGTGAACCATGAAGGTGCCCGACTCGATTCCACTCAGGGATTTCTTAGCTACTTCATCAGCTTTCATGGGGCCAGAGGAAGCTGCTATTATGCTTGTTAGCTGCGGACGCTTCTTGTTCTCTGCCATCATCACATCATGTTATATAGAAGGAATTGAAATAAACAAACAAGTTCCTCCCTTTTTTCTTAAAATATTGATAGATTAAAGAAGCAATGTTTTAAAACCGGAACCAGAGCAGTTGAACCGGAACCATGACTGGTTTCCGGTCCAACTGGGGGTCCGGTCTGGTTCTTAAAACACCGGAGAGATTACCTTGAACAAAACCGGGAGTTTCGGTGTCCGGAGGAAAGATGAGGCTGATGTGAATGTTATCTGCAATAACCTCATGTTGTAGAGCTTCTGCCAAACCCTTGAGCCCAAATTTACTTGCAGAATATGCTGTGTAACCATAAATCCCTACCTAAAAATTGAAATACTCAATTATATACGATGAAGAAGCGCAACTCAGTTGGTAAGATGTTTCCCTCCAACAAGAGGTCGGGAGTTCGAGTCAGCTCGGGTGCGTGTGTGTTAGAATGTGTTGTGTTGTAATAAGAAAAATACAATTTATTATAACATCCCCACTACACTAATAATATTATTTTCAATTTTATTGTTGGCATTCTTAAATTCTAACATATGCGATAAAAAAATAAATCTATCGAAAATCAACGCTTTATTCGTCTCAACGAAAATGAAACGTTATGTATAAAATAATAAAACACCATATGTACCATGTCACATGCATCAATTTCAATGATGGAAAAACTAGACGTGATCCAAATTGTAAAAAAAGAAAAATAGAATTGGAGTAGTGGATTAATATATTAATTACCTGACCGGCCTGAGAGGACATGATGGCGATTGAACCGGGTCCTTTCTCGAGGCGGTTCTTCTTCATCATGGGCAAGGCGGCCTTGATGAGGTGGAAGGTGCCCATGAGGTTGACGTCGACCATGAAGGTGATCTCCTCCAGTTCCTGGCCCTCCAGTTCGTGCGGTGCGTAGACGCCGTGGTTGCACACGAGGACGTCGATGGGGCCCGCCTCTTCCATGACGCGCTGGACGGCGTCGAAGTCCCTGACGTCAGCGTTGAAGATCTTGACGTCACGCCCGGTCGACATCTTGATGGAGTGCTGGGCCTCCTCGAGCCGGTCCACGTTCCGGGCCAGGAGTGACACGTCGGCGCCGTGCTGGGCGCAGAGGCGGGCCAGGGCCAGCCCGATGCCGCTCGACCCGCCCGATATGAACACGTGGCGGTCCCTGATTGGCACGCGCACGGCCTTGGGGCGGACGATGATGTAGAGGATGATGAGGAGCGAGATTGGGACGAGGAGGAGGAGATCCGACATTGCTAAGAATGATTGAAAAAATCTAATCTTTTTCAGCAAGTGTGATGTTAAATGAGGAATTGAGGAGAGAGAATTTGAGGGGTGGGAAATTTTGAGTGGCGTTTGATTGAAGATCGGAAGAATTTTTAGTTTTTATTTTTTAATTTTGTGTATTTTACAAGAAATTAAAATCCTATAATTGATGTTTATATTAAGGAGGAACAGTGTAAAATTCAGCAATACAAAAGAGCGAAACTCACGCTTAGCTTCACGTTTTTTTTTTTGTCCTCCGATTAAATAAATTATGATATACTCCGTAGTATATTAATATGATGGTATCAAATCTTGACATGTGACTGAAATTTGGGGCTTTGCCCAATTGTTGGTGATAATATTTAGACCTCATCTGCATCAAAAACACCTTAATTAATTAATTAATTAATCATCAAAACAATCATTAAATAATTTAAATATATAAGAACACCTGAAAACCAAAATACTTATATAATTGTAAGAAGCTACACTTCAATAGAGATCATATATACTGCAAATTCTGATTAGTGCCCTTGAATTGGAGAAATTTATTAGTGAAATTGGTATGTGATACCCATTTTAACTTTGTCAACAAAAATCGGCCAATAAGATAACTTCTATAAATTATACCCACTTTTTTATTTTTCGGACAAAAATACATTTATCCTTTAATTGAAAGACCCGTCTGTCCCCTTCCCATCTTCATCTTTCTAGATCTCAGATCTACTTTTTCTTTCCTATCAAACACTCCCGTTTCTCTCCCTCTCCTCTCCTCTCCCCACCTTATCGTCGAAGCCACCGCCGGAGGATAGCACCTCTCTCTCTCTATCCCTCCACAAATCTCCTAAAAAATACCGTTGTTTGTCCATGGGAGCTTCGGAATCATCTCTCACGAGCTCCATAGTAGAAGAAACCCTAGCCCCAATCTCCACAATTATTCAATAATTTCTCGATATGAGTTTCTAATTTTTGGAGTTGCAATCATTGTACGCCACGAGAAGATTCTGGAGGATCGGATCACCACCGTTTCAGAGCGTACGGTGGGGAGCTACGACGCAGCTGCAGTGGCCCGGAACTTCCTCGCGCGCCGCCTGCTGCTGCCGTCATCCGCGCCGCGCTACCCCTACCGTCTCCTGTTGCCTTCGTTGGTGCTGTCCCTTGTGGTTGTGTACTTACCTACACGTGCGCCTTTCTCTTTCCCTCGCTGTGTGTTGCTTTTATCTTCGTTGGTGTGGTCCTGTTTGACTTTTTTGTTTTTTTCATTTCTCCCCCTTATTGTTTGGTGCCTTTGTTTGGGCCAGTGTTCTAAAAGTCCCGCCTAACCGACTGCTCCCGCCAGGCGTTAGTCGGCACCCTCCGACTATGCTAAATCCGCCGTCGCTGCGAAACTAGCAGATTAAACTTAATTAGTCATTTGACTAATCAATATTATGACATAGGCATGAAATTGTGATCTATGAATTGTCATACATATCTATGTAATATTTTTCATTAAATTGTTAAATTATGAAAATATGTGTTTGAATAGCTTTACAATGATATGTTGTAATTAGTAAAATCTGTATTTCTAATCCGCTTCCCCGCCTAGCCGCCTAGCCGCTGGCGCTTAGTCCCCCTTCCCACTAGCGCCTAGCGACTTTTAGAACATGGTTTGGGCGTGTTGGGGTCCAATTTCTTGTGTTTTTCTTTCTTTTTGGTTTGTACAAATATGTTCCATTTGGTGTTGAATTTGTGATGGAGTTCGATTTTTGGGAGATTTTGGTTCGATATACATTTACTTCTTTGTACATAGTTTCCAACGAAAAGTTAGAACTATTAGAAAATTAGTATTTTAGTTGAACTATTGGAATAATTTAATATTTAGTTTGGAACTATTGGAACTAAAATACTAAATTATTCCAATAGTTCCAACTTTTTATTGGAACAGTTGGAACAATTTATTAATTTCGATAGAACTATTAGAACAATTTAATACTATTTTTTTCTGTCCAGATATAAAATTGAGTAAAAAAAGAAGTTAAATTCAGTAAAAAAAAAATAAGAAAGGAATTAGGGAAGAAAGAGAAAGAAAATTACAAATTGTGAAATAAAAAAAAACGTAAGGAGTGAAAGAGAGAAAGAGTTAAAATCAAAATCAAAAGGGTAATTTTGTCCAAAAAGCCAAAAAGTGGGTATAATTTATACTTATTAAGTTGGTGGTTATAATTTTTGTTGACAAAGTCAAAATAGTTATTTCAAATAATGACCCAATTTATTATACTCTCTATGTTCACTATCTTTAGATCGTGTTGACTATAAAACTTCGAAATCAGCTAGAAAGTCAACTGGGTCTAAAGATCGAGAACTCGGAGGGAGAAGTATTTTACATGAAGAAAAGGAGATAAATTAAGGTGCAACAAGAATTTGAACATTCTCACTATGAAACTAACTAGCTATTAAATTAAATGTAAAAATGAAAAATAATTTTAATTTTATAATATAAGTGGTGGTCTAGAAACATGCATAAGAAGATCTTCTTCTTCTTCTTCTTCTTCTATCATAAATTCTTCCCGCCTTTTCTTCTTGATACTCAATCTCAATCTCGCCATTCCCTCCACCGGAAAATATAACTGCTCGCCTCCACCGATAAATAATACGTAAGACTTTTGATGTGGGCCAATATGGAATTAAGCCCACTGTAAGCAAGCATTCTATTGTTGGTAATATATATTACTAGTATATTATATATACATCATCATCATCTGCACAAGAATCAGGGCGGCCCTTCTCTTCAATTTCGTAATGAAGAAACGGAGGCAAAACGCAAAGGTGAGTTTCTGCGATTCAGTTTCAGCTATGGAGTAAATTGATTTTTTTTTATTTTTATTTTTTTTCCTGTGTTCTTTTTGTCCGATGCATAAGAGAGGTGAGTCCTTGCTCTCGGCTTATAATTTAGCTGATTGAGATTTGTTTATAGAGTCTTTGAGTGAATGAATGGCTTTCAACTAATTTGATTCAACTTATTGGTTATTCCTAGTACTGATTTATAGCCTTTTCCCTTTGATTTCATGTAAAAGGTTCGGGCTTTTTTTCGGAAGGGGAGTCGAAGAAGGGGGCGAGATGCCCGTTTCAAACACAACGGGGGCGAGATGGTAAGCTGCATCTTTTGAATGTCAGTGCAAGAACTAATATGGATCTTTCATGCTTGGAGTTGGAGAGGAATTCTTGCCTCGTTATCTTTTGAATGTCAGTGCAAGAACTAATATGAACCTATCATGCTTCGAGCTTGAGAAGAATTCTTGCCTCGTATCTTTTTGTTATAGTGCCTTTTGAACCTTATATGAACCTATCATGCTTGGAGTTGGAGTTGGAGTCGGAGAGGAATTCTCGCCTCGTATCTTTTATTATAGTGCCTTTTGAACCTAATACGAACCTATCATGCTTGGAGTTGGAGAGGAATTCTTGCCTCGTGTATTTTGTTATAGTGCCTTTTGAACCAGTAGATACAAGGGGTTTTAAGTTGTGTGCATGTACTTTCTATTGATTTATTTGCTTTCTCAAGTGCATTTAGTCTCTTTGCATATTTACCATTCTATTTGTTTTATGATAAAGCCTCCGGCTTCGTTTGAAATGGTGAAACGGAGGCAAAAGGCCAAAGGCAGAGAGGTGAAAGAGGTGAGTTCTTGTCCTGGATCTTCAATTCTAATTGTTTGCTCAAAATCAGAAGAGATGAAACTTGAGAAGATTAGAGATTTTTTCATAGTTTCTTTGTTGAGATTGCAGACTGCAGCTTTTTTTCATCACTTTGTTTCTTTAATTGTTGATTGTTATCTTCGTTTTTATGTTCCTCGATAAAATTACATCTTGAATTGCAGTGTAGCAACAAAGATAGTTCAGTTGACCGAATTAGCATGCTTCCGGATGAACTATTGGGGTTAATACTCTCCCACTTCACATTAAAGGAACAGATTGCAACTAGCATACTTTCTCATCGATGGAGATACTTGTGGACCTTATCGACTAGGTTGGATTTTTATGGTATTGACTTAATACCGAAGCTTGCTTTACGAGAAGAAAACTGGCCATCAAAATTTGAGAAGGACAAGTTGAAATATGTGAATCGGGTCAATCACGTCCTTGCATCACGTAAGGGCTCCACCATCGAAGATTTCAAAGTGCACTTCGCTCTAACCAAAGACGACGAAGACTGTATAAATGAGTGGCTTAGATATGCTCTAGCAAGGAAGGTCTGGACACTCGAGCTAAACTTGACTCATTGGTCGGGTATCTTGAATTACGACAAGTGTTATGCTTTCCCCCGTAAGTTTCTGCACACAAACGGACACATTTGTTCTGACTCGATCCATTTCAAGCAGTTAAAAAAGATACTATTAGATTGTGTGAAAGTTGACGGTGAAACTGTGGAATTTTTCTTACATAATTGTCCTCTCCTCAAAGACCTGTCTGTTTCCGGATCATCAGAGCTTTCGACTCTAAGGGTTGCCGGGCCATTTCCCTCACTAAAACGATTGGAAATAAGCTCGTGCCATAATCTTGATTTACTTCAGATTTGCGATGTAAACCTTGTTTATTTGAAGTATAGTGGGAGGATGGCAAGTATTCTTCTTCAGAACCTTCCTATGCTAGTTAACCTTTCTGTCACAATGCGTATATTTCGGCATTGGATGCAGACGGTAACAGAGTTTCCGAGCATCCTTCCGCAATTAGAAATATTACATTTAGACAAGGTATAATCAGATATATATATGTAGCTGTCTTGTTTATCTTGATAGTTTTGATGGTGGTGTTTCTTGATCCATTTTGTTTTCGCTTTGCTCGACAGGTACTTGAGAAGTTCTATTTCCCAGTGAAAATGAACAATCTTAAGCAATTGGTGGTGTCATGTACATCACAAGAACATCGATTTCCCCAATGGCTTATCAGCTTAGTGAGCTCAGCGCCTCGCCTTAAAAAATTCGTGGTTCAGGTAATTGAAGTGAAATGAATATAAAATATAATGAGAGGTCAGGAAATTAAACTTTTAATTTCTGACCAAATTGTTTTGTTGAGTTGGGAGTTGTGATATCGAGCTGTCGTGCGATTTTATGCAGGCGTCCCGATGTTATTTTAAAGCATTTCGGGAGGGAGAGTTGCAGAGGACGAAGGTAAGGAAAGATATCACGAGTTGGAGGAACTCGAATTCGTGGGTTTTTGTGGGATGGCTGGTCATTTGGAGTTGGTTCTCCATTTCGTGGACAATGGTGTTGCTCTAAAGAAGATCATTATTGATCCAAACACTCCCTGTACTACTCCTACGCAGCATGAAATCGTTGCAATGGATCGAGCGAAAAGACTACTTGAAAAACAAGTTCCCTGCAGAATAAAACTGGACTTTCCCACTCTAATTATTGATTAAAATCCCTGGATGAAACGTCTTTTATAGTATTTATTTTTATTGAAGTTTCACATTTGATATTTTATGCATGTATTTATTTGACTCTTGTGAAATCCAGATGTTTAATCATATAAGGTGGCAAGATTTGTCTCAGTTTCTAGTTCCTATCGATGATTCTCTTGAAAAAAAATTGTCCATTGATAATCATTATATATGTAAAAAAAATGCATAACAAGAAATGAATTTGTGTTAATAAATTTATATTTTAGACTCTACAATGCAGATATGCTTTATTGCGAGGAAATTATTCTACTTTTCATTTTCTCATTTAACGTTTGAATTGTAGAACGAATTTGAATTTTCCAACCATAGAATCACTAAAAATTTAAGAGCAAAATTATTTTCCCATTACATCTTTTCTCATTTATAACCTCAATTCTTCATACCTAATTTTTCTACACCTCGTGTTATCTGTACTATTAGTTATTTGTAGAGTTTCTGATCGATCGTGGAATTTTAGAGTGATTGTACGAGAGAAAAAATGAAGAACACAAGAGGATTTTACGTGGTTCGATCGTTTGTTAGATCTACGTCCACGGGAAAGGAGAATGTATTGTATTCAGGTATTCTTGCAGCTATTACAGTGTGTGTTCGATCGTATATAAGTGACACTATTTATAGAGAACTAAGAACGGTTACAACCGAGGTCATGGGAAGTTCCTCATGGAGATCGTGGGTAACCGCCTCCACGTTTGTGATCGTGGGTTGCTGGGTTTGGGCTTGGCTGAGCTTCTAGACTTGCTCTGCTAGGCTTTGTCCGGGATTGGGCCGAAGTGAGTTTCGAGTGGGCCTAGCTGATATAGGCCGAGCTGGACCAAGTCTAATTATATTGGGTCTGATGCTTGGGCCTAGTAGCTAGGCCACATCCTATCACATCCCCCGCCAAAAAGTCTGAGAAGCGAGGCCACCGTAGTGATTTGGAAAGCGCGTATCGCCGTGTCGGACGAGGTTGAGCTTGAATTACACTTGGCCCGTCGAAATTAGAATTTCGACAAAGTCGAAGTGCGTATTGTCTCGTCGAACGAGGTTGAGTTTGAATTACACTTGCCCCCGTCGAAATTAGAATTTTGACGAAGTCGAAGTGTGTATTGTCGTTGGACGAGGTCGAGCTTGATTACACTTGCCCCCGTCGAAATTAAAATTTCGACGAAGTTGAATTGCGTACCGCCTCGTCGAACGAGGTGGAGTTTGAATTACACTTGCCCCCGTCAAAATTAGAATTTTGACAAAGTCGAAGTGTATATTGTCATCGGACGAGGTCGAGCTTGAATTACACTTGCCCCCGTCGAAATTAGAATTTCGATGAAGTCGAAGTGCGTACCGCCTCGTCGAATGTGGTTGAGTTTGAATTACACTTGCCCCCGTCGAAATTAGAATTTTGACGAAGTCGAAGTGCGTACCACCTCATTTGTACGAGGTCGAGGTTGAATAATGTTGGAGACAGGAGGGGCGCGACTGTTGGAGTCCAGAGTAAGTGGGACACGTGTTGTTTCCCTATGCGGGCAAGTGAAGAGGCGGGATTTGAAAAGGCGGAAGATTTGCCTATAAAAGCGTCCAGTGTACGCCTTCAAACATTTTTTCCCCAATTTACTGTCCCGACTTTAGAGATAGTAAAAAAAAACCCTAGGTTGAAATTCTGCAACCGCCGCCGCCGTTCATCTCATTTCCCGGTGATTGTAGTCGAAAAAACTTGACAAGTAAGTATTTCTCTTTGTAATGGATACTTCTTCTTCTCCCCTATTAGAAATAGACACACCGGTCACAGAGGTTTCGCCCTCGCCGCGTAGGGGATTTCCGGCGAGGGTTTGGTTAAATGTATATACTCGCGCGTTTGTCCCGCTGTATTCGAGAAATCGAATTCTCACCGTTAGTCGGGTCCGACGCCGCTCTGGCATGTGCCCCGACCATGTCTCTCTCGCATATGCAAGACTTGGCTCGTCGGTTTCTTATTTCCTGAGTCAATGGAGTTGCTTCTACCTCGTGATGAGGACAGGGGTAGTTTTCCTCCCATAGGATTCTTTACCGTATATGAAGACTATCTTCATTTCGGGCTTCGGTTTCCTTTGAATCCTTTTTTTGTCGAGCTTTTAGAGGAACTGCAACTGGCGTTAGGTCAGTTGGCACCACCCTCCATCAAGCAGGTCATCGGGTTTTGTGTTGAGGTCAGCTGCCATGGTGGTACGCCTTCTGTAGAATCGTTTCTTAGATTTTTTAGACCTAAGCTTGGTCCGACGGGGTGGGCTTACATTTCCCCTATTAATAGGTTTAAGTTAGGGACACCCACCAAGGTGCCGAACTGGCAGAAGAAATTTTTCTTCTGCCGGATTGAAGGCGTGCCGTTGTATCCTTGGACCAAGGATAAGTTCTCGCCTCGAGACACTGGGAAACCCATCGGTGAGCTCGAGACGGACTTGATGAGCCTCGGCCTCATTGAAAGGGATTATTCGGAGGCCGATCTCGCAAGTCATAGGCTAAGCCCATATAATTTCGTATCCACTGCGGACTTGGGTGAGGCCCTGCTTCACTACTTTGTGTTCGGCATTCTGTTGGTGTTGACTGACTTTTTTTTTTTTTTTTTTTTTTTTTTTTTGTAGTGGACGCTCAAGCTATCCAGGCCGCTCTCCAGAATAAGAACAAGAGGAAGAGGCAGAAGCCCTCTACTTCTGTGGTGGAGAAGATGACTTTGGCGACGTCGTCGGAAAGGACAACCGACCTAGGGAGGTCGGTGTCCGTGAGCTCGCAGCTGGACAGTCCCATCCTAAGTTCCTCTCCATTGCAGTTGGTGGGCCAACAACCTTGACGAACGTTACTTCCATTGGATGATGAAGTGACGATCGTCGAGAGTGGCCCGACCTCGGGCCAAGGACATGCACGGGAGATGTCATTCCCCGAGGTAAGTGTGAAATTGGAAGTAGTTGTATTTGGTGATGGTACCATCTAATAAAATTTTCTCCTCTTTTTTTTTTTTGTTTTTTTAGGAAGCCGAGGTGGCTTTGGACGGGTTGCGAGGCTTGGCGAACTTCATCACGAGTGGAGTTGCCAAGTTCCAGAGAAAGACTGCCGAGGTCGCGGCGGTGGAGGATCGGCTAATGGCTAAGATCTCTGTCGCCGAGGCCGCGGCACAGGCAGCAGCGGAGAGGGAGGCGGCAACTTCGGCTGTCGCCGAAGAGGCGAAGAAGAGGGCTGCCGAGCTAGAGGCAGAAGTGAGTCGGCTGAGGGCCCAAGTTACCGGAGTGGTAGCTGGATAGGGAGGTGTGTTCCGCGCTTTGGTAGAACGAGTCTTCCGGTCTATGCACTTCTCTCGGATGGCGGTTCAGTTTGTGAGTGCCATGAGCACCCCGGTTGTCTCAGCGGTGATTGACGATATCGCCAAGGACATCCCGGATTTGGACAAAACCAAGTATGGGTATGCTACCATGACGGAGGAGGAGACACTGCGTGACTTCGCCGAGGTGTTTTTGGGGTACACTTCCTCAATTCCGGTGGTCGAGCAGCTCGCCGCGCAAAAGAGTCTGCTCAACGAAGTGGCCATTCGGCGATGTCCCGTTGACAGGTACGAACTCCTAGAGACGGTCATTGCTGATCTTCTGAAGAGGCTGGTTGGGGAGGGGACCACCGAGGAGCCAGCCAGCGATGACCCAAAGGAGCCCGAAGCTGAATCAGAGGTCGGCCTAGAAGGAGAAAATCGTGATGGAGTCAACTGACGTTTTTCACAATTTTTTGGCTTCTTTCCCTCTTTCTCTTTTTTTTTAGCCTTGTACTTCATCACCATTAAGGTGGCGTTTCATTTGTCGTGTTCGGCTATAAATGAAAAAACCTTTTGTTGAAACTGGGCTGTATTTATTCTTTGTAGTCTGCTCCCGATTTTTACGATGCTTCTCACTTCGTAAGAGAAATATCCGAACTTCACAGAGCTATTGAAGTAGCTGAGATCGATGCTTCTAACTGGAAGAAACAAGCTGATAACATCGAGGTCGAGGCTGAAGTGAAGCTTCGAACTGCTCAGGAAAAGCTTGATGAAGTGCATGCGAAGTATCTGGAGCTCGATGACAAGTACCAGCAAGCTTTGGACGACATCAAAACTTTCAAGGAGATTGTCGTGGGGCATACGGAGTATGAGGCTATTATTCACCTAGCTGGGGGATCTACCATTTCTAAGACCTATAGTAAGGTCAAGAAACTTCAGGCTCGGTGCCGAAGCTACAGGGACCAATATGGGATGGACTCCTGGTAGGTTCGGGATGAATTTGAAGAACTCATTCATGTAGCGAGCATCTACGAGACAGTTCTTGATCTCTTTCCGAAGTTGAAACGACGTATTTTATCAGAGGCTGAGGTTTCGACTTCGGCTACTCCTGGTTCAGACTCGAGGTTGCTTGACCGCACTTCTAGAGAATTCTTGAAAGGTGAATCTTCGAGGTCGGCCAACCCTGATCTTAGGATTGTCACACGCCATTCTTGAGAAATTTACAGTCAAGAGCGGCGGTTGGCATCTGGACGAGGTCAAGGTTGAGCGAGCCAAGGTGCCCGAGGTCGTGGACTCAGAGTGACCAAGGCAGAGGACGAAGTTTAGCTCTCGGACGAGGTAGAGGCAGGCTAAGCGTAGATGATATTTTGAATTTTAACTCTGGTAGGGACTTCGCCAGAGATTGGCTTAGTTTTAGTAAGCCTAGGCCTCCGGGTTCCTCGTAATACTTGTACATTTTCCATTTTCATGAAATAAAACGAAATTTTGCACTTTCATTTAAGCTTTTCATCTTTGTTTTTAACTAAGAACCGTCCCTATTTTTAAACGAAGACGACTTACTTCGCCATGAAATGAAGCTCAGTTTGTAAGTAGCCACTTTGTCCAAAGACAAAGTTAAGGCTTTCAAATAAGCACTTCGTCCGAAGACGAAGTTAAGGCTTTCAAGTAGCCACTTCGTCTGAAGACGAAGTTTAGGCTTTCAGGTAGCCACTTCGTCTGAAGACGAAGTTAAGGTATTAAGGTAGCCACTTCGTCTGAAGATGAAGTTAAGGCTTTCAAGTAGCCACTTCGTCTAAAGACGAAGTTAAGGCTTTAAGGTACCCACTTCGTCCGAAGACGAAGTTAAGGCTTTCAAGTAGCCACTTCGTCTTAAGACGAAGTTTAGGCTTGCAGGTAGCCACTTCGTCTGAAGACGAAGTTAAGGCTTTCAGGTTCCTTATTTGTCGAATTTATCGATAGGGGTGGTCCCCTTACGCGCGTTTAGGTGTTACTCTGAAGTGGAGTTTAATTTGTATAATCCTCATTAGGATTTTAAAATCGAGATACTCAATATAAACGAGAGAGATATGTGCAAGATGTATGGAAAAAGACTTAAGCAGGGTAAATGAAAAATTAAAAATTTAATTGATATAAGACAGACGTTAAAATAAGACAAAACTTGACAAGACGACCTGACTCGATACTTACAACCTAAATGAATATTACTCTCCATTTATACAAAGTATTTCTTTAAATGAGTAATGTGTCATGTACGGGGCATGGACTCACCAGATAAGTGGGTAAGCTTGTACGACCCTTTGCCGAGGACTTCTTGAACTCAATACGGTCCTTCCCAGGTGGCTTCTAACTTGCCGAGCTTTTCTGCCTTACTGACCTTGTTATTTCGAAGTACGAAGTCGCCTATTTGGAGTTGTTGATGCTTCACCCGGTTGTTATAATACCGAGCTACTTACTGTTTGTATAGAGCTTCTTGTATGTAGGCTTGTTCCCGCTTTTCTTCCAACAAATCCAAGTTAGTTCGAAGTCCCTCTTCGTTGTCTTGGGCTGTGAAGTTAAGCGTTCGGGGGCTCGGCAAGCTGATCTCTACCGGGATCACCGCTTCGGTTCCATACACCAAACTATATGGTGTTTCACCGTGTGATGTCCGGGGGGTAGTTCGATACGACTACAGGACTTAGGGTAAGTTTGTTGCCCAATCTCCTTTGGCCTTATCAAGTCGGGTTTTTAACCCCTTGACTATCGTTTTGTTCGTAACCTCGGTTTGGCCATTTGCTTGAGGATGAGCTACCGAGGTGAACTTTTGTTGGATATGGAGTTCATCACACCATTCTCTGAACGTCCTGTCTGTGAACTGGGTTCCATTATCTAAGACGAGGACGTGAGGTATGCCGAAACGACAAACTATGTTCTTCCAAATGAAGTTTAGGGCGTTTTTACTTGTAATCCGTGCCAAAGGTTTGGCTTCGACCCACTTCGTAAAGTAGTCGATGGCTACAATGAGGAACTGTAGTTGGCCGGGAGCTTTTTTGAACGGGCCAACAATGTCTATTCCCCACTGCATGAACGGCCATGGGCTTTGCATGCTTGCCAGTTCGGTCTGTGGCAACCTTGGAACTGTCGCATGAATTTGGCACTTCGGACATTGTTTGACGAGGTCGATTGCATCCTGGAACATGGTGGGCCAGTAATATCCCCACCTCATGATCTTTTTGGATAGGGCGCGAGCTCCAATGTGACTGCCACAGAACCCTTCGTGGACTTCGCACAATGCGTAGTTCGCATGGTTGGCCCCACACATCTGAGGCGAGGCTGGAGGTAGGATTTTCTATATAGTACTCCATGTTCTAGGACGTACTTGGTGGATTTAGCCAGAAGCTTCCTAGCCTTGACCTTATCAGTGGGGAGTTCGCCTTTCTAAGTAGTTGCGAAGTTGAGTCATCCAGTTCGGTCCGTCTTCGGTTACTACATTAACTTCGGCTTCATCAATACTTCGGAGTTATACTTCTTCCACCGGAGAGGTCGTTGAAGATGACGCGAGTTTGCTCAGTGCATCAGCTCGGTCATTGTCTCCTCTTGGGATTCGCACCAACTCGAAGTATGAGAAGCTTTGTTGTAAAATTTTGGCCTTATGGAGATATTTTTTCATTCGTTCCCCCTTGGCCTCGTACTTGCCTAGCATATGACTCACTACGACTTGAGAATCGCTGTGAACTTGAATAACTTGTACTTGGAGAGCTTGGGCTAGGCGAAGTCCAGCGATTATAGCTTAATACTCCACTTCGTTATTTGTGGTCGGAGTGCATAGGTGGTCTCCTTCCCTTCCAGGCTAATGAGTAAGACCCCGCCTCCGCTTCCTTTGTTGCCTGATGCCCCATCAACGTAGGCCTTCCAACAGTCTTGCGGCGGTGGCTTCGGTGCTTCGGCCTTTGACTTATCCTTGGTAGGTTCGGCAGACTGCTGCACGTCCGTGAACTTAGCTTCTACTAGGAAATCAGCTAAGGCTTAACATTTAATAGCCTGGCGAGGTACAAAGGAAATCGCGTGCTCGCCGAGTTCTATAGCGCATTTAGCGATTCGCCCGGACGCTTCTGGTTTGGTAAGCACTTGCCGAAGTGGGAGGTCGGTTAGCACTTGTATTGGATGCGCGTGGAAGTACGGTCGAAGTCTTCTTGCTGCATTTACCAATGCAAGTGCGACCTTTTCCAAAGGTTGGTACCTCGTCTCCGGTCCTTTTAGGGCTCGGCTTATAAAATAGACGGGTAGTTGACAGCATTTTTCTTCTCGCGCTAGGACCGCACTGATTGCCTCATTCGAAGCGGCAAGGTATAGAGAAAGGACATCATCCTCTTTTGGCACAGATAAAGTAGGGAGGTTTGCGAGGTACCTCTGTAGGTCGTCAAAAGCTTTTCTGTGCTCGTCATTCCATTCGAAGTTCGGCACCTTCTTCAATATCTTGAAGAACAAGAGTTATTTTTCGGCTGCCTTAGACATAAAACGACTTAGCGCAGCTAGGCAGCCCGTCAGCTTGTGCACGTCATGGATTGACTTCGGCACCTTCATTTCTTGGATGGCTCGGACTTTTGATGGGTTAGCTTTTAACCCTTCGCGTGAAACCCAACACCCTAAAAATTTTCCAGATCGGACTATAAAAGTACACTTTTCTGGGTTTAATTTTAGATTCACTTCACGAAGTAAGCTAAAAACAACTTTAAGGTCATTTACACAAGTGGCAATTTCCTTGCTTTTTACGACTATATCGTCTACATACACTTTGACAATTCTACCGATGTGAGCCTTGAATATTTTGTCGACCATCCTTTGGTATGTAGCTCCAGCATTCTTTAGTCCGAAGGGCATCTTTTTATATGCATAGATGCTGAAGTCCGTGACGAAGGCGGTCTTCGACGCGTCTTCCGTGCTCATGAGGACTTGGTGATACCCCTTGTACAGGTCCAAGAAGCTGAACAACTTGTGGCCAACAAGAGTTTCGACCTTCTTGTTAATGTTGGGAATGGGATAGCAGTCTTTTGGGCAGTGCCTGTTGAGGTCGGTGTAATCTATGCACATCCGCCATCCCCCTCCCTGCTTTTTTACCATTACGGGGTTGGCCAACCAGATCGGATATTTCACCTCGAATAAAATATCGGTCTTTTGTAGTTGGCGAACCTCATCATGGATCACTTGATTTCTTTCGGCTGCGAAGGCTCGCTGCTTCTGCCGAACTGGTTTCACCTCAGGATCGATGTTGAGGTGATGAGTGATGACGCTTGGTGCCACCCCCGTCATGTCTAGTGGTGACCAAGCGAAAACATCTCTATATTCCTAAAGTAGCCGGATAATCTGACTTCGGAGCTCGTACTCTCCAACGAACCCTACTTTGACGACCTTGGCAGGGTCATCTTCGTATAATCCGATGTCTTCGACCGGCTCAACGGATGGAGGCGATGTCTGCTCCACCTCTTCGGGGTTCTGTAGTTGCTATGCTTGAGGGTGCTGATTCCCAGCACCTTGAAGTGCGACCTGCATGCACTCCTTGGCTTGAAGTTGATTTCCCTGAAGTGTGATCACTCCGTTTTTAGACGAAATTTTGATCATCAGGTGATATGCCGAGCAAATCGTCTTTGTTGCTGTCAGCCAATCTCTCCATAAGATGATATTGTAGGGAGAGTTAGCTTTTACGACAAAGAAGTTGATGATCTTTGTCGACGACAACGGGCTCTTCCCAACAGTGACAGGAAGTGGAATGATGCCATCCGTTGTCATTTCTTGTTATGTAAAATTTTTTAACGGAGTGGACGCCGGCTTCAGCCAGGCTTCCTCGATCCCGAGCTTGTCGAAGCAGTCTCTGAAGAGCACGCTCACTGAGGCTCCGCTGTCTACGAACACCCTGTGAATCAAGCTGTTAGCCACCACGGCTTGAATTATGGTGGTGTCCTGATGGGGTGTGGCGTTGGGGACCGGGTCGTCATCGGAAAAGGTGTGACTTCGTCTTTTTTGAACTTCTTTTGTGAAGGTTCCTCTCTCTGTTGGCTTCGGGCCTCGGCTCTTAGTGAGGACTTTGTTGAGCCTAGAGGCAGCCCGGTGATGGCACCGATGACTCTGTCGTATTGAGGTTGGTCCTCGTCTTCGTCTTCGTCATCGTGCTTTGACTTTTTGTCTTGGTGGGGTGCGCAGTTGTTGTCCTCCCCTATTTTTCTTTCTCTTGCCCTTCCCTTGAGGTCGGGCCTCTTGCTGATTGCGACTTTGGTACAGTTTAAGGGTACCGTCGCGTACTATGTGCTCGATGTCCGAGGCGAGGTCCCTGCAGTCCTCGGTTTCATGACCGTAGTCATTATGAAACTTGCAGTATTTCTCCTTGGATCGGCGTTTCGATCCCGACAAGGTGGCGGCTTCTCAAACAAGTTCGCATGAAGCTCGTATATTTCGGCCCTGGACTTTGTCAGCGGTGTGTACTGACTTCGGTCTTGGTTGGGCCGAGGTCCTAAGCGGGACTCGAGGGGTCCTCGCTGTAACCTTTCGAGGGCACTTCGGCGACCTTGCCCATGGTTGGTGCGCTCCTCTATCTTCTTCTTATCATTGTTTTCGGGCCGATCTGCTGCCCGTTTTTTCCGATCAGCCTCATCCGCCTCCGCGAATGTATCAGCGATCCTCTATAGCTGTCTGGAGGTCGTTGGTCGAGCCTTCACGAGATCTTTGAAGAGAGTCCCAGACTAAATGGCGTTTTGAAACGCCGAGATGAGAACGTCGGAGATACGATCGACTTTAAGGCTCTCGTTATAAAAATGGGCCAGGAAGTCGCTGATCGTTTCTCCTCGCCCCTGCCTTAAGGTTAGGAGCTGGGCCGGGCTGATCTTCGTCTCGGCTTTTTGAAAGAAGCGACGCTCGAAGGCGTCGAGTAGGTCGGCATACGACCCTATGTTGCCATTAGGTAGGCTGTCGAACCAGCTTCTAGCGTTGTCCACTAGCAGCTCAGGGAAGACTTTACACATGTAAACGTCTTCGGTAAGTCCCTGGTTCATCATGTTGTACTGGAACCAGGATAAAAAGTTGTTGGAGTCTTGTGACCCGTTATAGGGCGGGATATGAGGTACTCTATACGTCGACGGGACGGGAGTATAGAGTATCCTATTAGTGAAGGGAGTCGAGATTCGACCGTAGACGGTGAATCTTCCCTGGTAAACGTTTCCTTCGCCACGCCGAGGTGGAACGGCGTTTTGACGAGGTGATGTCGAACCGCGCTGCGGTGAAGCGTAGGCCGTTGTTCCCACGGCGATTATTGTTCTGTCGCCTTCGGGGAAGTTCGGCGATCCTATCTCCAACGATCTGGAGACTTGGGGATCGCCGCTATGACGGTTCGGCTCCGTCCTCTCCGCGTTGACTCTGTTGTCGATGTTGATCGATGAACTTGCGAAAGTCTTGTTCGTGGAGGTCCAAGTACGCCTTCAGTGCATCTCCAAGCTCGGGTTGGAGTGCGGCGTTTCCGCGTCGGCGACCGCCCTGGCCTTGCCCACCGCTACTAGTTGAGTCGCCGGAATGGCCCAATGAGATGTCCTCTAGGTGGCCTTCGGGAGTTTGGTGGATTATGGGTTGTTCTCCAAGTCGGACTTGGGAAGCGGTGTGCCGAGCTTGACTCACGTCGGCCTGCTCCTCGTTGCGAGGTTGATCAGTGGGCGGGTCGGTTTGGTGCTGTTTCGCCTTGGCGGCAGCAGCGGTGGTAGTGGAACGGGTTTGTTTCACCATCGTATCTTCACTCAAAAACTCTGATCGATTTCACAGAAACTTATTTCCCACAGATGGCGCCAGTGATCGATTGTGGAATTTTAGAGTGATTGTACGAGAGAAAAAATAAAGAACACAAGAGGATTTTACGTGGTTCGATCGTTTGTTAGATCTATGTCCACGGGAAAGGAGAATGTATTGTATTTAGGTATTCTTGCAGCTATTACAGTGTGTGTTCGATCGTATATAAGTGACACTATTTATAGAGAACTAAGAACGGTTACAACCGAGGTCATGGGTAGTTCCTCATGAAGATCGTGAGTAACCGCCTCCACGTTTGTGATCGTGGGTTGCTGGGTTTGGGCTTGGCCGAGCTTCTAGACTTGCTCTGCTGGGCTTTGTCCGGGATTGGGCCGAAGTGAGTTTCGAGTGGGCCTAGCTGATATAGGCCGAGCTGGACCAGGTCTAATTATATTGGGTCTGATGCTTGGGCCAAGTAGCTAGGCCACATCCTATCAGTTTCATATACTATACGAACACCACTTTCATTATACGTATCAAAATCATCTGAAATCTGCTTTAATTTTTATACATTATGATTAGCAGAGTTGTAACAATATACTAATATATATATATATATATATATATATATATATATATATAAAATAAAAACAGATATTTGAAAGTTTACATTTTCAAATCACAAAATAAAATGTGGTTCTTAGTATTGCCTCGCTTACAACTACAATTCTATATAACTAACTCTATCCAAATCTGGTCACTTCATACTTAGATATGCAAGAGATTTCTTGCAAGAAACTCGTTCCGCTTTGACATGATATTAATAAATAAACAGCTCAATATTATTTATGAAGGAAGAAGTGTTCATCAGAAAGCTGATTTTGATGTAAAGGAAAAAAATACTCAAAACATACTCCGAATCTCACTTTGTTAGCACCGCTGTTCGACTGGCTCCAACACAGAATGCCAACAAGCAAAACCTTGCATCATTTACTCCACCTGCCATGCTAAAATGCACACGACTCAGCCATATTAAGACAATCAATCACGGGAAAATGAGCAAATTCTACGCACGTTTCTCAAGTAGCTAATCGTAGCAGAACCACATTACATGCAGACGAAGTTGAAGATGGCAAACGAGTGTAAGTACGCGAAAAGCTCTTGCATCAAGACCCCTGGTCAGCAACGAATATGAATCATGTCTTTAATCAATTTCATCAGAGAATGTGAAACACTATTGAGGAAGAGAAAGAAACTGCATTGAATTGTTTCTTGCAAGGATAGACAACTTACCATGCTAATCAACTGGAGTAAGTGCCAATTCAATTTCTTGTAGTGACTTCCCTTTAGTTTCTATAACAGTTTTCTTCACAAAGACGACCGCCATCAAGCAAAACATGGCAAAGATCGTGTACAAAATTTGTGGCCCCAGCATTTCCAGCAGATTCAGAAACAATAACCCAACAAAAAAATTGATCACCTGTGCAAGGCAAAGAGTAGCATGCATGCATAATCAAATGTTATGTCAGATAAGATAAGTTGATTAGAGAAAAACAATGCATAGTAATAATTCCTTTATTTCAAAAAAGAGTTAATCATTTATATACAAATTGCTATCATTCTAAACTGTCTGGAAACAAGATCAGTACATTCTACATTTGCACATCGTTTAGCTTCCATCAGCCAGTACTACATATATTTGCACATCCTATAAGGGTAGTCGGAAAACAGAACAGGGCAAGTTCAATAATAAATTAACTTTCTATAGAGATTTAAAGTCATTACCATTTAAACTTATCTGCAAAGCAAATGTCACGTCGTAGAAGAAAAGAAAAATGCAATAAAATGTTAGTGTGTTTGATCCAATTACCCAATGTACAGACATGCAAATAGCCATCGCCTTAGCCCTAATTCGGCTCGGTAGTATCTCTGATAGAAGCAGACCAGGAACAGGCCCAGCACCTAAAGAAAATGTCAAGACAAACCTGTACCAAAAGAAGAAAATAATCACAATTCATAACATGAACTACTTCTATTGCAGTCCTTTATAAAGAAGATCAGCATGGAATGGATTGCTTAAATGCATTTCCCAATAAAGCATGTCAGATCCCAAAAACAATAAAAATAAAAAATACATAAATAAAGTATGTCAGATCACATCTAACTTGTAATTTATTTGAAGTAGATAATCATAGCCTGATAATTATGTATCTAGAATTTTGACCAATGAAAGGATAAAAATTATGTTAGCGAGTAACAAGGAACCAGCATCTGATTTAGTAATTCTAGTACTTATTAATCGTGCCAGATACTCACAAAAGCATTCCACCAATAGATAGATATAAATTTGCAGCGTCAGAGAAAATATCACTTGCTGCAAGAACTTGAAAACCCATAGCCACTGCCTGAACAAAGAATAACCGTTAAGAAATTGGATGGTTGGGAAATTATCAGATAATCTTTAAAATGTAATCTCCATATGAGAAGAAGATGGCGAGAATTTTTCAATCACTATAAAAAGATATAAGGGTGAGAGTTTTACTTGCCATTCCCAAGAAACTTCCAAGAAGTAGCAGCTTCCTTCCTAATCTATCCATCAGAATCATTGCAACAATAGATCCTGAGAAGTGACAAAGATAAGGCTATAGCAAAAGAATACGACAGAATATATTAGGTGCCATTACTTTACCTGATAGGTTTACTACTCCAATACATATGTTTCCACTATCTGAAGGCACTCCAGCACTTTTAAAAACAGTCGAAGAGAAAAAGAATACGGCATTGATGCCAGATAGCTGCTGAAAAGCAAATAGGGCTGACCCAATGAACACCACTGCAAAAACAATAAAAATTAATTTAAAAAAAAGCAATAACATCAAGACTTCAGCAACAACAATGGAAAATAAAATACATAAACAGAGAGAGAGAGAGAATACAAATCTACCTTTAAAATGACGTCCATGGACTAATTCTGACAATTTAACAGCATCCACCTCATCTGCTCTATCTGATTTTGAAAATTCTGCCATTGCAGGTTTAACATGTGATGCTCCAAAAAGCCTCTCCAGTTGCTCTTCAGTCTGAGCAATTCTTCCTCTCTATGCCAATTAAGATAAATCTTACTGAGCAGAGGAAATACAGCATAGACAAGACAAATGATAATGACAACTCTAACATCACAAAAGCAACTAGCAGAATAAGTCAGAATAGATGTGTGAAGGATTACACTTTAACTGGAAGCACACGATTAAGCACTCAAATGGGCTGGTCTCACTTTATACAGAAGCATTACAATAGAAACAAAAACTTTTATCAGATGTGCAATAGAAGGAAGCAACGGCAAAAGCCCAAAGGAAGGATGAAATCTAAACACCTTGAAAAGCCAGTGTGGAGACTCTATAGAGAACTCCATCAAAACAGCCAGCAAGGCAGCAGGAATAGTAGATACCCAAAAGCAAACTCTCCACCTGCAAGGACCAATTTAAATGTATGATGCTCAAACTAGAGATACTAGTTAGTCTCTACACAGCATGGTCAGAAAATGTTTACTGCAAGAAACAGATTCTATTTTTGCTGCATCAGGACCACTCGAAACAACTAACTCATGCTGCCTTTTTAGGAGACATTTTACTAAACTATGACATCCTTCCGTCATGCCGCTTACCAGCTAGGATCATTTTTGGCAGGAATTCCGATGAGGAGAGCTCCCATAAGTCCAAGACATGTTGCAATCTGGGTGAAACTCCCATAGGTGCCCCTCACAAAAGCCGGTGAAACCTGCATAATATAGATGATGCATAACCGATGGATAAAGTTCTGAAGATGGCAGGACGGTGCCTAAGTTTCTTTAGAGTGCAAAGACGAGTGGCATAGTCTATACCTCCGAGACATAGAGTGCTGCAACTGGAGGACCAACACCCATGCCAGTTCCAACAAAGAACCTCCCAAGAAGCATACCCTCCAGACTATTTGTTGTGGCACTGAGATATAATACATACAACTCAATTTACAAAGCAGAAATATTAATTAGCACTGATATAGGATAAACTCATTAAGCCAGTCACACAAAGATCTCAATGTCCTTAGTAGTTAAAGTTTTTAAATCTTTGTCTTTAGAAGATGAGATGATAAAGAAATTCAAAATAAAGAAAATTCACCTCATGGAAGCACCAATTATCATTGGTATAGCACATAATTGAAATGCTCTCCTACGACCAAGCCCATCAGATATCCAACCACTGAATAAAGAACCAAGAAGTGCACCAGCCAGACATGTACTAACTACCAAACCTATAAATCATGATAGAGACTCATGAGAGGGATAAATTATGAGTGTAGCTGATGAAGAACTCATTTCCATTTTGAAAGTGGGAGTACCTTCAGCTAAAGTACTACCGCTGAAGCCTAGATCCACAGAGATGCTCTCCAATGTGTCATTAACAACCCTGAATAACATCGAGTATGTCAAAAAATATGAAAAGATCCGACAACTCTAACCTTATTGCCAAACCCCAGGGAGAAAGATTCCAAAGATATCGGACAAACCCGAGATGATAGCCAAATAAGAATGATGAGATAGTTGCCACTAGCACATGCGGCAAAGGACGCTTCCATGAAGGATTGCTAATATAACCACTCTGTGGGTATCCTGAAATCCCATGTGAATAGGAAACGAAACACTAAACACATTAGGGCTTATGAACCAAGGATTGCAGAACTTCAGGTTTTTGAATTTGTGAAAAACTCGTAAAAATGTGTTTTTTCTTGAATTACTCTAAACGTCCTAATATACTCTGTTAGTAATGGTGGAGAAGCATGTGTACATAATCAGTAAAGAACCATTCTATTTCGCTAGGATTAAGAAAAAAAAAATTTAACATATTGTATAACATGTGTCAACAAAAAACTTCTGTGAGTAAAAACAAGAAGCAGGATTTTGGATATGTGAACTGTTCACCTGTTAATCCTTCTCTATCATATTCATGGCCATTAAGATGTTCTTTAGACGATGCACGCTTGTGCACTAAGAAGGTTTCGCTATGGCGTCCTCGCATACCTCAATTCCACCGAAGAGATCAACGCGACCTCTGCTACATTGGATCAATCAACATATCAATGAAAGCATTCAAAAAACGCACTACTCCTAATCACCAAACATTTCGTACAAAAAACAATCAATCACACAAAATAAAACTTTAAAAAAAAAAAAAGGAGATTTCCATGAAAATCATTTCAAAACCTAATCTTCTACTCGAACACTTCCAAATTACAAATACAGCTCGTCAGTCGATCGTTTATCTCTTCCAACAATCTCGAAATTGAAAACTTCACATGAAATATTTCATCACCCCAAGATCTTACAGCTAACAAAACAAAACAAAAAAAAAAAAAAAAAAGAGAGGCAAAAATCTCTTCCAACACAATGCATAACAAATCCAACCGTAACCAATACAAATACGCGTATCCGAATCCATACATTACACCGCATCAACAAATCTACATGCAGAAAGCGTACACACACCACATACGAATACGTATCCCGACTGCTCCACCAAAATCCTCTAGAATTACCTCGCAATGCACGGCGGCGGAAGACAGCTCGAAGGAAATCCGCAAACAAACCGTCGCAAATGCAATTGATCGAGAGGAAATCCACAAACAAACAAAAAAAAAAAGGAAGAAGCTTGATTACCGCAGTGTGAAGTGCGGGGATAGTTAACGCGCGCCGCGAGCTCGAGTATTCACTTTAGTGAGTGAAAATGCGGTGGGGGGCGTAGGATAGAAGGAAGGGTGCGGATGTGGGAGTGAGAGAAGCAACTGTTAGTAGAAGGACGAGAAGCAGAATTTAAAGGGGGAAGCGTCAAGAGAGATACTACGAGTCACAAGGAGACACCTGTGACATATTGTTGGGGTGACTATATTCTGCTGTTGCGCGGTCTACTCCAAAGATTTCTACGCCCACTTTTTATTGACACGTGTCGTGCCACCGTTTGTTTATTGGCTGGCCTTTCTAATTTTGATTAGTTTATTGATCTCATTATTATTATTCTTGGTTAAATACTACGGAGTACCCGTAATTCCAAATAATTAGTTTGATTGCCGAATATGTACTGTGAATTTGTTGTTTATATTAATAACGGTATTTAACAAAAAAAGAAAAGGATTACCTCTATCATATTATATTAATCGCATTGTATTATTTAATATCTTATAAATTAAAAAAATAAGATTAATATAATGGGACGAAAGGAATATTTATATTTGCATGAATAAAAAAAAATGCACTTGTAATCGATGCCATATTAAGGGCAGGGGGATAATTTGGTAATTCCATATGAGGTGAGCTAATCAATGTATGATAGGATTGATAACAATTATTCACAAAATATAAAAAAAATTAATGTATGTGACAAAAAAAAATTAATAATAATTTCTAGAGTTTTAAGCATTTTATATATTATGATTATCTCATCTCAATCATTGGATCCGCGCATGCTAAATTTAGTTTAGAAGAAATATGCTGCATTAAATATAGTTGTGATTTATTGCGTAAATCACACTAATGTTTAGTGAGATAATGTATGATGGAAAGGGAATAAGCTAAAAGTGGGTGCATTCTGACTTTTGGGGAATAATATAATAATAATATGATGATGTCGGTGGAATATTTCCAAAATAATACTACTACTGTTTCAGTGGGTTTGTAGTAAGATTTATAATTGACATGTACAGGTGATAAAAGCATTAGATCTATAATTGTATTAATTAGATCTTTTGTTGTCTTTTTACGTACTCAGAATTTATTTTCAGATATTCTCTCTCTAAATTATACACGTGTCCCTTTCTGCAAAAACGAAGATATCGATTTTATGTGTTGTAAAATTCAGACGGCAAACAAGTTAATAATTGATCGAACTTATTTTCGTAAGGTAATTAATGTACGTAGACAATGAATTAATGAACACGAAAGCAAACGGAACACAAAGGGATTTACGTGGTTCGATCTATTGGAATATATCTACGTCCACGGGCGGAAAAAGTATGGATCTTTATTGCTTGTATGAGTAGTAATTACAAGATGGTTCTCTCTCTCAATCTATTCTAAACCCCTATTTATAAGTATCTACACATAGAATTCGACTAGGTTTACAAGTCTTTTCCTATTAGGACTCTTTGGCTTGATCTCCTCCTTTACTGGATAAACACCGAGCTTCTATATCTCTTGGAGCTTGAATTGTAGTCGATGTAGGAGTTGTCTTGGTATAGAAGTCTCTTTGAAGTAGGTTGTAGCTGACTGGGCCGAGCTGCATAGGGCTTTAGTTGGGCCGAGCTGCGTTGGCCGAGCTTAACTGTCGGGGCCCAATTATATTGGGCTCGATGCTTGGGCCTAGTAGCTAGGCCATATCCTATCACATCCCCCCCAAAAAAGATATAGAAGTGAGGTTGTGACTCGAGGTAGAAAGTTGAAGTAGGGGTTGTTAAAGTGATTAGAGGAAAAAGTGAATACCGTCTCGTTAAGATGAGGGAGAAGTAATACCGCCTCGTTAAGATGAGGGAGAAATAATACCGCCTCGTTAAGACGAGGGAGAAAGAATACCGCCTCGTTAAGACGAGAGAGAAATAATACCGCCTCGTTAAGACGAGGGAGAAATAATACCGCCTCGTTAAGACGAGGGAGAAAGAATACCGCCTCGTTAAGACGAGAGAGAAATAATACCGCCTTGTTAAGACGAGGCGGTAAGAATTTTGCATTGCCCCTTCGGAAATTGGATTTCGACGAAGTCGGAATGCTTGCCACCTCGTTAAGACGAGGTGGGTATAAAATTTGCATTGCCCCTTCGGAAATTGGATTTTGACAAAGTCGGAATGCTTTCCACCTCGTTAAGACGAGGTGGGTATGAATTTTGCATTGCCCCTTCGGAAATAAGATTTCGATGAAGTCGGAATGTGTAGCGCCTCGTTAGGACGAGGTCGAACTGAAATTCACATTGCCCCTTCGGAAATAAGATTTCGACAAAGTCAGAATGCTTGCCACCTCGTTAAAACGAGGTGGGTATAAAATTTGCATTACCCCTTCGGAAATTGGATTTCGAAGAAGTCGGAATGCTTGCCACCTCGTTAAGACGAGGTGGGTATAAAATTTGCATTGCCCCTTCGGAAATTGGATTTCGACGAAGTCGGAATGCTTGCCACCTCATTAAGATGAGGTGGGTATTAAATTGGCATTGCCCCTTCGGAAATTGGATTTTGACGAAGTCGGAATGCTTGCCACCTCGTTAAGACGAGGTGGGTATAAAATTTGCATTGCCCCTTCGGAAATTGGATTTCGACGAAGTCGGAATGCTTGCCACCTCATTAAGATGAGGTGGGTATTAAATTGGCATTGCCCCTTCGGAAATTGGATTTTGACGAAGTCGGAATGCTTGCCACCTCGTTAAGACGAGGTGGGTATAAAATTTGCATTGCCCCTTCGGAAATTGGATTTCGACGAAGTCGGAATGCTTGCCACCTCGTTAAGACGAGGTGGGTATTAAATTTGCATTGCAACTTCGGAAATTGCATTTCGACGAAGTCGGAATGCTTTGAACAGCACGACTTCGTTAAAGATGAAGTTTATGCTTTAATTAGCACGACCTCGTCTTCAGACGAGGTTTAGGCTCTTCTCTGTTTTAAACAAAGGCCGTATCTTTGTTTTTAACCGAGGTTAGGTCAATACGCGCGTTTTAATTTTACTCCTATTATGGAGTTTATTAAGTACCCTCGTCAGGGTTTTACTAGCTCACTTCGGAAATTGGATTTCGACGAAGTTTGGCTTTAAATAGCTCACTTCGGAAATTGGATTTTACTCACTTCGGAAATTGGATTTCGACGAAGTTTGGCGTTAAATAGCTCACTCCGGAAATGGGATTTCGACGAAGTTTGGCTTTAAATAGCTCACTTCGGAAATTGGATTTCGACGAAGTTTGGCTTTAAATAGCTCACTTCGGAAATTGGATTTTGACGAAGTTTGGCGTTAAATAGCTCACTCCGGAAATGGGATTTCGACGAAGTTTGGCTTTAAATAGCTCACTTCGGAAATTGGATTTCGACGAAGTTTGGCTTTAAATAGCTCACTTCGGAAATTGGATTTCTACGAAGTTTGGCTTTAAATAGCTCTACCTCGTCGTAAGATGAGATTTTGGCTTTAAATAGCTCAACCTCGTCATAGGACGAGGTTTTGGCTTTAAATAGCTCACTTCGGAAATTGGATTTCGACGAAGTTTGGCTTTAAATAGCTCACTTCGGAAATTGGATTTCTACGAAGTTTGGCTTTAAATAGCTCTACCTCGTCGTAAGACGAGATTTTGGCTTTAAATAGCTCAACCTCGTCATAGGACGGGGTTTTGGTTTTACATTCCTTATTTGTCGAGATAATATGCATAAGTGGCATAGAGAGAGATGTGCAAGATGTATGCAAATGCAAGATGTATGCAAGACCCTAATAAGACGACCTAAATGACCAAAATGAACTATATGAACTTGGACATTACTCTCGGCCACTTGTGCAAGGTATCTCTTTAAATAAGTAATGTGCCGTGCACGGGGTATTGGCTTACCGGATAAGTGGGCGAGCTTGTACGACCCTGTGCCGAGGACTTCTTCAACTCGGTACGGTCCTTCCCATGTGGCTTCAACCTTGCCGAGCCTTTCCGCTTTACTGACCTCGTTGTTCCGAAGTACGAGGTCGCCTGCTTGGAATTGTTGGTACTTCACTCTTTGGTTGTAGTACCGAGCTACTTGTTGTTTGTACCTGGCTTCTCTTATCTAGGCGAGCTCTCGTTTCTCTTCCAACAGATCCAGTTCGGTTCGGAGGTCTTCCTTGTTAACTTCGGCTGTGAAGTTGAGAGTGCGCGGGCTCGGCAGGCCGATCTCCACCGGGATCACTGCTTCGGATTTATACACCAAATTGTAGGGTGTTTCACCGTTCGAGGTCTGGGAAGTTGTGTGGTGTGACTATAACTTGGGGTAAGTTCGCTACCCAATCTCCTTTGGCTTTGTCGAGACGGGTTTTGAGTCCCCTGACAATAGTTCAGTTTGTAACTTCGGATTGGCCATTCGCTTGAGGATGAGCTACCGAAGTGAACTTCTGCTGGATATGAAGCCCTTCACTCTATTCTCTGAATGTTCTGTCCGTGAATTGTGTCCCATTTTCCGAGACGGGGATATGGGGTATGCCGAAGCGGCATACTATGTTCTTCCAGACGAAGTTGAGGGCGTTCTTGCTCGTGATTTCTGCCAAGGGTTCGGCTTCCAGCCATTTGATGTAATCGATGGCTATGATGGGAACTGGAGCTGGCCAAGAGCTTTGCCTAATGGAGTTACTAGGCTGGCTTCGGCTTCGTCAATACTTCGGTGTTTGACTTTGAGAGACTTCGGTCGGCCTCGGCCTTGAGAGTGGACCTGTTTCCTCGGCTTCGTCAGTACTTAGGAGTTTGACTTCGAGGGACTTCGGTCGGCCTCGGCCTTGAGAGTGGACCTGTCTCTTCGGCTTCGTCAATACTTAGGAGTTTGACTACTTCGAGGGACTTCGGTCGGCCTCGGCCTTGAGAGTGGACCTGTCTCCTCGGCTTTGTCAGTACTTAGGAGTTTGACTTCGAGGGACTTCGGTCGGCCTCGGCCTTGAGAGTGGACCTGTCTCTTCGGCTTCGTCAATACTTAGGAGTTTGACTTCGAGAGACTTCAGTCGGCCTCAGCCTTGAGAGTGGACCTGTCTCCTCGGCTTCGTAGTACTTAGGAGTTTGACTTCGAGAGACTTCGGTCGGCTACGGCCTTGAGAGGAATTCATCGTCTTTATTGCGCTTTGCCTCGAGTTTGGGCTTCGTGCTGGTCAGAACGTCGGCTGCGACTTTGGTACCTCTTGAGGGTGCTGTCGCGCACCAATTGCTTTATGACCGCAGCAAGTTTTTTGCATTTCTCGATATCGCACCCGTAATTCTCATGGAAGCGACAGTACTCCTTGGATCGGCGCTTCTCCCTTCCACTTGACATGGGCCGAGGCTTCTCGAACATATCGGTATGAGTTGGCTTCGGCCTCGTCAATGGAGTGAGTTGGTTTCGTTCCTGGTTTTGCCGAGGTCCGAGCCTGGATTCTAGGGGTGAATGCTGGAGCCTGTCGAAGGCACTTAGCCGACTTTGGCCTCGGTCATTCCGATCCTTCTTCCGATCTGAAGGTTCGGCCTTGTCGGCTTCGCGCTTGTGCCTATCAGCTTTGTCGGCTCTTGCTAACCGACCTGCTATGCCATAATGGCTTCGTAGTGCGAGGTAATTGTCCTCATCGCGCCGAGGTGAGACGGTGTCGCGCCGAGGTGAGATGGTGTCGCGCCGAGGTGGCACGGCATCGCGACGAGGTGGGGTGATGTTACACTGGGGTGAGAGTCGATTGGAATCTTCCCGACGTTCATCATCGAACCTCCTTAGACGTGGTGTTGCATCCCGTGCGTCGACGATTTGGACGCTTTGGGACTTTTGCCGATGCCGCGATCCGGAGGTAGCTTCGTGCTCTCCACCATCTTTGCGTGATGGTTTATCCTTTTTCATGGCTGAGCTTTGTATTGTTTTTGGCGAGCTGGAGAAAATCTTGCTATGCTTATCCAACATGCTCAACGTGTCTGTCCGGAGTCTGGCCTTTGGCGTGTTCCTTCCTAGATAGCCGGTATGTTGCCGGGTGTAGATCTTGCGCCTTGCTTGCCTCGCCTTTGTGGATTTCGGCTTCCTGAACAGGTGGATTTGTTATCGGACCTTATCCGGTTTGCTGAATATCCTTTTCCGTGTTGGCGGCGGCAGCGGCGGCGATTGATCGTGTTGGAATCCTCTCGACGAGTAGAACATGTTTCCAGGTGGTTTCGTCCGATTTGGTGGTGATTTCAATCCGGAATTGGCGAATAATAGAAGCTGCTCCGAACGAATAGTGATTTCGCGAGTAGTGCAGCAGCACGAACTTTCAGACGTGATTCCCGCCGCACCGGTGATCGGTTTTTGACGGGCAACCTACCGTTGGAATCCTCTTGACGAGTAGAACATGTTTCCGGGTGGTTTCGTCCAATTTGGTGGTGATTTCAGCCCAGAATTGGCGAATAACAGAAGCTACTCCGAACGAATCGTGATTTCGCGAGTCGTGCAGCAGCACGAACTTCCAGACGTGATTCCCGCCGCACCGGTGGTCGGTTTTTGACGGGCAACCTACCGTTGGAATCCTCTCGACGAGTAGAACATGTTTCCGGGTGGTTTTGTCCAATTTGGCGGGGATTTCAGCCCGGAATTGGCGAATAATAGAAGCTGCTCCGAACGAATCGTGATTTCGCGTTTGGGGGGATCGCGTTGGTCTTCCTATCATGGCTGTAGATTACCTAGAAAACTTTGATTGAAAATCACAAATTTTCGTTCCCACAGACGGCGCCAGTGATCGAACTTATTTTCGTAAGGTAATTAATGCACGTAGACAAGGAATTAATGAACACGAAAGCAAACGGAACACAAAGGGATTTACGTGGTTCGATCTATTGGAATAGATCTACGTCCACGGGCGGAAAAAGTATGGATCTTTATTGCTTGTATGAGTAGTAATTACAAGATGGTTCTCCCTCCCAATCTATTCTAAACCCCTATTTATAAGTATCTACACATGGAATTCGACTAGGTTTACAAGTCTTTTCCTATTAGGACTCTTTGGCTTGATCTCTTCCTTTACTGGATAAACACCGAGCTTCTATATCTCTTGGAGCTTGAATTGTAGTCGATGTAGGAGTTGCCTTGGTGTAGAAGTCTCTTTGAAGTAGGTTGTAGCTGACTGGGTCGAGCTGCATAGGGCTTTAGTTGGGCCGAGCTGCGTTGGCCGAGCTTAACTGTCGGGGCCCAATTATATTGGGCTCAATGCTTGGGCCTAGTAGCTAGGCCATATCCTATCAATAATTCAGTAACGCCTTTTTTTTTTCTCCCGCCAATTCTTTAGATAAAACATAAAAAAATTCTTTGAAACGTAATAAATAAAAAAAAAAAAAGAAAAGTTAGGTATTTTATTTTTTTAGATAGAAAGTCTATACCTCCTTTTTTATCCCTATTTTCTTTCCCTTTCCCAAACTCAGCCTTTCTGCTTATTTCTTTCCTAGCCTCATAATTAATAGTAGTAATGACTTTATAGGAGTTTTCTAAGAATTTCCTAACTAATCGTGAAATTTCCTCCCCTTGTATTTAGAAAATTCCTTAATTTCTAAGAATTTCCTAATTACCGAAATAACGGCTATGATTTTGGAACATTTAATCTTGTTCGGAAATAGACAAATTTGACTTTTATCTTTTTTTCAGAGAAATATATTTTCTATTTTAACTTTAAGCTAATATGGTGAGAATACAATCAGGCCGAAAATTAAAACGAGATTGGGTTTTCACCGCCGCTTTAAGGGATGGCCCAATAACTATTGACGGGCCGGGCCGCGGGTTTATGCATGTCTTTTTCGTTTTACTTTTTTTTTTTTTTTTGAGTTGGAGATTGAATATTTTCATGATTGAATGAGACTAATAATTTTTCAATCCTCATACATCGATTTTTTTTTTTTTCATTTAAATATTCAAGAAACAAAAATACATTTGCACAAACAATATGAAACGATACATAAATACATTTATTCCCATTATTTATTGGCCTGCCTAGCCCACAGCTAATTCACAGCCCAACATTTCCCTAACCATCTTTTTATCATTCCAATCAATGAATCGAATCGAATCGAATCGAATCGATCAAAACTCTGGTCAGAATAAATTTTACGAACTTGATGCAGATGGATGTTAACCCGAGCCAAGCCAGACAACAGCAACACGCGTGTGTGCTATGTGCGCGCGAGGGCCCAATCCTTATTGCTCACTTAGCTCACTTGATGTTTAGTCTACAACTGTAATCAAACAAGTATAATAAAAGTTAATAAATCATACATGGTGAGTATTACTTCATGCAATCTATATAATATATAACAGTAGCTACGGAAGCCGAATATAGAAAATTCAGTTCATTAAATTCATACATTTATTTATATTAATGTCAGTGATTAATTATATAAATAATATATAATATTAGTCTAAAAAATATTTCAATTCATTAATTCTGTCTCATTATATACATTTATGCCAATAAAAAATATGATAAATAATATACTGTATAATATTAGTGTAAATATAATTGTATACACATTTGTATATTGTTTATTGTTCGATACTCACAGTTTCATAGGCGTATATTATTTATTTTGATTTGGATTATACTTTATTTATTCAACCACTATTTATTTTTAATATAAATAATAAATTATATCTATTAGATTATACAAAATTAATCATTTTAAGTTGTATTATATTTATTTTCAATCTTTCTTTTTAATATGAATAATAGTATATTATTTTTATATTCCTCATGATTAGTATGTTACAATATTAATTATTTTTATTGTGTAGGATAAGAATGAGGATAACATAAAATTGCAGGTGCAACTTTTTTGCAAAGCAGATATAAATTGGTGCCCTGATCATGCACCTTACCTATAGTATTGCTTTAATCACGCAATCGTTTTAATGACTATTAAATTCATAATTAATTATTTTCATTTGTATTATATTTGTATTATATTTATATTCAATCTTATCCATTCGATTTTTTATTTAAATTCTCATACAACTTTTTTACAAAATATATAATGAATTAATCAAATTTTTAAAAAATAATATGCAAGCGGCGTATTTTTGCGGAAAAAATCACACATAAAAGGAGAATAAAATAAATTTTCAATTTTTATTGATAGGTAGTTTTAAGAAATAATTTGTATAAATGGTAAGTAATAATTATAAATTTTGAATTTCAAATTTTTTAATTAATATCGGTTGTTACAAAAGCATAAATCATGGTGAAAATTAATGTACTTACTATATTTATAATGTTTAGAGGTTATATATTTCAACATTTTGCAACCAAAAAACCTCACACAATCAAATTGCACCATTTCATATTCTTCATCTTATTTCCCATACAAAGAAAGCACGCTACTTTACGAAGAACAATCAAAGTTTCAACATCATTCAATTGCACAAGCTTTGACTCAAAGTTGTGAAGGTCTATGAAGAGGTGTTGTAGGAATTCGATATATATGCTCTCGCCAATACTACCATTGTTTTCACGATCAAAAAAATAATAATAATACTACTACCATTGTTGTTTACTCCATTTCATTGGTGCACTTTTACTACCATTGCACTCTTTTTTCTTCTTCTTCTTTTTATTTTTATTTTTTTTTTTTAACTTTTATAGAGTGTTGATATATAGCAATTCTTTTACTAATGCATTTTGTAATGATAAGTCTATTTATTAATATTTTGAAATCTACTTGCTTTACGCAATCCTTGTGTGAGATCCAATTCGAATTTGACATATGTTGTTCAATCATAGTAGATGTGCTATGCTTTGTGAGTTTTGTATGTTTGCTTATCACACAATTTTTGTTTGGCTTTTGATGTTATATTTGATATTTTGTATGTTTTTGATTTTATTTAGTTAGCTTAAATATTTTATTTTCTTCTAATTAAATGTGATATCTTGTAGTAGTATATGATTTTCACGTATAATTTATGGGTAATTCTATTTTGTCCACATAACCCCCCAATAATATCATATAGCCCTCGGATAATCAATCCTGATCGAACTTATTTTCGTAAGGTAATTAATGCATGTAGACAAGGAATTAACGAACACGAAAGTAAACGGAACTCAAAGGGATTTACGTGGTTTGATCTATTGGAATAGATCTACGTCCACGGCGGAAAGAGTATAGATCTTTATTGCTTGTATGAGTAGTGATTACAAGATTGTTCCCCCCCTTTCAATCTATTCTAAACCCCTATTTATAGGCATTTACATATGGAATCCGACTAGGATTACAAGTCTTTTCCTATTAGGACTCTTTGCCTTGATCTCCTCCTTTATTGGATAATCACCGAGCTTCTATATCTCTTGGAGCTTGAATTGTAGTCGATGTAGGAGTTTTGATTGCCTTGGTGAAGAAGTTTCTCTTAAGTGGGCCGAGCTGCGTAGGCCGAGCTTAACTGTCGAGGCTCAATTATATTGGGCTCGATGCTTGGGCCTAGTAGCTAGGCCATATCCTATCACATCCCCCCCCAAAAAGATATAGAAGTGAGGGTGTGACTTGGGGTAGAAAGTTGAAGTAGGAGTATTGAAAGTGCATTGCCCCGTCGAAAATTAGATTTCGACGAAGTCGGAATGCTTGCCACCTCGTTAAGACGAGGTGGGTATAAAATTTGCATTGCCCCTTCGGAAATTGGATTTCGACGAAGTCGGAATGCTTGCCACCTCGTTAAGACGAGGTGGGTATAAAATTTGCATTGCCCCTTCGAAAATTAGATTTCGACGAAGTCGGAATGCTTGCCTCCTCGTTAAGACGAGGTGGGTATAAAATTTGCATTGCCCCTTCGGAAATTGGATTTCGACGAAGTCGGAATGCTTGCCACCTCGTTAAGGCGAGGTGGGTATAAAATTTGCATTGCCCCTTCGGAAATTGGATTTTGACGAAGTCGGAATGCTTGCCACCTCGTTAAGACGAGGTGGGTATAAAATTTGCATGCCCCTTCGGAAATTGGATTTCGACGAAGTCGGAATGCTTGCCTCCTCGTTAAGACGAGGTGGGTATAAAATTTGCATTGCCCCTTCAGAAATTGGATTTCGACGAAGTCGGAATGCTTGCCTCCTCGTTAAGACGAGGTGAAGGTTAATTTCGCATTGCCCCTTCGAAAATTAGATTTCGACGAAGTCAGAATGCGTTGAATAGCACGACTTCGTCAAAGACGAAGTTTAGGCTTTAATTAGCACGACCTCGTGTTCAGACGAGGTTTAGGCTCTTCTCCGTTTTAAACAAAGGCCGTATCTTTGTTTTTAACCGAGGTTAGGTCAATACGCGCATTTTAATTTTACTCCTATTATGGAGTTTATTAAGTACCCTCGTCAGGGTTTTACTAGCTCACTTCGTCTTTTGACAAAGTGTGGCTTTAAATAGCTCACTTCGGAAATTGGATTTCGACGAAGTTTGGCTTTAAATAGCTCACTTCGGAAATTGGATTTCGACGAAGTTTGGCTTTAAATATGGCTTTACATTCCCTATTTGTCGAGATAGTATGCATAAGTGGAGTAGAGAGAGATGTGCAAGATGTATGCAATGCAAGATGTATGCAAGACCCTAAAAAGACGACCTAAATGACCTAAATGAACTATATGAACTTGGACATTACTCTCAACCACTTGTGCAAGGTATCTCTTTAAATGAGTAATGTGTCGTGCACGGGGTATTGGCTTACCGGATAAGTGGCGAGCTTGTACGACCCTTTGCCGAGGACTTCTTCAACTCGGTACGGTCGTTTTAGGACTTCGGGCCTCAGCTTTGAGAGTGGACTTCGTGTATATGAGGGCTTGTCCGTTTGAGGACTTCGGGCCTCAGCTTTGAGAGTGGACCTGTCTCCTCGGCTTCGTCAGTACTTAGGAGTTTGACTTCGAGGGACTTCGGTCGGCCTCGGCCTTGAGAATGGACCTGTCTCCTCGGCTTCATCAGTACTTAGAGTTTGACTTCGAGAGACTTCAGTCGGCCTCGGCCTTGAGAGTGGACTTCGTGCTCGTCAGAACGTCGGCTGCGACTTTGGTACCTCTTGAGGGTGCTGTCGCGCACCAATTGCTCTATGACCGTAGCAAGCTTTTTGCATTCCTCGATATCGCACCCGTAATTCTCATAGAAGCGACAGTACTCCTTGGATCGGCGCTTTCTCCCTTCCAGTTGACATGGGCCGAGGCTTCTCGAACATATCGGTGTGAGTTGGCTTCGACCTCATCAATGGAGTGAGTTGGCTTCATTCCTGGTTTTGCCGAGGTCCGAGCCTAGATTCCAGGGGTGTATGCTGGAGCCTGTCGAAGGCACTTCGCCGACTTTGGCCTCGGTCATTCCAATCCTTCTTCCGATCTGAAGGTTCAGCCTTGTCGGCTTCGCGCTTGTGCCTGTCAGCTTCGTTGGCTCTTGCGAACTGATCTGCTATGATTCATCATGGCTCTGAAGTGCGAGGTAACTATCCTCATCGTGCCGAGGTGAGACGATGTCGCGCCGAGGTGAGATGGTGTTGCGGCGAGGTGAGATGCGATGGTGGCCCCGTTGGCAGATCCCGGCATCCCGTGCGTCTATGATCCTGACGCTAGGGGACTTTTGCCGATGCCGCGATCCGGAGGTAAGCTTCATGCTCTCTACCATCTTTGCGTGAGGGTTGTCCTTTTTCACGGCTGAGCGTTGTGTTGTTTTTGGCGAGCTGGAGAAAATCTTGCTATGCTTATCCAACATGCTCAACGTGTCCGTCCGGAGTCTGGCCTTTGGCGTGTTCCTTCCTAGATAGCCGGTATGTTGCCGGGTGTAGATCTTGCGCCTGGCTTGCCTCGCCTTTGTGGATTTTGGCTTCCTGAACCGGTGGATTTGCTGTCGGACATTGTCCGGTTTGCTGAATATCCTTTTCCTTGTTGGCAGCGGCAGCGGCGGTGGTAGCGGCAGCGATTGATCATGTTGGAATCCTCTCGATGCGTAGAGCATGTTTCCGGGTGGTTTCATCCAATTTGGTGGTGATTTCAGCCCGGAATTGGCGAATAACAGAAGCTGCTCCGAACGAAGCGTGATTTCGCGAGTCGTGCAGCAGCACGAACTTCCAGACGTGATTCCCGCCGCACCAGTGATCGGTTTTTGACAGGCAACCTACCGTTGGAATCCTCTCGACGAGTAGAACATGTTTCCGGGTGGTTTCGTCCAATTTGGCAGTGATTTCAGTCCGGAATTGGCAAATAACAGAAGCTGCTCCGAACGAATCGTGATTTCACGAGTCGTGCAGCAGCACGAACTTCCAGACGTGATTCCTGCCGTACCGGTGATCGGTTTTTGACGGGCAACCTACCGTTGGAATCCTCTCGACGAGTAGAACATGTTTCTGGGTGGTTTCGTCCAATTTGGCGGTGATTTCAGCCCAGAATTGGCGAATAACAGAAGCTGCTCCGAACAAATCGTGATTTCGCGTTTGGGGGGGATCGCGTTAGTCTTCTTGTCATGGCTGTAGATTACCTAGAAAATTTTTGATCGAAAATCACAAATTTTCATTTCCCACAGACGGCGCCAGTGATCGAACTTATTTTCGTAAGGTAATTAATGCATGTAGACAAGGAATTAACGAACACGAAAGTAAACGGAACACAAAGGGATTTACGTGGTTCGATCTATTGGAATAGATCTACGTCCACGGCGGAAAGAGTATAGATCTTTATTGCTTGTATGAGTAGTGATTACAAGATTATTCCCCCCCCTTTCAATCTATTCTAAACCCCTATTTATAGGCATTTACATATGGAATCCGACTAGGATTACAAGTCTTTTCCTATTAGGACTCTTTGCTTTGATCTCCTCCTTTATTGGATAATCACCGAGCTTCTATATCTCTTGGAGCTTGAATTGTAGTCGATGTAGGAGTTTTGATTGCCTTGGTGAAGAAGTTTCTCTTAAGTGGGCCGAGCTGCGTAGGCCGAGCTTAACTGTCGGGGCCCAATTATATTGGGCTCGATGCTTGGGCTTAGTAGCTAGGCCATATCCTATCAAATCCTAAAGAAAAGAGATGGGTTGGAGTTTAGCGGCTGGAGGTGGCGATTATCATTGCCAAGCGGCTGACCATAGACATGATTTTTATTTCATTCTCTCCAATTCTATCTATTTGATTTATTTTTTTATAGATATAAATTACACAATTGAATAATATATGAGTTGATTTTGGCAAGACTTTGTTCGACAGAATCGAATTCTTGAATAATTTGATTTCTGAAAACAAGGAAAACCCCTCATAACGTAAATCTATCCCTCACAGCCTCAAACTAAATGTATTTTGTTCTTTGTCTTATGGATGATTAGAATGGATGATTTAATGTATACTCTGTATTACATTATTTTATCTTGCAGCAATTTCGAAGACAAACGTATGATGCCTAGGGTATATTGATTAACTTCACTTTTACTTTTAGGATTATGATGGATTTAATTTGGGGCTATAAGGATAAAATAGTACATCCATAAATTTTACTCCATTTATTATTATTAATAAACGGGACTATGAAGAGTAAAACGGGGGGCTATGTATAGAATCACCCAAATTTTATTTGCTTAAAATACTAATTTTGCTTATATTACTCATTTGATTTGCTCATAATCATTATAATTTATATGCGGTATTACATATGCTTTTTTGATTAAATTTATTTGCTTAAATCCACTATTATACTTAGATTTGCTTCCATTAGCCATTAGGTCGGATACTCAGTTTGATTTGTAAAGTTATTCATTTTGCTTGATATGATGATTAGCTTTGCTTTTCCTATTAGATAGTATGATATTCTAAATATCTATATGCTTATTAAAGTCAATTTATTTGCTTAAAATACCAATTGTTTTTTCTTATAAATATTGAGTAGAAAAGATTCAATACTAAAATACTAGGATAATGATAAATAAAATCTTACGAAAGGAATGATAAAAACATATCGTAGAAAAAACATAAAAGGATATAAAATTTACTATTTAAAACAATAAAAAGAACTACTAATTATGTACATTCCTGATTTTAACATTAGGCATTTATTCCCTAAAAAGAGCTTTTGACGGTTACAAATCTAAGATGAATACTAATAATGTTACATTTTTCACTTATAAAATGAATTAGAGATTAAATGAAATATAGTAATTGATTGAAACCATTGATTTCAAAAATTTAATGGTTTCCTAAGTTAACACCTAGGGCAAGGATTTTCATTTACATATCAACGAAATTTCTATTAATTATTAAATTTTTACTTCTACAAAATTAGTCAATATAACTGACAAGAAGATACTAATTATTAGTAATTATTTATGATTGGATGAATAAATGAAAAAAAAACCTTACAATTTTTATGAGATCATGACTCGCATAGAATTAAATCATTAAGTCTTATATAAAATGTTTTTCTTAAAATTTATTTTTAATTGATGTTAGATACGGAGTACATTATATAGGTCATAACCTATCTTAGGAGTTAACAAGTAATATATATATATATATATATATATATATATATATATATATATCAATTGTTTAGTCCTATTTAGATACACATATTACGTATTTTGTCAAAATATATTTTCTACTTTTACGGGAATAATGAGCATATAATTGGTTGGAAGATATATAACTTTTGTTCATTTTCTTTTTAAATCTCAAGATGTTTCGATGTCCAACACATACATGCTAAAAATATTTGCACTTAAATCAATTTATGGGTGTCAAATTTTGTATTATGTTAAGTTCGAATTAAATCTTTCATAAAGTGAAAATTTTGCGGCTAAAGATACATGTTTTATCTAATTTAATCACTAGGGAGCACCAATCATCTTATTTGATTGTGCAATAACACACATTTGATTATTACAAGCTTTGAGAACCATATTGTAGATGCTAAGATATAGATTGAAAATAATTATGCAAAAGAAGTGTTAATTTCTTTAATGCCACTATATGAACATTTCTTTCAAGTTTGAACGAAACAATTCATTCTTATTGTTAATTTGCCATGATAATAAAAAAAAAGTTAGATGATAATCTTTGTTTTACATGTACCTATTTTCTAAAAAATTAATTTTCTCTTGTGGTCAATTTTTCTACGTTGTTTCATGAGTCAGAGCATATATGTGGTTTGATCTTGAATGAAAATGCATCTATAAAAAATGTAGTAATCCATCCTCCCATTTTATTAGTCCTATCTGCTTTTAGCACAATAACTAATGACATGTGAGATAAAGGGTTTTAAGGGGCATTCTTCACCACTAATTCATTTCCTTTTATTATAATTAGACTAACAAATGAGACAAACGAAAAAAGAAAATGAGACTAATGAAATGAGATGAAGAGAGTATATAAGAAAGTTATTCAAAATTTGATATTCAGATTTGTAATCATAATTTCATATCTTATTATTTCTTGGAGACAATTATCTTTTTCTTTTATCACGTATCAAACTTTTAATGAAAAAAATATAATCTGTACTAATTTATTTTTTATGTACGTAAGTGCTACGAAATTAATTGCAAATTATACGGTCAAATTAAAATCTTTGAAGAACATATTACTTCCTACACTCAATAACCAACCAATATATATTTTTGGATCCGAAACCAATATCAAATTAATTATGCCGTATTTTATATTTTTAAAAATTTTATAAATGCAACTGTATCTTATAATATAAGTAAAAAAAATTACAAAGATAAAAATCATTTTACCCTGTGCGTCGCACGGGTGTATTACTAGTGAAGTAAATAACTACATCAACATTCAATATTTTTCATCCCATCACTCACTGGAAATTAGTTTGAGCATATGACATATGAGTATATTGATAATGATTTATCATTTAATTTATATGATAAATTAAATATAATTTATAAAAAATTGAAAAAAAAATAAAATTAAAAAGCCTAATTTCCAACATATATATCTAATTCGCCTTATATATCGTCTCGTTCAACTTGACATCTATATACTAACTAATAGTAGCTCCGAAAGTGTATTATGGAAAGGTGAGTTCATTTATTACTACCATTAATTTTAGTTATTACTAATACAAAAATCAGTCTATTTAATTATTTTATTTATACCAAAATCCTAATTACAATTATTTGAATGATTAGTTCAAAGTATGTTTACGTTACATATTATATTATATGAATAATTAGTCATTTCGTATGTTTACGATACATATCGATAGATTTTGATTTTGATTACTATAATTTCATTCAAGAAACAAGTATGTTTAAATAATTTTTAGTCTAAAAAATATTTACTTAATTTTGTACTACTTATCATCAAAATTTACAATATAGTAATTTCGTATGTTTACGATACATATCGATAGATTTCGATTTTGATTATTATAATTTCATTCAAGAAACAAGTATGTTTAAATAATTTTTAGACTAAAAAATATTTACTTAATTTTTAGTCTAAAAAAATTATTACTACCTTGCAAATGAGCTACAATTTGGGGCACTAATCGTGGGAGCACACCTAACTCCATCATTAATATTAAAATAATTGTCACACATTTTGAATTTTCAATCTTCTAATCAATAGGCGTTACGAATGCATAAATCATCGAAAAAAAATTAATTCATTTCTATTTTTATAATTTTTGGTGCTTATACATTTCAACATCTATATATAATATATAATAGTAGCTACGGAAGCTACATATAATAAGTTCGGTTTATTTATTACTAGCATTTATTATGTACTGCATTTATGTTTGTTGGGAACCCTTTGAAATTGAGTTTTGATAATGTTATTAGAAACCACACTTAGATATAAGTTTTTAAGTGGAACAGGCTGGTCTCCGTGTTTGGATCAGTCAAGCTCAACCTGGACAGGTTGCTTATGTAAAGGTCAAGGTTGGTAGTGGAACCTGGTACCTAATCTACTCAAACCTGTCATACTGTTCCATTATGTAATCTGTCCATGTAACCTGCTCTCACAATACTCGAAGATTTCACACGAAGGTTACAGAAGACCAAAGACAGTTCGAGGTACATGAAGCTCGACCTGTGAAGACCGACCTGAGCTGTGGCTGAGGAACCTGTTCTCACCCAACGACAAAAATTGTGTCAGGGTACGGTATTGCAAATCCTGACACACTTCCAACGGCTCTATTTCAAATGCTTCACTATAAATACCTCAACTCATTCCAGAAAGAAGCTACGGGAAAATCAATACTCAAGCTAAAACCCTGCAGAAATCTCAAGCTGAAAATTATTCAAATCAACACTCGAAATTACTAGAGTTTTTCCAAGTGTTGATCATTGTAGATTTCTGATCTATCTGGAAACTGTCTTACTAGAACACATCACACACACACTCTCACTACCATCAAAGTTGAAAAACTAGTGTAGTTGATTGAGTTGTATTCCTTACGACGATAGCTATTCACAGCTTTCTAAGTTTGGATAGTAGCACTAGTATTTAGTGTTAGTAAGTTTGTATGTAAGATTGTATGTAAGTAAGAAGAGACACGACTCAAGAATCGTGCTAGATTCAGTCTAAGAGAAAGACTTGAATTTGGACTGGACCTCCACCAGTGTTAAAAGGAGCAAAAAATCTCAAGTTAAAGGATTACAGATTCGACGGGATCTGGCGTGGACGTAGGAGTTGTTTACTCCGAACAACGATAAAAACTCCTCGTGTTTCTCTCTCTTGTCATTTACTTATTTATTCACACAGTTTACATGCTCACAACCTGCACTATTGTAACCTGTCTTGTATGAGCACTGTCTTTAAAAGCTGTGTTGAATATTGTTAGCCAACCTTCCCACCAAACTTCCGCACGCAGATTAGTTTTGCAAGCTCAGCAGTTTACTGATTGAGCTGGAAAAACTAAGGTGCTCTGATAAACTTGAGTGACGACTCAGTTAGATCAAATTAATTTGTAAAATCAAAACTGTTGGCTAATTGGTGTATTCCCCCCCCCATACACCAATAAATACTTATCGGGACCTACAAGTGGTATCAGAGCGGTGGTTCTTTTGACCATTGCTTCTGCATACTAGTAGTCTTCTTGTGTTTTAGTGTCAAATAGAACTAGATCTCTAAGAATTGTGCTTGTGCATACATACATAAATTATCATTATGGAAGCTTCACTTCTCCGCATCTGCGAAGATTTCTCTGTGCAGGGATATGAAGACTGGAGCTTTCGAATAAAGATGTGCCTCCAAGCTCATCATGTACTGATGTGGGATGTCATCGAGAATGGCCCAACGCCAATCTACGAGCCCTATCATATCGATGTTTCTGGAGAGAAAGCTTCCGAAGCAACATATGTGTCAAAGATCAAAGATCCCAGGAAATATACAAACGAAGAAAAAAACAAAGGTGGACTTGACAACTTCGCAAAGGGGTTGATCTCTAGCACAGTTAAGGGAGTCCACCTGGCCAAGATAAGAAATCTTGGAACTGCAAAAGAGATGTGGGACACCTTAAAAACTATAAGTCTTGGTTCAACAGAAATGCTGGAGAACAAGCTGTCAGTGGCATGCAACAAATTTGAAGAATTCAAAATGCAGCCAACGGAAACCATTGATCAGCTCAAGAACAGATTCACAATGATCACTTTGGAGATCGCAGCTCTCAAGAAAGATAAATATACACAGCGTGATCCAATCTCTCCGAGCAAGCTGGCATGTGTACAGCGCCACGCACCGCGGCAGATCGGACATCAGCAACCTGTCAACCGAGCAACTGTTTGATCTACTCATCGGGAATGAGTTTGAAATGATCAGACTGCACGGGTCAGGACAAGCGTCTTCAAGCAAAAAGACTGAGCCCGAAAAGAAGGAAAAGGATGTTGCATTCAAAGCTGCATCAATGACTGAGGAAACAACAATCCCAAAGGATTTATGCTCCAAAATGGAGAAATTGTTGAAGGACTATGCACTCATGGCAAGAAGGAATGAAAAGCTTGAAAAACGCTTCAACAAAATCCGTAAATATCACACGGATTTCAAAAGAAATCAAATCACCTCTTCTTCCGACAAGAAAGGTGAAGGTAAAATAAAACCCTCTAAATTCAATTCTTCTAACACTCCCGAGGGTGGTTGTTTTGAATGTGGCAGACCAGGCCACTACAAGTCAGACTGCCCAGACCTATCAAAGGCTGAACGCGAAGAGCTCCGTGCAAAAAGGGACCAAAAGCTTAAGGAGCAGCACATCGCCATGATCGCAGCTGAGGAAGAAGCCAAAGCTATTGCCACATTATCAGACTCAACCTCCTCCGACGAAGATGATGATGATGATGAATTGGATGAGGAGGAATGTCGCTTAGCGGACGAGGAATTTGAATATGAGGAATGCTACATGGGAAAAGATCTCGATCTTGTTCAATACAAGGTTGATACTGAAACCTCATTTTCATATTCAACTAACTCCGAACATGCAGGGTTCGAACTACCCGAAATGCCAACATATGAAGAGTTTCAACAACAACTTGATGACTACAAGAAGCTCTCAGAAATGTTTAAACAAGTAGTCATAGAAGGATCCAAGCTGGAGGATGAAAACATGAAACTCAAAGCTGCCATGAATGAAGACTTCACCCTCAATGATGAAGCAAGGAAAAGAGAGATAGAAACCCTGAAAATCTAATTAGGTCAATCAGCTTTAAGGGAAGAAAACCTTAAAGAGATGCTCACTGAAAAGGACAGTGAGATCAACAGCTTGAACGGCAAGCTGTCAGATCTCTCAAATGAGCATGAGAAGCTGTTGCAGAAAGAGCTCAAGCTTCAACAAGTCTTGATGAAAATGAACAAAAATGGTGAAAAGCTTGAAGCCTTGCAAGCTGCCCAGAGACCTGCTCAGATAAAGTTTGGCATTGGATTCCATGGTCAAACCTGCGAAGCCAAAGAAAAAGAGAAGGTCATGTTCGTGAAAGAAAAAGGATTGGTTGAAGACAAAGCTCATCACACTCTGCCAGATAAGCAACTCAAACTGAAGAATCCAGCTCGACAACCACAGGCTATACTGATTAAAGTGCATGAAAAGCCTGCTATCAAGAGACAGCAACAAAGGCCATCAGGTGAACAGTAGAAGGTTGAGCGACCTAGGAAACTGCATGGTCAAACAGCTTATCAAAAAGGGAGCCAACCTGCTCCAAGAAGGGTGCAAACTGCTAGCAAAGGAAAAACAGTCTCTCAACCCAGAACTGCTCGACCACAAAGAAACAACTACTATAAGCAGTGGCCAAATCAACAAACACTTGACAATGAAGGTTATTGGTACGACCATCATCAGTACCAATATCCTGAACTGTCACGTAGGCACTATCAATTTCCACACGGAAGTGGATTCGGAAATGATCGCTACAGATGTGGATATATGGAGCAGTGCTATCAAAATTATCAACCTGCTCACTACCAACTGCAAAGTGCATACTCCAATGAAGCCGTCCACTCAACAAATAAGCAACGGACCAAGCCACGAGTCAACAGTTCTCAAAAGAAGAAGCTTGGGAACCAAGCTGCTAAAACCCAACTTGCTAACAAAGCACCCAAATTCATGTGGGTTGCTAAATCTGTCTAATTGCAGGATGGGAAAGCTCAAAGGAGAAAGCGAGCAGCTCGCGACACGGTCTGGATCATTGATAGTGGATGCACAACACATATGACCTGCGACAGAAGCTTGCTTACAAACTTCATCGAATGTGACGGACCTCTAGTCGCTTTTGGAGGAGACTCTAAAGGGAAAATAAGAGGTTACGGTAATCTAATTGTTGGCAAAACAACAATATCTAATGTCACTTATGTTGAAGGTTTAAATCATAATCTATTTTCAGTAAGCCAGTTCTGCTCTACTGGAAAAAGAGTAGAATTTTCTGCTTACAAATGTGCTATAAAGAACAAGGAAGGAGAAGAAATTCTTCTTACCGGAATTTTGCAGGATAACTTGTACATAGTACAATGGTCAAATGAGAAAGAAACCTGTCTGGTCACCAAATCTGTACCTGAAGTAAGCTGGTTATGGCTCAAGAGACTGTGTCACTTAAACTTCAAAGCCATCAACAAGCTCGCTCGCAAGAAGCTCGCAGATGACCTTCCAGATCAAGTCTACTACAAAGATCATGTTTGTGAAGTCTGTCAAGCTGGAAAGCAGACCAAATCGTCATTTTCATGCATTGCAGCTCACAACATAAGTAGAATCTTGGAATTACTCCACCTGGATTTATTTGGTCCAGTAACTCCTAGAAGTATTAACGGTAAAAAGTATACTCTCGTTATTGTTGATGATTACTCACGATATACTTGGGTTATTTTCTTACATAAAAAGAAGGAGACACTAGTGGAGCTACCTGTGCTGCTCACCAAATTGTCAAACGTGAAGAACAAAAGTGTGATCTCTATCAGATCTGATCATGGAATAGAATTTCTTAATCATATGATTGAGTCATACTGCACTAAAAATAGAATTACACATCAAACTTCAACAACTCGCACACCTCAACAGAATGGTGTTGTTGAACGACACAACAGGTCGCTAAAGGAAGCAGCTCGCACAATGCTGAACGAAACTAATATTCCCAAGAAGTTCTGGGCGGAAGCAATCAACACAAGCTACACTCAGAACAGATCAATCATTCATCAACGACATGGAAAAACTCCATACGAGCTGTGGAAAGATAAGAAACCTCGATTGAAATATCTTAAATCTTTTGGTTGCGTGTGTTACATTCATAATAATGGGAAATCACAGTTAAAAACATTTGATAGCAAAGCAGATCCAGGAATATTTGTAGGATATTCAGAGATCTGCAAAGCTTTCAGAGTTTTTAACAAGAAGACTCAGATTGTGGAAGTAACACCACATGTTGTTTTTGATGAATCTATCTGTGAGTACAAGGAGACTCAACCTGAAGAAAGTACAGGCGCGAATCAAAATTAAGCAGGTTCCAACACGCAGTTTCAAGATGAAATACTAATTTGGAGCCCAACCGACTTGGAAGAAGAAGAGAGTCAGCCTGTACAAGATTTCAATCCACAAAATCCACCCATTCAGCAAGGGGGAACAAACCAAGGGGGAACCGAAGCTCCTCCAACCAGCACCTCCTCAACTGATCCAGAAACTTCAACGGAACCTGCAGTCAATGTAGAACTGTCAATGGATCAGCTGTTGAACAATTTGAACAGCTTGACCCCTTCACTCCTCAACCTCTACCTGAGTTTGAAGATCCCATACCAGACCCTGAACCAACTCTTACTGAAGAAGAAATCTCTCGTCGAAGGAGATGGGTCGATGCTCATCCTGAAGATCTCATTGTTGGGAACCCAAATGCGGGTGTGAAGACAAGAAGACAAATAGGTGAAAGCTATCTACTAAGTTGTTATCTCTCCTACTCTGAACCCAAAACTGTTGAAGAAACTCTTGCCGACCATGACTGGGTCACAGCCATGCAAGAGGAACTCAACGAGTTTAAAAGAAATGAAGTATGGTCACTAGTTGATCGTCCTACACATCAAGGAGTGATTGATGTAAAATGGGTGTTTAGGAATAAGAAAGATGAAATGCATAAGTAATCAGAAACAAGGCAAGATTAGTTGCCAAAGGTTACTGTCAATAAGAAGGGATAGACTATGATGAGACCTACGCACCAGTGGCAAGACTAGAAGCAATTAGATTGTTTCTAGCATATGCAGCTCATCAGAGGTTCAAAGTCTACCAAATGGACGTGAAGAGTGCTTTCCTCAATGGAATTCTTGGTGAAGAAGTTTACGTTGAACAACCACCAAGTTTCGAGGAAGCAGGTTCAGAGAAAGTTTACAAACTTCACAAAGCAGTATATGGTTTGAAACAAGCTCCCAGAGCTTGGAATGAAACGTTGTCTATATTCCTACTGCATTTTGGTTTTAAAAGGGGATCGGTCGACAGAACTTTATTTACTTTTAAGTACAAGGATGATATTCTTCTTGTGCAAATTTATGTTGACGACATTATCTTTGGATCTAGGTCAAAGTTTTTATGTGACAGGTTCGGAGAACTCATGAAGGATGAGTACAAAATGTCCATGATGGGGAGATGAACTTCTTTCTCGGCCTGCAGGTCAAGCAATCTGCGGATGGCATCTTCATTTGTCAATCTAAATATGCTAACGAGCTGGCAACCAAATTCGGTGTCCAAGATAGCAGACCACTGAAGATTCCAATGATGGCAAATGGAAAGATGAATCCAGATTCTGAAGGGAAACCTACCATCATAACTTTGTATAGGGGAATTATTGGTTCTTTACTTTATCTTACTGCAAGTCGACCTGATATTTCTTTTGCAGTTGGAATATGTGCTCGGTATCAAGCTAATCCAAAGGAATCTCATCTAGAAGCCGCCAAGAAAATCCTTAGATATGTCAAGGGAACTGTAAACTTCGGATTATGGTACCCTTGTGATGATAATTTTGAACTAACCGGCTATGCAGATGCAGATTATGGAGGATGCAAACTGGACACATCAGGGACTTGTCAGTTTCTTGGAAGCAAGTTGATCTCTTAGTTTTCAAAGAAGCAAACTTCAGTTGCTACTTCAACAACAGAAGCTGAGTACATGGCAACAGGAAGCTGTTGTGCGCAGATTCTTTGGTTGAAACAACAACTCAAAGATTATGAAGTCACAGTTCGAAAAGTTTCCATCTTTTGTGACAACACAAGCGCTATAGCACTCACTGTGAATCATGTCTACCACACCAGATGCAAGCATATTGATATAAGGCATCACTTCATCAGAGATCATGTGGAAAAACAAGATATAACAGTTGAGAAAATCCATACTGACATTCAAAGAGCTGATATTCTAACGAAACCTCTCATGGAAGAGAGATTCAATATACTATGTGGAAAGCTTGGAATGCTCAGAATGGATACACAGTCTAGGTCAGAAAATGGAAGCAGTTCGCTAGCGCAGGTCAGCCAAAAGTAGACTGACTTGGAAACTGCACGCCAACAAAAGCAGTTCGCTAGAGCAGGTCAGCCAAGAGAAGACTGACTTGGAAACTGCAGCTCAATAGAAGCAGTTCGGCGACACGCAGCTTGAGGCCACAAACTGCGTTGAAAGTCAAAATTACTGGCCAACCTTTAAGGGGGAACTGGAGATGTCGTATCAATCTCCATTTAATTCTTGGCAGAATTTATTATTTCCACTCCTTATTTATCCTTTCAAAAATCTTTTTCCAAATCTTTTTACTGTCACGTATTTGAAAAGTTTTTCACGAAAATCAAGGGATTTTTGTCAATCTAAGAAGGAAAAAGAAGAGAGAAGAAGCGCGTGAAACTCACTCTCTCTGAAGCGCGTGAAACTTACTCGCCGTTGAGATTTATTAATAAAATCTTAACCGTTGGAGAAGATTCTATAAATAGAGAGAATCGCTTGAAATCCTTACGCATTTCTTGAAATCCTTTGAAATCAAGTTTCAAAATTTCTTTCGCTCTTCTTCAAAAATCACAAATTCGTAATCATTCCTTACCTGCGCTGCAAAAATGTCTACAGATTCACTAAGTGCTCAAGTAAAGAAAGCAACCCCTCTCATCTGAGAAAGTTGTTGTGCTAGACACGTATGGATACAGAGGCCTGGATCCGATGATTGAAGCTATCACCCAATGTGATGGTTTCTTCAATATCATCACTCAACATCCGCGAGTGACGCTACCGATGAATGTTGCCTATTTGTTGTGTTCTTTGGAATCAATGGCCGGAGATCCCGCAACAGCGACCTTTCTAGTCAACGATGAAGAAGAACGGCGTCATCTTCTTCCACTCGTCCTTCAGACCTACAGATTGACGGATGCAGGGACTATCACGACAATTGATGATGTGCCCATGGATGCTGTCAATGACGTGTATCAGCAAGCTCTGTTCGAGCCCAAAAAGGTTTACGATCAGAAAACCTTCAACCGCCATGACTTGAAGTCTGAGTACAGATACCTCTTCGAGTTCGTCCACAATATGTTCTTCTCATATCTAGGCTCGAATGAAGCTGTCACTCTGTTGAAGTTCAAATTACTGACTGCTGTGGTGAAGCAGTTAGATGTTAACTGGGCCAGGGTGCTAGTCAACCTGTTCATCAAAGAGGCCGCGGAGCAACCTGCCAGGATCAAGGCCAACATACAGCTTCATCATGGCACCAAGCTCTCCATCATCCTGCAGAGAACACTCACAAATCGTATGTGGCCTGTCTGCACCGGATTTCCTGAGGACAAGCTGGCTCCTCACACCTGCAACCAGTTGATTATGATACTTGGCATTCTGCCACACAAGATCAACAAAGCAAGCGGTGTAGCCAAGCGTTTGCTCACATAGATGCGCGATTCAAAGGAAAATGAAGATAAAAGTGAAGATGACAGTGAGAATAAAGAAGATAACCGTGACTATGCTGAGAAAGTCAGAAAAGGGAAAAGGAAGATGACGGATCTGCAGTCTGCGCCCTCACAAAAGTGCACCACTCGATCTGCAGCAGCGACCTTCATGGAGGCAGACCCCAAACCTACCAGTCCAACGCAGCCTGCCCCTCCACATGTTGATGTGGAACCTGCTGGCGACAAGTCCACTCCAGGCTCCCCGTCCAAAGCTCAGGACTAGGCCCCAGGCTCCGCAGCTCTTGGCTCCTCGTCCGTAGCTCCTTCATCCTCTTTCAACAACTCAAGTGCAGTTGACAAGATGTTATCCTTCTTCAACGCAGAATTTCTTAAGATGTCTCGTAAGCTTAACCTGTTGGAGCTGGAAAACAAGTTGTATATTGATGAAAAGGTTGTAGCTTTACAAGCTGAGAATGCCAAGTTGTGGGAGTTCATCAAAGCTCACATTGGTGAAAAGGATGCACATGGGCAATTCGTGGTGGACAAAGGACAGTCCAGCTAGGTGAAAACTGCGAGATCAGAAACTGTTGATAAGTCACAGTTCGCATAGGGAAGTGTCATGGACGACCTGTATCAGTCTCCATGTTTTTGAATTATGTTTTAAATATGCAATGATATGCTTTAAAATATTTCTACTGTTCAAATCTCAATGAAATATTTCCTGCTTCACTTGGTCAATTTATGCCTTATCAATTATTTTTATTTATTGAAGCATGTGTTTTGTTATTTATTGAAATCATTGTTAAGGATATTCTGACACATTACTTAACATTCGCACTTCACTTTCCATGTATGTCAAAAAGCGCATGCACAGTGTCAAATCCGCATTAAATGTGAGGCGACGGTTGAGTGTAAAGGACTGTGCGAGTGGGCTTCACAAACCTCCCCACGCGCCCACTACTTCACAGATTTCTAGGGTTTCAATCATATCCGTTGAACGGTTGACTTACTTTAATCTCAACCGCCCATCTTATCTTCTATATATACTCACATAACTGTGCAACGTCTTCCTCACACGATTTCTGTATTCTTCCGCTATTTTTCTGCAACTTTCAAAAAATTACTCACAATCTGTTTTACAATGGCAGGAGAATCCACTTCTTACAATCTTCCTACCACCACGGAACAGAAGATTCAATACATGCAGCAGTACATTCTCACGGAACCCTCTGCAAATTTCTCTACCTACGGCTACGCCGGTCTCGACGAGATGTACGCCTCCATCAAAGCTGCGGAAGGGTTCTACAAAATCATCACTCACGAGCCCAAATTTTGGCTTCCGCAACAAGTAGCGATGTTTATTCTCTCCTACTTTTGCACGGAAGATGTAGACTCCGCCGTTTTCCATCTTCCGATGCCCAACCAGCCTGACGAGCCTATTCCCATTCTGCCGCTCATCTCTCAAACCTATGAAATCGCAGATTCGGGATCTGTAGAAATTCTGTATCACAAGACCTCCGGTCTCATATTGGAGGTTCCTGATGCAAATCTGCAAACTATGTATCAGAAAGCTCTGATGCAACCTGCAGAGAAATACGATGGCAAGAGGTTCTCGCGACCTCTGCTGCGACCTGCATACAGAGTTCTCTTCGACTTTGTACACAAGGTCTTTCTTGGTTACTCTGGTAACCACGATGCTGTCACCCCAGCAAAATTCAGAGTGACTGCAATCGTACAGGGCCTGGACGTGAACTGGGCTAGATTTCTTCTCGAGCTTATAAATGAAGAGATCAAGCAGCTCTCGATCACGTTCGAAGGTAATGAGCTGACTGAATTCTGAGTTGCCCGAAACCTGCGACTGGGCACCAAGATCTGCTCCCTCATTCAAGGTCTCCACCCCAACCTTCACTGGATTGGAAGGACGCCCTTCAACAAAGAAAAGGTCCCCAAGGACCAGAAGCAGCTCGAGCTCATAATTGGCGTCGACAGCACAGTTTTCGCCAAGTATGACGACTCCATCAAACCTTATCTGTATGAGATGGGAAGGTCCAACCCAGCCTGGGTACCTCCAGATCAGAGAAACAGCAAGAAGAAGAGATAGCTCGCCCCCAGCAAACAGCTCGACAGACCTCCCAAGTCTGTGAGGATTAAATCTCCGACTCCTATTTCACGTAGGTTGCATATGGAGTTTGCTGAGATGGAAGTGCAGCCCCAACCTGCTCGCCCAATCTTCCCCTCACATAAAGACATCACCGAATAGATCGCTGCACAGGTTTCCATACCCATTCCTTCTGTTCGCCAACCTTCGAAGCACAGGTTCTGGAGAAAGCTGGCCAGAGTCAATCTGTGTCCCAACCTGCGGACGACACAGATTTTGAGGAAGAAAATCCCGACTCTACCATTATTGTCCACCAGCAGTCCGGTGGAGCCTCTCCTCATCACAGCTCCCCTCCAGAGCTTGACATCAACATCATCCTATCTTCCGACGATGATGATGTACAGGAAGATCCTGTGAAAACTGCAGCTGCCATGCTGGTCAACTCCATCAAAATCAATGCAGAAAAGACGGTCATGGAGTCTTTTCCCGGAATTGATCTCACACCAGAGACCAGGCAGATAGCGTACAGGCTGCGAACGTTGCTCGATGGGAAAGACAAGTCTTACTGTAACTTGAAGTCAATCTTCCTTATTTACCCCATCGAACAACTGGAGATTGAAGAGCACACACTTGGGAAGTATTTCAGCTATGCTTCAATTCCTGAAGCTCGCGATTGCTTCAAGAAGTTCGTCCTCTCTAGGATGAAGAGAGAGGCCAGGGCTCTCAATATTGATTTGAAACCTTTTTACACTCATGATCGAAGTTCCTATAATTTCAGGTCTCCAGAGGATGAAGATTTCAGTCTCATTCCCTCTCCCACCCGGAACAGCGAAGACACAGAGTCCGATCATGATCGTGTACCTGTCTACTCTGTCACAACCGCTGGCACTCCTCTCACTGTGATGCAAGAGGACTTGAAGAAATTCATCACTGAGGAGGTTGCCAAGGTGAAGGCAACAGAGGTAGAAGAGCACCAGAAGATTGCCAATCAAATTGAAGCAATGGACAAAGCTACGTCTGCCCTGCTGGCAAATATCAAGGAGGAGATGCCAATAGTCATTAAGGAACTATGGCACGCCAGTTCGCAACCTTCATCTCAACCCAACTGAGAGCTGAAACGGATAAGCTGCTTCCGCACCAGCTGTCTGAACTGAAGGTCGCCTCCCAATCCTCCATCGATGGCTTGAACTTTGAGTTTGAGCAACTCAATCAGCTCGTACACGACTTCACTACGAAGCTCACTCAAACCACTTCAAGCTCATTGAAGAAAGAGGAGGAGATGCAAGGGAACATCAACTCCCTCCTGCAGTTCAAGGAAAAGATCTGCACCGACCTGTCCTTACTTTCCGACGAGCAAGCCTCCCTCAACACCCTTGTTCAGAACCTGATCGATGATAATGCCGAAAAGGGGGGAAGGGAAAGGCAAACGCATTACTGCAAAAGGGAAAGGAAAGGAGAAACAGGTTACTCAACCTGTTCAAAGCATAGGCACAGGTCGCTCTTCCCAACCTGTGATGCCAACTGCTGCCACTCAACCTGTATCAGCTGCCCCTCAACCTGCTGCCGCCAAGCTGTCTGAACAAGAAAAAGCACAGGGTGAAGCCACCCTCATCCGAATGATGGCAGAAGCTCGATACACCGCAGAAGACTGCGAAGATGAAGGCAAGCAGAAGCTGTTCTTGGCTGAGCTGAAGAAACAAAGGGCAAAAGACAAAGCTCGCGTGGCAAGCTTCAAAGGTCTTGAAAGCTGCAAGAAACAAGCAGACAAAAGAGAGCTAACAGATTGGCTACCAGTGGAAGATCAGCCTCTGTGGGACGAGTTCCTTAACCAGTTCATTTTGCATCATTACTGGTTGTAAATTGATGCTCGTTATACTGGTGATACCAAGACAGCCTTCCACAACTGGCTGCAAGCTTTCCCAGACCGCGAATTCATCAAAAGGGTCAGGGAGAAAGCTACAAAGGAGAAGGTCACGCTCAATCCGCCTAAGATAGAGACCTTCCAACCTCCCACTGTATGCGGCACTGACACTCCAAACATCAACCGAATCAATACATTCATTAGGAGCGTCGCAGCTCAGTATGGCTGCAAGACCACAAGCTGCGATGAGTACAGGTCGATTCGCGATAGCATCTACGCTGCCATGGGAACTGTAAGCTTGGACAGAATTGCTAAAGACAGATTCAAGTCACTAAGGGAGTAACCTGATCGCTTTCATTTATTTCTTGTATCAACTCTGTAGTATGTGCATATCAATCCGGTTGATACTATAAATGAAAATGATCATCTTTTGTTCCTGACGACAATCTCTCTTTGTCCAGGCCTTTGCATGTTATGTTTTAAAATTTTCTAACACTTATTCTCATGCAGATTTGCTATGTATCAAACCTTTGGTCATGTTTTTAAAGTTCAAAAACTTCTAAGCCAAAGTGTAAAGTGTGGGTTTCGGCATTATCAAAAAGGGGAAAATTGTTGGGAACCTTTTGAAATTGAGTTTTGATAATGTTATTAGAAACCACACTTAGATATAAGTTTTTAAGTGGAACAGGCTGGTCTCCGTGTTTGGATCAGTCAAGCTCAACCCGGACAGGTTGCTTATGTAAAGGTCAAGGTTGGTAGTGGAACCTGGTACCTAATCTACTCAAACCTGTCATATTGTTCCATTATGTAATCTGTCCATGTAACCTGCTCTCACAATACTCGAAGATTTCACACGAAGGTTACAGAAGACCAAAGACAGTTCGAGGTACATGAAGCTCGACCTGTGAAGACCGACCTGAGCTGTGGCTGAGGAACCTGTTCTCACCCAACGACAAGAATTGTGTCAGAGTACGGTACTGCAAATCCTGACACACTTCCAACGGCTCTATTTCAAATGCTTCACTATAAATACCTCAACTCATTCCAGAAAGAAGCTACGGGAAAATCAATACTCAAGCTAAAACCCTGCAGAAATCTCAAGCTGAAAATTATTCAAATCAACACTCGAAATTACTAGAGTTTTCCCAAGTGTTGATCATTGTAGATTTCTGATCTATCTGGAAACTGTCTTACTAGAACACATCACACACACTCTCACTACCATCAAAGTTGAAAAACTAGTGTAGTTTTCCTTACGATGATAGCTATTCACAGCTTTCTAAGTTTGGATAGTAGCACTAGTATTTAGTGTTAGTAAGTTTGTATGTAAGATTGTATGTAAGTAAGAAGAGATACGACTCAAGAATCGTGCTAGATTCAGTCTAAGAGAAAGACTTGAATTTGGACTGGACCTCCACCAGTGTTAAAAGGAGCGAAAAATCTCAAGTTAAGGGATTACAGATTCGACGGGATCTGGCGTGGACGTAGGAGCTGTTTACTCCAAACCATGATAAAAACTCCTCGTGTTTCTCTCTCTTGTCATTTACTTATTTATTCACACAGTTTGCATGCTCACAACCTGCACTATTGTAACCTGTCTTGTATGAGCACTGTCCTTGAAAACTGTCTTTAAAAGCTGTGTTGAAAACTGTTAGCCAACCTTCCCACCAAACTTCGCACGTAGATTAGTTTTGCAAGCTCAGCAGTTTACTAATTGAGCTGAAAAACTAAGCTGCTCTGATAAACTTGAGTGACGACTCAGTTAGATCAAATTGTTTTGTAAAATCAAAACTGTTGACTAATTGGTATATTCCCCCCCCCTATACCAATAAATACTTATCGGGACCTACAATGTTTACAAACATTTTTATTAATATAAAATCAAAAACTATACATATATATAGAATTAAATGTTACATTAATTATTAATTATATTATGCAACTTACTTATGATTTTGCCTAATTATTAAATTAATTATTACTAATTTATTGTCATTTTAATATTATTTTATGATGAACATATATAATACAAAAAATAGATGAATTTTTTGACACTAATTATTAAAAAAAATATGAGTAATATATCACAATAAATTATGTATATTCTCTCTCTCTCTCTCTCTCTCTCTCACACACACACACACACACACACACATATATATATATATATATATATATATATATATATATATATAAATTTCAATTACCATTAGAATTTTGATTATGATTATTCACCACAACTTATATTTATTTGTTGCCATTAATTTTTTCAATCAACCACTATAAAAATTCACTCATTATGTACATCAATATTTTTCAATCAACTTAATTAATGGTAGACGTTACAAAAATATAATTTATGACAATTAGATGATTTTAATAATTTAATTGGCAATGTTAATGGCAATATAAATTACTTTCCATACTTATGCTATTCTAAGCCTACATATAAGAGAGTTTCAAAACTAACAATCACACATTTGATTGCAAACATAACACCGGAATGGTGTCCACTTTACTCTTATACTCCTCAACTATTGCAGCCACCAATCTCTCTCTCTCTCTCTCTCTCTCTCTCTCTCTTTGATCTTCATTTGTCTTTCTAAACCAAGGGAATCATAAATGATCTGGAAGAAGTTACGGCAACAAGAACGACATTGACATCAAGATTTTTTCAATTTTGAGAGAACTACAAAGGTTTTTATAATTTAAGTTGTCGATGATTATTATTACAATTAGGGAATCCTTTTAGTTGTTAAGCATGCACTCTCTTTGTAAATTTAAGGTATTGAGAAAGGGGCCATTAAGAAGTGATGTTACAATGTGTTGTTGTCGTTGTTGTTATTTTTATTTCTTTTTAATAAAGAGATGAGTGAAGTTTAAAATATCAAAGTATCTATGTGGTCATGCGAAAATATAAGTATTACAATAATGTAGTTGAGGATGTACCGAAATTATAAGAAAATGACACTCTTAATCTACAAAAGGAGTATTACATTGTAGTATATTTTTTTTAGCATTGCTAATAAATAATCATTTATTCAACTTTGGAGTGATATTGCTTTATTGCCTAGAAGTATTATCTTTTTTTTTCCTTGCTTTACTTTCCCATTATTGTATATGTATAATCACACAATTATTTAAAGATATAATCAATTTTCTATGTATTTTGTTATATGTCCATCGATTTAAGATCTTTTTTCCCTAGCTAGATGATTGAAAATTGAGAATCGACAACTCATTGGTGATAGACGATGTATTCAAATCATGGAAGGTTTTTTGTTTTCTTTGTTTTTTGTTTTGTTTTTGTCATGCTTAGTTCTATTTCCCTTTCTAGATACTTAAAAAAAATAATGTAATGTACAATGAAATATGAAGAAGATCTATATGTCATCATTTTGAAAAAATAATATTTATCGTTGTTGTATTGTGAACATTTTTATGTAATGGAATAGAATTGTTTTGACACTTCAATGGTGAGAATTAGATATCCTTATATCAAATATTACTGTATTTAATTTTGTACTTACATTCCACCATATTAGTTAATGGGATATTCATATACATATTTAGTCAATTTTCTTTAAGAAAATGATTGAATACCTTATTCTAATTTGATAACTTAGTTAACCAATATTTTATTTCTATGTAATGATATAATGATTTTTTCTAAATTTCATGTATTTTTGAGTAATTTTTATCTTTCTACAGGTATCTTTATCTTTTTTATATCCTCGTTCATTCAATAAATATAGAGTCATGTTCGTGAGTGCAAATATATTTCACGAGATTGATCAATGTATTAAGAAACAATGCATATTTTTAAAGTAATTTTGTGTGATGTCAATTATAGCAATCTATTATACTGAAGTGCAAAATGTATGCTAACAAGTTACACAACGACAGAAAATTAAATTTTAACCACACATATATTAGCCACACATAATAATATGTGGAAATTTAGTCACACATAATTAGAAAATGCGTAGCTAAATCAAATTGGACAATTTTTTTTATCAACTATCTACATTTAACATGTGTGGTAAAAGCTTTTTATTCACATTTACCTTTTTTACTCTAAAATTTCACTTTTTAAATATTTAACCAAATTTAGTTTTAGATTTTTTTTTACTTGGCAAGTTCATAAAAACTTATTAGACAAACGTAAATTAAAGGGTGGTGTAAAAAAAGAAATTAAAGGAAAAAATTCAAATAATATGTTCAGTTAATCAGAAATGCTCCCCTACCTACGGTAGGCACACTTAATGTGTCCACCGCTTATGTAGCAGTGCTACATCGTTAATCCTTTCTATTTGGGGTTTAATATTATTTTTTTTAGGGTTTAATTTTTATGGCATATATTTAAATTGATTTCCTTATTTAAAATATTGTCACGTCATCCGTGTGCATATTAAGTATATCCACGGTAGGCTTTGGAGCGTTACTCTTCAGTTAATTAGACGACATATCAGACAGCGGTCTATCCTTCAATTTTAATTAAATTATCTCCATGTTATACTCCATCCGGCTCAAGATTCATGGACCTTTTTATCAAGATTCATGGAACTTTTTATTATTTTATACTTCACATATGAATATAAAAAGGTTCATAAATCTTGAGCTGGAGGGAGTATTAGATGGTATGCAATTTGTCAAATTCTAATATTTGCTTGGACATGATAGTACTATTTTTTTTTTTAATTTGAAACCAAATATGACTTATATGCATCAAACAACAAATTAATTATTTATACCATTAAAACTTCATGAATTATAGTCATAATCCTTAAAATATGTAGAAGGAGTAAGAAATTGTAAAACTCAAAATATCTTGTGCGTAGCACGGGTGCATAACTAGTGTATCTTGAATAATAGAAACATACCTAATAGCTAGATTGAAACTGGTGGAGTATTAAAATTATATACATGGGTCAAACCGTACATTTAAAGCCCTCATATAGTCATATATCCAAGAATATTAGCAACATAAATTTATAAATATTGTAACAATTATGGATACACACGAGTATTTAATTATCTCCATATATATAATGATTGACAATTAATATACGCCACACTTGTCACAGCCAAATGTACAAAACGACTAATCTTTAAAAAATGATAGTAATGATTTTGATAAATATATAAAACGTTCGTAAACGTTGACCGATTCTTAATAAACTTTAAGACACACTACTAATATAGTATTTATAACTAATATAGTACTTCCTCCAAGTTCAGAAATATTAAGTCATTTTATATTAATATGTGAGATATAAAATAATACAATAAGTCAATATTTCTGAGACGAGAAAAATATATTTTAATAATAGTAAAACAATAATACCTACGAATATAATAGTAATAATATATTTTGCCATTAGAACAAAAGGTTAGTACGTACCGATAGTGACCCTATTTTATAATGGAGATCCGAGTTGTTGTAATTTGAAAGGCCAACTACCAACATCACTACGCACCAACCAAGAAACATGTGGGCTTTTTATGTGTGGTTGTATATTTGTGTTAACATTTCATAATCTATATCCATCTTCTTTTATCAATTTATTTAATACTTTATCTGTCCCACTCGATTTGAAACGCGAGTATTTTTAGCCAGTCAGATGGCTATCTTTACTGTTTCTAAATTTACATAATAGAACACCATAATACATGTATTTATTTTTTTGTGTTAAACAGTGTAGTTAAAAAAATACAAGTATGACCTATATTATCATTTTTCTTCACGAAAATTGTTACTTTTGGAAACTATAAAAAAAAATTAATATTACTTTTATTCATGACAAATGTCAATTTTTACGATTGTCAACATATTGTCATTTTTTCCCAAGATAATTGTTCTTTTAAAAGATTAACGTTTTACTTCAAAGTCATATGATTTTTTTTCATGATAATTGTTACTTTTCTCCACAATGAATGCTAATTTTAAAACATTGTCATTTTTTTAAAAAATTCATGAATCTGTCACTTTTAATCTGACCACAAAATAAATCTGACTTTGATATACATGTATATTAGAGAAGGGTGTGTATAGTTTTGTAGGACTATAAAATTATGGTAATCTTATTATCCACGAATTTTACCTGCCAAATGCATGTGGAATAAAATATAAATAACCCATGCACATCACTACCATTTTGTATTGTATTCATAATTCGTTAATGTCCCCACAATTTTGTGTCCGCGTCAATATTCGTGCGTACAACTTTCAATTATGTATATGGGACAAAGCTCTATAGACATATCACTTCCTCTTGTCCATAGATGGAAAGGGAGTAATTCAATATTTTTTGATATTAGAGTAAGATAATTTCAGTCTTAGGAAAAAATTAATAAACACGACCCTATAATAATAATATAATAATAATAATAATAATATTAATCCAAGTATTACTAAGCAAACTTTGTTTTTGTACTCGATATAACAGAATACATCTCTTTATCTTTTGACAAAAGGAAAAGATGAACACCAAAAGAAAGTGGGGGGAGAGAGAGAATCACTAAAGATTTGTCTGATAATCAATTAATACACTGCCAATGAAAAGTAAGACATGGCATACGATCAATCTAATCACATTCATCATTATTATTATTAAGTACTCCTTCCCGTATGTTAAAAACGTGTGCATAATCTTTGGACAATTATTTTAATTTTTATAATGAATAAATACCACCTTCATCCCATTATATTAGAGCTAGTTTGACTTACATAGAAATTAATAAATGAGAGGATATGTGGCTATTATTAATTATAAGGAGAGAGAGTTAATAGTAGCTAATTATTTTTTGTCATTTTAAAAAAGAGCTCTAATATAATGGGACGGACCAAAATGAAAATAAGCTCTAATATAACGGGATGGAGGTAGTATTAAAGTATTTTTGAGTTCTACTTAATTTAATAAATATTGAAGTGAAATGAATACTAAAATGAATTTTATTGACTTTTAAAGATGAAAGAAGAATTATAGATATGAGTTCATCGTCTTAAAGTGGAATGTGCACTTTATTGCGGACAACTAAAAATGAAAATTGTACACTTTTATTACGCGGATTCAGATCACTTATAGCTTAACGGTGAGACATCCTCTTATACTTACAGATAATTATCACGTGTTTACAATATTTTAAAAAAATTATAATATAAACACGATTGAATAATAGAGGATCTGAATTCTTTTCGGGGAGGGAAGGAGTATACGGAGTAATATTTATACACATATTTTTTTTAATCATTAATATTGATGGGGTTGGGCTTGGCTGGGGACCTATGATTGCAAAAATTAATGGCCCTCCATTAATAACTCACCATTCATTTTTGTGATATCAATTATGAAGGCTTCCACGTGAAACTCGATCTCTCTTTCCTTCTTTGTATGCATACGTGTGTCTATAGTCTCTTTCAATTATTTTAATATCCAAATTGCAGTTTTTTACCTAATCATTAATCTAAACTCTAAGCACCCCCTTTACCACATGTTTCCACTTTGATTATTTTTTGTATAATAATTTCCTCCAATCAAACTAAAGATAATTTTTGTGTGATTTTATTATTGCTGACCGGTCTGTTTTAAACTCGATGGTATTAGATTTTATTATGATTAGACTTTATATAGTAGCAAATAATTTCAATTTTTTTGGCGTTGATTGGTGTTGATAGTAAAAGTTAGCTAGGATTAATTCTCCCTAGCTCGTTCTTTCATGTTCGTTAATAGTATTCTTAAGATCAATTGAACCACATCCCTCGCCGTTAGGCGTTTTCGTGTCATCGTCATTAAATTTGTATACATTATGGGTCCGTTTACTTTGACGTAAAATGATGTAAAATGAGCTATAAGGGAGTATAAAAGTTTATTTACCAATTTATAACGATTGATGTATAAAAAATCTGATTAGGTCGTATAAAAATTCGAACATACCATGATATAATATTATACTTGTAAAAAGATTTCTCTACCTCATATATTATTTCCCAATAAAAAAGATAAGGGCAGTTTAGACATTTTATATTTTATCTATCAAATTCCTTCAAAGTAAACAACATATATGTATAATATATATAATTGTATACCTATTATCATTCAAAGTAATATTATCATTCAAAGTAAACACTATATACCCTCTATTTATTATAAATTTATACAACATTATATCTTTATCCTTCTAAATAAATGTATAAAAAGTATACGCATTCAAAACATATAGTTTAATTCCACGTAACTACACTTCTATTATAAGCTGAAAAAGAAGCATTATTACTCAAAATAGATGACGTGTATAGATAGAGATAATATACCTTTTTGGCTAATTTGACTTTGTAAAATTAATTTTAGATTGGGAATATAATTTATACAAAAAATACCCAATTTTTACTTTGGAGGACAAAAATGTCCTCCCTTCTCCCTAGAGTTGGTAAAGTAGCAGCCCAGTCCAATCCGGCCCGACCCACCCGGGCCGGGCCGGGCCGACCGTACCAACTAGCCTGACCCAGTCGGCCCGGCCCGCTCTGCCCCGGCCTGTCAGCCCGACCCGCCTGATAAACAATACTAAAAGAACATAAACGTACTGCGTAATCAGTTACAATTTAATATTATCCATTTACCACTTACCGGTAAACATTACTAAAAGAACATAAACGTACTGCGTAATGCAGTTACAAATAGACATTATTCGTTTACTACTTACTGGGTAAACAATACTAAATGATTATAAACGTACTGTGTAATTGCACATTTTGGGAAAAAAAATGGATTAAATTTTTCGGGCCGGGTCAGGCTGAGCTGGGCTGGGAGAGAGGGAAGGGGAGAGAGTGGCAATGTGCTCAAAAGTAAGGGTATTATTGTCTACTCATACCAAAATATGGGTATAATTTGTATTTTTTATATTCCAAAGCAATATATATATATATCCCTATATAGAGTTTGGTTTATATGTTAATAAATCTTGGTGTGATAAATATAAATGAATCTGGACTATTGATCTTAATTAAATCTATGGTTGTCATTGATTTAAGCATAATTCAAGGTACAATAGCATGATTTCATTTAAGCATGAATTGGTACGTTTAACAGCACAATTATATAATAAGCATAATTTTATGCACATTTAAGCATAGTTTTGTATACCTTTAAGTATTTTTAACATTTTAACACGCTAAGATTTATTAATACACGAACCGTTCCCTATATATATATATATATATATATATATATATATATATATATGATTAATTCCACGATGAAATATAACATATAGTTTAAGGAAAGGTAAAGCTTTCTTGAAAAACAATTTACCCTCAACATATATATTCAAATTCAACCATGAATTATTCAAAGAATAAAGAGAAATACTAAACTTACAAATATGTGACATACTATATGTTTTGCTATCTTGACTTTTACATTGTTGCCCGCATACAATAATATTATGATAATAACAAAATTACGATGGAATTAAAAAAAAGTATTTGATTTTTTTTTTTCTTTTTTTCATAAGGGTAAGAGCTTCCCGCCACATATTTTTCGTTGAATGGATTGCAGAGTCTAGTGGGTTCAAAATGTTCAAAAAGTTCATCAATTATATATACCACCACTTTATATATGTTGCCTTTCTTGTTGATGTGATTTAAATATTAACCATGTCTATTTTAATTAAATAATTTCATTTGATCAATTTCAGTAAAATCTATAGTTTTTAAATCTAATGTTAGATATTTAGGGTTGATTGGGATTTACCTCTTTATGACATCGTGGTTTTGGTTAGGGTTACTATAGTTATATTCATGTTATGTATTTAAATTCATTCGTGAATATCACAATTTCATGATCACACAAACACATAAAAAGAGTTCATATAGAAATGAACTTTAGTGTGGGAAATAAATTTACACGTGACCTTTTGATTTTAGTATGACTTACTATACAGTCGATATTGACATAAACATGATTATAATACACAAAAAGTATAAAATTATGTACTGCAATTATGATTATATCAATATCAGTCATAGATCACCTTAAGATTAATAGTCCAGATATAATCGATAACGAAGAGGATTAACATAAAGTTTAGATATAATTATAGAAGTATAGCTACCTAAAATCAATTATATTCATTTTAGTAGTATGTGATTGTATTGTGAGGAAACCCTAAAATAGCAAGTAGTGCCTATTTTGATACAACGTAGCTCCATGTACAAATTGGATGAACAAAAGCAATTTCCATGATACCTAACTTTCAAATTCTACCATCCATTCCCCACCTCCCAAAGCCAACACCCACTCCTTATATTATTCACAATTTATATTAACATTTGCCATGTAAATTTTACACATATATTCATAAATAAATGTACACATGCATTAAAGTACATGGTGATATATAAAATGTTTAAATATGACATCATTTTACTCTCAGACCGAATCTTCGTTATTTTCTCATGGATTCTATTTTTGAACAAATTTCAAACCTTTGACTCAAAATACTAAATTCTTAAAAGATCATTTCTATGAATTGTACTGACTATGCCTAAATTTCTATTTGGAACATATCTAAAATTAGCGGCAACGAACAACTATTTTATTTATTTTTTTTCATGATCAACAATTTTTTTTGAATTAATTAAGGTATATCATTCAAGTTTGCTTCAATTAATACTTGATATACTTTTAGTGAAAATAAAGAAAACACAAAAATGATGAAATGCTTCTTATTTTAAGTTCCTATAACTTTAATCAGGATTGCTACTATACCCTACTCACCGTGGCACTGTGGACACACTGCTGACGTGATAGTGTCACGTTAATGATTTTTCTCATTAATGATTTAATATTTTTAGTAAAATTTAGTTTTTTTGTAAGATTTATTTTTTAAGGTATATAATTTTTTTTTCTTAAGTATAGCACTGTTGCATGAGCCGTGTGTATATTAAATATGTCTGGTTAGCAAGTGAGTAGCTTTAAATGGGTAAAATATGGAACGTGCGCCAACAAACAATCAAGGAAAGTAAGGGAAATAGAAGATAAATTAGTGATTAAATATAATAAAAAATATATATATTGCTTGTTTAGAAATGGACACAACATGAGATAAAGCATCGTTTAGCAACACCTCACAATTAGTCTCCTTTTGTTTCATATCCTTAATGAAGAGACCCCACACACAAGGGTACGAACGAGGTTCGATTCATATAAAAGAAATACTACTATTAACAAAAAAACATAAAATAAGAAGAGAAAGTGAAGAAAGAAAGCAAAATTTATCATCCAAGAGGAAAATGCAATGAATCTTCCCACTTCTCAGCCCAGAGATCTTCTCCTCTCTTCTCCAGCTCTCACTCTAACTCTTGTACTCTCTCTCTCTACTCTTCACTTTTCTTGCTTTTTTATCAAATAAAAAAATACTTGTATTGTATAAAATTTATAATTTTTCTTTTTTTCTCTTTTGGTGGAAGGCTGGTATTTTCGAAGATGGAGGAGGAGCGGAGGCGGGGAGCGGCGAGGCGGAGGAGGGACGGGGGGAGGAGACGGTGGAGATAAGCAGCGAGAACTCCGGCGCCGGCAAGTGGCGGTCGGACGACGACTACGAGGCGGCGGAGGATGAAGATGAGGATGAAAACGACGGCGGCAAGAAGAAGAAGAGGAAGAAATACCACAGACACACACCCCTTCAGATTAGAGAAATGGAAACGTATGTTTTTTCTTTATATATTTATATATTATCACATTTTTATGTGTGTGATTTATAGCATGTTTTTCAATTTTGAACACGAAAGAAAAAAAAAAAGTAAGGTTTTTTCCGGGATTTTATGCATATGGATGAACGGAAAGAGAGTCGATGACCGGAGAAATCAAAGAAAAAAGATTGAAGTTCATATGTAAAAAATAAAAATAAAAAATTGGTTAAAGAATAAAGTTAATTAGAGATTATGACAAGATATGAAAGAGCTATTTTAGTATATTATGTACCACGTTTTTGTTGATGTGTGTGTACTGTGTATAGTTATTTTCAGCTGTCAAATGGTGCCCAAAGTTGTCAATTTCTTAGTAAGAGAAAGTGAATTTTTAATTTTGATTATACTACAAATACCATAACAGTTTTTTTATTTTTTAATATTTAATTAGGCTGACATGCAAGTGGGACTTGGTTGTCTCCTTGTGGTTACTGTTTGCATATTCTCTCTATAGTTTATTTCGTGATACTTTTATTTCAGTTTGCAGTTTCATATAGTATAAAATAAAATAGGGATTTTGATTATAGAATTAATTAAATATGCAGATTATTTAAAGAGTCTCCACATCCAGATGAGAAGCAAAGGCTGGAGCTGAGTAAACAATTAGGGCTTCATCCTAGGCAAGTCAAATTTTGGTTTCAGAATCGTCGTACCCAGATTAAGGTAATCTATCACTAAATAAATAGTAATGTACTATTTCTTGTTTGACATTAATATTAAAAACTATATAGGAGGATATAAATAATACATAGAATTGATTGAAATGTAATTATCACTTTCCAGCTCAATGTTTTTAATATGACTTTTATGTCCAAATTTCGAAGTACTAAATTTTAGGGTAAATAAACAAAAATAGTCACTTTGAGTAGTAAGATAAATAATAGTCACTTAGATAAAAAAGATAAAAAATAGTCACTCTTACTATAATACTTCTGCTCCTGCCTAATTCATGAATTTAAATTCGTGAATTGCTCTAAAAATATAAGGCAATTCACGAATTTTACAAACTCAATTCGTGAATTACTCACAAAAAATGTCTGAATTTACGAATTCACCAAAATTTGTGAATTCACTCAAAAAAATGATTGAATTTACGAATTCACCCAAATTCGTTAATTCACTCAAAAAATGTACTGAATTCATGAATTCAATTTCGTGAATTCGTGAATTAGTAAAAAAAAACAAGTAATTCATGAAATTTATTAGTGGCTATTTTTTATTTTTTTTTTATCTAAGTGACTATTTTTTTATCTTTTTTATTTATATGACAATTATTTATCTTTACTATCCCAAAGTGACTATTTTACTAGTTGACCCTAAATTTTACTCCCTCCGGCTCAAGATTTCTGACACCTTTTATTATTTTATACATCACATGTCAATATAAAAGGTCTCAGAAATCCTGAGCCGGAGGTAATATTAATTTTACAGTAGTCTTTTTATAAAAATAAAAAATACTACTCCATACTATAATATAGTAAATTGTAAGAGACATTTATAAATAAAATTTGAAATTGTTGAAGAAAAATGTATAATTTGACCAAAATTGGTACAAGGGATCTCAAGTGCAGTAAATTGACTTCGTTTCCAAAACTAAGACGAAACTATTTTCTAGTACCAATTTTATTCTCAACCAAAAATTTACATAAAATCAATATAGCAATTAATTACTCAGGTACGTGTAATTTCTACAATGATTTCCAAGTTTAGAAAAATAAAATCAATCTAAGGTATACTAATTTGAGCTAGAAATTGATATATAGATAGATGGATGAATAAGTGAGTAGAGGTGCCCAAAAAACCAGAAATAGATGGTTATCGGAACCGCCGGTTTGGAACTGTCTGAGGAATCGGAGGAACTGCCGGTTCGGTTCCCTTTCTTAGGAACCGTGAACCGGCGGTTCCCGGTTCCAAACCGTGAAACTGACCAATAGTGTATTTTTTATTTTTATATTTAATTTATATATATTTATATAGTATTATGTTTCAACATTTGATTTATATTTGATGTTTAAATACATTGCTAATTATTTTTATGCTAATATGATACATTTCAAATTATTAATATTTTAATTTCATTATATTTTAAATACCTTACTAATTAGTTATATTCTAATTTCATTATATTTGACCAACTTATTAAGAGCAACTTAGAAACGAGCCCAACAACTTCAAAATTTATTTCTCAATGAGGTATTAATAAATCATAAACTAGTGTTATTTTAAATTCATAGACGAGTACTTTTTTTTCCTCAATGAGATTTTAACGAGGCTCGATCTTTAGAATCAACATGTGATCTCCAAGAGTTTAGGTGTGATAAATAAAAAAATTAAACAATCTCACTTGTTATATTTTATAATTCTCATACCATTTTTTAACAATTGATTATTGATGATTTAAATTGTCTTTCAATTAAATTGGGATTGAAAATCAATGAAGATGAATAAGTGATCGAAAAAAATAAAAAATAATAATGGTTCAAATCTGGTTAGAACCGGAACCGGCAGTTCTAAAACCGGAACCGAGTACTTGCCCGTTCGGTTTTGGTTCCTCCACCATGGAACCGTAACCGGCGGTTCCGGTTCTGGTTCGAAGTTCGAACTGGAACCGTGGGCACCTCTATAAGTGAGTATAGAACTTTTCTTTTCGAAGTTAAAAGTGAGCCTAAAGTCTCGAATTCGACCTAGCTTGAACCAATTTATATAACTGCCGACACTTTAAAGGTTAATCAGTCACATGAGAGCGCTGCTGTTTGCTATGCAGGCTATACAGGAACGCCATGAAAACTCTCTACTAAAATCTGAAATAGATAAACTACGCGACGAAAATCGAGCATTGAGAGAATCCATCAAGAAGCAATCTTGTCCCAACTGCGGATTCTCTAGCCCTAATAAGGAAGCTCTTACACCAACTCAAGATCAGAAACTCAGAGCCGAAAACACGAGGCTCAAAGCCGAGGTACAGCAACACACTATGTAGAAAGAAAAAAAAAAAAAACTGTGTTTTTCGAGGATGTCTTGATCATGAACCTAAGTTTTTCAGACATTGCATGTATTCAAATCTGCAGGTAGAAAAGCTCAAATCAGTTATAGGAAAATACCCCCATGGAACATCACCGAGAAGCTCTTCGTACTCTTCAGGCAACGATCAAGAAAACAGAAGCCCGTTAGAGTTCTGCACTTCCAATTCTGCCCTTGAGAAAACGCGCACTATGGAAACTGTGAATAAAGCAGTGGATGAGCTGAGGAAGATGGCTGGTGATAATGAGCCGTTGTGGATACGGAGCTATGAAACGGGGCGTGAAATTCTCAACTACGATGAGTACAGGAAAGAGTTCTGTGCTGATAATTTGAATAGCATTCAGCCAAGAAAATCCATAGAGGCTTCAAGGGAGAGTGCACTTATCTTTGTCGATCTTCCTTGGCTCGTTCAGACTTTCATGGACGCGGTTAGTCATCTGATTCTAAGTTCTTCCATTATATTTTTGAAGAAAACGTTGAGCAATTTTTTCGTCCATTGCAGAATCAGTGGAAAGAATTGTTTCCTTGCTTGATCTCAAAGGCAGCTACAGTTGATGTTATCTGCAGTGGAGAAGGCGCCAACAGAGATGGAGCTGCTCACTTGGTAATAACAAACTTTAACTGCAAATCTACGATCTCACCATCATATATCGATATGTAAAAGAGATGCATTTCACAAGAAATGAGATTAAAGAAGGCTAAGTCTTAAACATGCTATATTGTAGATGTGTGCGGAGATTCAAATGCTGACCCCATTAGTCGCCACGAGAGAAGTGTATTTTGTTCGATATAGTAAACAAATAAGCGCAAATCAATGGGCATAGTCGATGTCTCAGTTGAAAAAGGTGAAGACACCGTTGATGCATCTCTGCATAAGTGCAGAAAGCGTCCATCAGGTTGCATCATCGAGGATAAATCCAATGGCCACTGTAAGGTCGTAAGAGATAACAAATTAACAAAGAACATAGGTTACAAACTACTATATAATAATGCTTACATCGTATTAGTCTTTATTTCAGGTGACTTGGGTAGAGCACTTCGAATGCCAGAGAATCACAGTTCATTCTCTGTACAGAACCATAGTCAACAGTGGCTTAGCGTTCGGTGCAAAGCACTGGCTTTCCACATTGCAACAGCAGTGTGAACGCCTCGTCTTCCTTGTAGCCACGAATGTTCCTGTAAGAGATTCGAGTGGTAATAACTAAGAGATTGCTTCCTCAACAAATGTCTAAATATTCAAGTAATTATGAAGCTGAAGAAATGATTATTGAAATTTCATCAGGAGTTGCTACACTTGCTGGGAGAAAAAGCATTCTAAAATTGGCACAGAGAATGAGCAGAAGCTTCTGCAGAGCCTTAGGCGACTCGAGCTTCAATTCATGGAACAAAATCACCACCAAAACCGGGGAAGAAATCAGAGTCGCTACGAGGAAGAATCACAATGAACCTGGAGAGCCCCTTGGCACGATCTTGACTGCCGTTTCTTGTGTCTGGTTGCCTGTTCCTCACCACATCCTCTTCGACTTTTTAAGAGACGAAACTCGAAGAAATGAGGTCCGCACATCCCTTCTTTGCTAAATCACCGCTTAAAATCACTCGTTTAACCTTCATCTAACCATTTTTCTTCACAAAAATCTCAGTGGGACATAATGTGTAAAGGGAGCACAGTTCAAACAGTTGCAAACTTAGCTAAAGGCCAAGACCGTGGAAATGCAGTTACAATCATGGTAAACTAAGCACAAATCAGAGAAAATCTTACAAAAGTAAGCCACACATTACTAACCTGAGTTGTAATTCATGATCTTGGATTCAGGAATTGAATAACGAAGAACACAAGATGTGGGTACTCCAAGATAGCAGTACAAACACCTACGAATCAATGGTCATCTACGCCCCTGTGGAAATCAACGACCTTCAATCAGTGATGACAGGTTGTGACTCAAGCAACATAGCTGTTCTACCATCTGGTTTCTCGATTCTTCCAGATGGGATCGAGTCGAGGCCTCTAGTGATCACATCTAGGCCAGAGGAGAAGAGCACGGAAGGAGGGTCCTTGCTTACAATGTCCTTCCAAATACTAATCAGCAACTCTTCGACACCAACACCTAAACTCTCTCGTGATTCAGTAGACTCCGTTAACACCCTCATATCTTGCACACTGCAGAACATAAAGACTACTCTGCAGTGTGAAGATTGAACACATGTCATATTTAGTTATCAGTCGAAGCACAGTAGCTTTTAACATGATTTTCATCTGTTGTAAAGGGAAGAAGTAGAGCTAGTATGAAGGTAGACATACCATTATTTTTGTGTGACATTGTACATTTATGCAGATTATGATAACTTAAGTGACATTATGTGCTCTTGTGCTTGTTCTCAGCTCCTCAGCCTCTACGAGTATACTTCCACCGTCCCAACGAACTTGAGTCGTTTGAAATGACTCAAGTTAGTTGGGATTGAGGGAGTATTATTTATTTCTTCATACTAGTATATGATACTGTCAAATTTGAACCAAATAGTTCACAATTGTACAAATCTATATTTCCAAGAAATTGAAAATTTGACAAAATTCAAGAATTTGATATAATGGCATTATGTTGAAATTCTAAGCATTCATATACTCAAATTCAACATTACAAACACTGAAAAAGTAACAAGTTAAAAGAAGACTAAATTACTCAAAGATATATTTTCCAAATAAAGCAAAAGATTATCGCATCCTTACAGCCATACAAAACAGGATTAAATCAAAAACACTAAAAACTCTTACAACCAACGCAAACAAATTCAAGCTTCATTCTGCTCCGACTCCAGCGGGATCCCCAGCCCCTGACGCGGCGGCGCCGCCGCCTCCTCCTTGGGCTTGGAGCCGCCGCGGGGCGGAAGCGGGACGGCCCAGAAAGTCTTGTTCTTACTGACGGGGCGGCCCTTCTCGAGCTGGACGATGTCGCCGACCTTGAACTGGTTGGTGGGGTCGTGGGCCTGGTACTTCTTCTTGTGGCGCACGCGCCGCTTGTACTTGGGGTGTGGGGCCAAGCGCGTCACCTCGACGGCGATCGTCTTGTCGCTGGTGGCGCACACGACCCTGCCCTGCAGCGTCCTCATCGCCCTGATGACGGGGAGCACGGCGGGGGGAGGCGGCGCAGCGGCGGAGGATGTGGAGGGTTTGAAGGGGGCGGTGGCGCCATGGAGGAAGGGGGAGGTGAGGGAGAGGGATTTGAATGGGGATGTGAGAAGCATCGTTTCCTTCCTTCTTGATTCTGAGTTGGATAGGAAGCAGAGAAGTGATGGGAGGGGTGTTTGTGCAGGGAAGATAAAGTCGCTTAACGTATCTAGCGATTTCTTTTGGTGAAAAGCGCGACTCCTTCTCTTTCTTTTTTCTTCTTGTTGTGAGATGACGATTTTGAAAGCGGTAACAAACTAAGAATTCATCAAACCGCACGATTTGATAATATTTCTAACATCTCGATTTGGTTTTAACTAAACCGACTACATTTGAAGTAATGAAATAAATAATCATATAATTATGCACCACCCTCAACTAGTCTATAAGTATATATGGTAAAGTTTATAGGGCATCTTGTGCACCGCACCAAATTTGTCGGCAATAAACTTAATTTATATCGACAATTATATTTGCCAATAAATTATAATGGGCAAAATAATTTTTACATGCATTTGTGTTTGATGAATTGGATTCATATATCGGCAAAATAAGTATAATAATAATATTATCGTAAAATTTTCACTATACATACATATTAATTAATGCCGATATTTAAACTAAACATATCAAGTACGATTACATGCAAAAATTCTTTTACCTATTTAAAATTTGTTGGCAAGTATTGGATTTGATAAACTTTGTGCAGTGTATTAAGACGCTCCATAGAATTTACCAGTATATACTGTATTAGAAAGATAGTACCATAATGTTGCCTAAACTCTCTTTGAGACATTCTTTTAATATAAAAACACACGCAACATACTATAGTTAACATGTTAAATTCAAAAGGCTTAAAATCTTTGGAAATGCAGAATCAATTATATATCATATACACACACGCAACACTATATATACAATGTGAGATTCTTCCAATTTTCTATCGAGTAGAAATACACAATTTATAATCAACGTTTTAATAATGGGAACATTTTTGTGTCTTTGAGCTCTTACATGGAGTATATAATTACCCTTGAAATGTTAATTCTAATTTTTATCACCAAATAATATTCTTTTTACTACAGTTAGTACATTATTTGAAATTATAAGTCTCCATTCCAACAAAATCGTAATTTGGGGCAATATAATACAGTATATTCCAACCAATAATAAAATTTGAAAAAATAAAAATAAAAAAAATTGGAAAGATAGGGTTATCCAACTCGATCCCAAGTGGCACCACTTAAATGGGATCCCATATCTCTTCAAGCAAAACCATATTCCCACGTGGCATTACGCCATCCAATCAATATCATAAAAATACAATTAAATTCCCAAATAAGAATCAAAGTAGTTTTTTCAGTTTGGCCCTTGCATCTCTACTCACAGGCGCGTTGCATCAGCAAACAAGAAAAGAAATGGCTTCACTAGCAATCGCCGCCGCCCAGCCCACCGCCGTGAAGGGCCTCGCCGGCAGCTCCATCGCCGGAACTAAGCTCCACGTCAAGCCTTCTCGCCTCAGCTTCAAGCCCACAAACAACAGGTAATCAACTGTACAATTTTATTTTATTTTTCCCTTTTTTAGTATGTGTTTTTTGGTAATATATATGGAATTGATAACATTTGGGAGCTGAAATCTTGAATTTTTTTTCTTGAAAGTGGAAATCTTGATACATATTTACTCATATATGGATTTTGATGATAAAAAATTATTGGTTGGTATTCTGTTTCTCTAGGTTGCACTAATTCTTGAGAAAATATTTATATAATTTTTTTTTAATTTTTAAATATATATTTTTAAAATATGTAGGAGTGGTGCTGTGGTTGCAAAGTATGGTGACAAGAGTGTGTACTTTGATTTGGAAGATATTGGCAACACAACTGGCCAATGGGACTTGTATGGTTCAGATGCACCTTCACCATACAACTCACTTCAGGTATTTTTCTAATTTTTTTTTTTTAATTTATTTCCAAAATGTAGATTTTGCTGAATAATTTAGAGCATTCTTGATGTTGGCTTGCCTATATATTTATTGTTTAATTAGATATAATTCAAAGAAGTGTAGTCTTGATGTGTATTCAGGCCCGGTCCTGGGCCTAGGCGAGGAGTGCGCCCGCCTAGGGCCCAGGTAGAAATGGGGCCCCAAAAATATAAACACATTCTACATATAATACGTACAGTAGTAGTATCCATTTTTATTTTTAAGGGAATTTAATGGTGAGGCCCATCTATTTAACCTCACGCCTATTTCCTTCTCTCTAATATTTTAATATTCCTATTTTCTTTCTTGGGCTTTGTGTGTTTTGGAAAGAGGTCATTAGTTATTAATATATTTTGCTTTTATGTGTATCTTTTTTTTTTCTTTTTTTTTCATCTTATGTTTACATTATTTAAATATATAATTCATAATGTATGTTGGATTTATTTGTAATTTTATATCTTTTAAAGTTTTATCCTTCTATTTCTCTACAATTTTTAGGGCATTTAAGAATTTAAATAGTATACTATGTATTCAACTTATAGACTTATAGTTACCAATTTTCATTTTTATTTTAATATGGAGATAGCAAAAACAATATATATATATACATATATATATATATATATATATATATATAATTTTGAATTAGTTTGCATTTGCTCAAAAATTATACAATATTTCATTATTTATTTATTTTATTTAAAGGGCTTTTATTTATTTTTTCGCCCAGGGCCCTTAAAATGTCAGGACCGGGGCTGTGTGTATTGATATTGATATACTTTTTTTTTTTTTTGCAGAGCAAGTTCTTTGAAACATTTGCTGCACCTTTCACCAAGAGAGGTCTGCTCCTCAAATTCTTGATCATAGGAGGTGGGGCCACACTTGCCTATGTCAGCTCCCAAGCAACTGGTGATGTTCTTCCTATTGTCAAGGGCCCTCAACTTCCACCTAAGCTCGGCCCACGTGGCAAAATCTAATTTTTTCTTGAAATATTAAATCAGTTGGTTTATGTTTTGATGTGTGATTTCAACAGCTTTGTAAGTAAATCTCAAACCTACTTGTGACAATGGTGATCATCATCAAATCTTGAATTAGTGTTTAATCTTCATTCTGGGCTCTTTCATTTTCTTGTTTTAAATGATTAAAATATAATCAAGAGTTCACATCTTTGTTCAATATTCATATAAACATGAGTCATTAATTTGACTCCATACACATCTAAAAGTACATAAAAGTTCCCAAATAACTTGATAAATCCCTACATTTCTGTACACACATCACCTCTCCAACTTAGTCTTTTCGTGTGTTCGAGTATCGTGTCAATGGCGTGCTGTAGGGCTTCTCGAACCGCCTAAGATCTCTAGCCTCTCTATATAGGACAACTTCTTGTTTGGCAATGATGTTTCTTGCTTAGTGACTGTCTTCGTCTCTGCATTCTCGTCGTTGGCTTTCTTCCCATCTGTCTCTCCCTGCTCCGCATTCCACCCCATGAAATCGAGCAGCGTCTTCGAGTTAGGCGTCTCACTCTCACCATCTTCCTTAGCAACAGCAACCTTATCAGAGATTGTTCTCTCTTTCAAAGAGTTCTTCTTCTCTGCATTCGACGAGCCTCTCGCTTGAGCATCAGCGCTCATCACATCTTCTATTCTTGATAACACAGTGAAAGCCAATGTTTCCAAGATTCTTGAATAGCTCTCAAGAACAGCATGGCCCACATCCTAAACAAAAATTTCAAATCAAGAAAAATTTGATTCATATCAAGAAGAGTGGTGGAAGTGAAGGGCTTACTTTGTTGTATTCGATTTTGCTGATGTCGAGATCGGATTGAGGGATACCGGGGAAACGATGCTTGAGGATGAGCAGAACAGTTTCTGCTCTATCTTCAAGAAGCTCCCTCTTCTCCACGCTCACACCTGAACCCCATGAAGACTTACTGTCTTTGTTAGTGATCTTCCTTTTCCATATCACGACCGAGGCTTCGATCTTGTTCTTGAGGTCGACAATCTTGTGCTCCGATGATAAGTCTAAAGACGACAGCAAGTAGTCCGGATCGAAGAAGTCCTCTGTGATCATCTTGTATATTGAGTCTCCCAAACTTGCCCTCCCATTCTGCCATGAATAACGTAAGATCAAGAATCGGATTCTATGGTGTGAGAATGAAGTTTTGAGCCTTCGATTTACCTTAGGGAGAGCTTCGATGTAGGAGTCTGGGATTTCCATTTCAGTGAGGACCTGAGCATTGATAGCCATGGCTGCTTTAAGCACTTGATTAACTGAGTCCTTCTGGTATTGAAGCCATTTTCGAGTGTTTTCCGAGAGTCCGTTTAGGGGGACTTTTGGTACCGGAATCCACCACTTGTCGTCGCTTCTTTGCGCCTTCTCGGATTTGTCATCATCGTTCTTCGATCCGTAGTAGAACTCGTGTGGCTCTTTGAAGTTGTCCAGACAATCCTGCTCATGAACATCATGTGCAATGAGTTAAACTGTTCTTTTTCTTTTCTTTTCTTTTTTCTTTTTTGGATTGAATGAAAGATGAAAGGGATCTAACAAGAAGCATCATGTCAAGCTTGCGCAATGCAGGGATGTTCATGTGGAGGTCGTTCCTCTGCCTCGTCGCCATCACCTGAGGAACGAAGAACCGGTCATCATCATAGTGATAGATCATGATCAACTCTGCTATCTAGATAGAGGGAGAGAGAGAGAGAGGCGAACGTCGAAGGTCGATCCGTCTTTGTTCTTTTGTTTGACGGCAACGAATTCTACGATGTGATCGGTAACGGAGAGAAGCCACTCTATCTCCTTCTTCCACCTTGCTTTCGTATCGGGCGCCATCGGCTCCAGTTTCTTCATTTCTCCGTATGCAGAAGCTGCATTTCACGACATAAACAATTATCAGTCAAGTACACGATAAACACAAAAGGAAAATCAATATCACCTGCTAAATTCGTGATTGCGTTCGATAATGCCAGAGCCGACGAAACCCCCTTCCCCCTGCCCGACATGTCCTCGCCCAGAAGCAGCTTCGCAAACTTCTCCTTCATCAAATCCATATCTACATAAATAAATTAAATTATAAGATAATAAATTTATTATTTTAATAGACTTAGAATGAATATATATTAATAAAATGTTGCCTGTAGGGATCTTTCTGACGGGTGGGGGAGGGCTAGGGGGGGCCTCCTTGGCAGGAGGGGGTGGGGTCATCACGATCCCATCGAGACTGGCACGTGACTTCACGTTCTCTGTACGGCTGAGGATTCCGCCCAGCTTGGGCGCCGGTGACGGCGCCGCAGCCGGCGGCGGGGGATCTTCGTTAGCCGGCGGTGCGGATGCGGTGGTTTTTGTCCTGTCGTTGTCGTCATCGGACGGTAAGGGAGAGGGGGAGAGGGAAGGGGAGGAGACGTTATTATTGTTGTTGTTGTTGCTGTCATTGAGACTGCGTCGGAACTTGCTGGCCCCACTCTCGAGCATTCCCCTAAACCGCCCTAGCCGAGAGGATCTCGAGCCCTCTTCTTCGCTCTCCTCCATAGCTCGTACCATTATTATTTTTTTCTTAATTAATTTAATGCATTAATTGAAAAGGGGACGTCGATTTTCATTAATTTGTGTTTCCTTGTTCTTGAAGGGAGAGAGAAATGTTGAGATGATTGAATTTGTTGTTATGGAAAATAGGCTCTCTCTCTCTCTTTTGTTTTTTTTTTCTTTTTCTTTTGGGAGTTTTGTTGAAGAATGAAATGTTGGGAGGAATGAATGTATGTTGGAGAATGAAAAGAAAGAATAGACACTAGTTTTGACGACAGTGAAAAGGGAATGATGTATTTTGGTGTTCCGAATTAGTATTTTCTGTTGCCCAATGCGCCAAATTCCAACGCATGCACATAGTAGAATACACATACCATAAATTAGCTGCATTTTTTTTGGATGGATAGCTGATTTCGATGTCTTTATATTTATTTTATGTTAGTAGAATACTTCGATTTCCATTCGTGATGTATATCGACCTAATGACCATAGGTAACCATATGCTCATTTTATAATATAAAATGCAATTCGGATATTCTATTACATTTTAGTGATGTATGTTACGTCTGGGGCACCCTTTATCCCCTGAGCACTCTATTGAGCGAGTTACACGACCATGATTAGGGGCAAGCCATGATTGTGTATCCCACATGTGTTCAAGCCATTGAAATGCACTATCGACATTACACCACCTGCAGTCGTGCGTAATTAATTTAATGAGCAAATATGTCATTTCATATGAAAAATGATTAAAATTTATTTATTTTTTTATATTTAATTAAAATTTATCTTTATTTTACTAAAATAACTATTTTTGGATATTGATTCTGTAAATTGAAAGAAATAAAAATGCAAGTGTTCTAAAATTGACCAGACCGCCGTTGAACAAATTTCTTTTTGAATCTAGTTTGTAGACTTGTAGCATGTTCTTTCATGAATAAATTTTGCTAGTTTCCTATATACCTATGTATTCAACAGTATTAATTGCAAATTAAGGCACGAACTCTGACCGACAATTTGATTTACAATACCAATTCCAAAGTGTATCATTTTCATTGTCAATCTTTCTATTTGTTCCAATAGATAAAATGGTTAATATTTTAAAAATAACTCAACATAGCCAAAACAATCCAATTCGAATCATTTATTGTAATTATGCATAACATTTTCTATTGCATCAATATATGATTGTCACGTAGTCATAATATTTCTAAAATTAATTATATATAGTTATGAGTTTTTTTAAAATTATTGCTAATTTTGAAAAATATAATTGATACATGACAATAAATCATTGATACAATAGAAGACGTGACACGAAATTACAATAAATAATGAGAATGTTTTGCCTTCTATAATCAATGATTGATGTTATATATATAATGATACAGAACCGCTCCCCTACCCACGGTGGGCATGCCCACCGCTTATGTGGCAATGCCACGTGTTAAATTTTTCCTTTTAGGGTTCGATTTTTTTTGGTAGGGTTTAGTTTTTATGGTATGTATTTAAATAACTTTCTTATTTAAAGCATTGTCACGTCATCCGTTGGCATATTAAGTATGTCCACGGTGGGCATTGGATCATAACTTTATAATGATATCATAAGATTATGAGAGATGCAAATCAATAGAAAAAGTAGGCAGCGGCCAACGGTGCGTAAACAAGCCGGTGGCCACCTAACCCAAAGTCGCCCCCACCAACCCCGAGGCCGCACCTGCATTTTAAGCAACATACAATACTCCTACAATTTATTTTATTTTATTTTAGTTTTTTATTCGTGATGCCCAAAGACAGGTAGATTAATTTAATTAAAAGTGACCTATTAAATATATGCCCACTTTCAACTTTTGTTTGCAAACAAAATAAAGAGTTACAAATCCAAAATAAAAGTTAAATCAAATTAATTCGTGCTAGTAATAATTTAAAATTGGATGATTCATATATTCTCGTCTCGTATAAGAGGGAAGAGTACGAACTATTCCGAATTTTAAATATATTATAAAAAAAAGAATATTTCTTTCGTGCATAAAACTAGATTTACATTTTATCTAAATTGTACAAAATGTCTATGCATTTTTGAGTTACATAACACATCCATATATTCTGATTAATTTGCATGGAAAACTCGTTAATGTAATTGAAAAATTGATAAGAAAAACACATATATATATCATGCAAGTTTTAGAAAATACATGGGTATTTTGATGTTGTTTAAAAAAACACAAATAACTCGCACAATAGATTTAATTTTCTGTGAAATTTTTAATAACAAGAACATGATGTATATAATTATGTATAAAAATTTTTAAAAAAAATTGTGTCATCAGAAGCCGCTCCACCGTCCATTATAAACATACTTATTACTGATTATTATGCTCAGAACTGATGTTTCAGTACTACGTTGATGATTTTTTAGTTATGATTTAGTGTTTTTTTTAAGTAGAGTTTAGTTTTTCTTAGTAAAAATTATGTTTTAATGTAATTTTTTTTATCAATTTTTTTGTTTATATCATTGCCACATCATCCGTAAGTACATTAAACGTGTTTACGATTAACAACATCGGAGCATCACTTTGTGTCATGAAAGCACAAGGAGGTTTTCGTGCTATTTAGTCGTTAATTAAAAAACTAAACATCTCCACATTTCATAATGCAAAAATCGCTACCTTACAAAATAGCAGTCATGGCGCGTTACGAAGGGTGGAAAACGGTAGCCACATTCGCTCGCCGAGCCGAGCCGAATCTCAGCCGTCCATCATTTCCACGTGCTGCCTTCTCTATATTAACCAACCGCTTCTTCCATTCCCACAATTTCTCAACCACCACTCAAACTCCATCTCCCTCCCCCACCGCCGCCGTCGCGAAAATGGAGGCGATCGGAGTTCTGATGACGTGCCCCATGAACAACTACCTGGAGCAGGAGCTCGACAAGCGGTTCAAGCTCTTCCGTTACTGGACTCAGCCTAAGCAGCGCGAATTCCTCGCCCAGCACGCCGAGTCGATCCGCGCGGTGGTCGGGAACGCCACCGCCGGCGCCGACGCCGAGCTGATCGACGCGCTGCCGAAATTGGAGATCGTTTCGAGCTTTAGCGTGGGATTGGATAAGGTCGACTTGAACAAGTGTAAGGAGAAGGGGATTAGGGTTTCCAACACGCCTGATGTGCTGACCGATGACGTGGCGGATTTGGCGATTGGGTTGATGCTGGCGGTTCTGAGGCGGATTTGTGAGTGCGATAAGTATGTGAGGAGAGGGGCGTGGAAGTTAGGCGACTTCAAGTTGACTACCAAGGTATGCTGTTGATTTGTATTCTCCGCCTTCACATTTTGGTTTCTGGGGATTTAATACATTCATTTGGGGCTGTTAGAGTTTAGGTGCGAATTTGATGCATTTGTTATGGGATGCTGAATTCTGTGTTGTCATATTATGAAAATTTTGGAAATTTCTGGGCTGACTGATTGATTATATGTTATAATCCTAAATTTTGTTAAGTGTAACTAATTTTCTTTTAGGGACTGAGATTAGATTTCTGCATATGAAGTTCATATCTTCAAAAAAAGGACGTGCAAGAGTGATGTGTTCGTATGGATTAACTAACATGTCTCTGTATATATGCTCAAGACTAGGAACTAGGATAGATCTCAATCAACAAATGAATCGAGCATCTTCGGTTTTAATTTGTTTCATTATCTATCAAGTTTGTTCCGTTAGTCGGGTGCTGCTGAGATGTAATGTGTTTGTAGCATGTTCGCTTGTTGATCGGTAAAGATGCTAATTTGCTCTTAAAAAAGATTATCGTTTTGAAGATAGATACCGACCTTTATTTTGATTTTGACAATTCTTTTGGGTGCTTTCCCCGACATCATTTCATATTTATATGATTGTTGTATCTTAATATTTGCTTCTTGTATTATCTTTTCATTCCAGTTTTGCATGTTTAAGGAATAGGGGAGTTGTCTCATTGTGCCGTACATTCCAAGAGGGTCAACTAGGAGAAACCTCTCTATGCTTTTTTTTTTTTTTGAACATAGTTAAACTGAAATTTAAAGGCAGTGCCATGGAGGACTTGAACTCGGGATCTTTGGCCCCGAAACTTAATTCTCTACCGCTAGGCCAACACACGCACACCTCTCTATGCTTATTGAGTTCTTGTAATGTTAAGAGGCTTAGCAATTTTCCAAAATCTTAATGAGATTTGAGCGAGTCATGCTTTAAGAGAAATCCTGTGTGGTGCTTCTGGCTGCTCTGTTCGACCTCGTGATTTTTTATTGAGATTTATTTGCATAGCCATGCTTCATGCACAACTGCTTCAACAATCAGGGAGAAAGACATTAGTCATGCACTTTAGCATTGTTTTGGGTATACATAGTGTAAGATGCCATATTACTGTTTTCGTAGTCTTTATCATTTTCTTTCTCTTGGACTTGCTACCCGTAGTGGAATATCAGTCTTCCAACACTGATTCATAGTCGTTTTCATGTCTGATCTACAGTTCAGTGGCAAAAGAGTGGGCATCCTAGGATTAGGCAGAATCGGGTTAGCTGTTGCTGAGAGAGCGGAAGCATTTGATTGCCCCATCAGTTACTACTCAAGATCCAAGAAAGCCAACACAAACTACACCTACTATAACAGCGTTGTTGAGTTGGCATCAAACAGTGACATCCTTGTAGTAGCATGCGCCCTAACTCCAGAAACAACACACATTGTGAATCGAGAAGTGATTGATGCATTGGGTCCGAAGGGAGTTCTGATCAACATCGGAAGGGGGCCCCACGTTGATGAGGCCGAACTCGTCTCAGCCCTAGTGGAGGGCCGCCTAGGTGGTGCTGGACTCGATGTCTTTGAAAAGGAACCTGAAGTGCCAGAGCAACTGTTTGGGCTCGAAAACGTAGTGCTCTTGCCACATGTAGGGAGCGGAACTGTGGAAACGCGTAAAGCCATGGCTGATCTTGTTCTGGGAAATTTGGAAGCTCACTTTTCCAGTAAGCCTTTGTTGACTCCTGTGGTTTGATAGGTGTGAGTTGATCTGTGAAAACATTTATTGAGGGGCAGTCATCTTTGCTACCTCTGTGTAAGGCTTTGCACTACTGGAACAGTGAGGGTGAATTTATAGTTTGGGGCTTGGTGGAATTGTTTCATTCAAATAAACCAATACCGAAAATCATTTTGTATGTTGATTTTTTCTTCTTTTTGTTCTCTTAGCTAGTAGTATTAAATTTCATGTTCTTTTGGCACTAGTTTGGTTTGGTTGGGTTGGGCAAGAGTAAATTTATCATCTCTCACATAATATATATGCTATTTTTTTTTATTACTTTTATTGTTCAAGAATCACTAAAATGGTTAACTAGAGAATCTAATACACTGTCGTTTATCTCACGTTATATAATTATATATATATATAGGGAACGGTTCGTGTATAATAAATCTTGACAGTGTTAAAATGTTAAAAAGGCTTAAAGGTATACAAAAATATGCGTAAACTGTGCATAAAAAATTATGTTTCTTTATATAATTGTCTTTAAAGTACCAATTCAATGCGTAAATGAAATTATAACTTATTGCACCTTGAAACCCATGCTTAAATCAATAACAACCATTGATTTGATTAGATCAACAGTCCAGATTCTTCCTATTTAACCCCAAAGCCAGCATTTTTATTAACAATGGGAACCAAACTCGATATATATATAATATATATATAGGAGTAGAGATCATAATCAAACACACATTGCGTAAGAATGAGAAACAATCTACACCATGCATTTAAGAAGATCTCCGGTTAAGATAAATAGATTTTATAACTTATAAAAACATTCATTTCCACGTATTAGGGATAAGAAGGTAAGCTACTTTGATTTTAATTTGGTAACTGCCTGAGTTCCTCAATCATGGCAAATCTATTGAACTTATCTGAGTTTATTTTCCTTTTCGCTTCTAGTTCTGGCCTATTCTACATAATTTTGTCTTTCATTTTCTTTTTTTAATCTTCATTGACATCAACAAATATGAAGAGGGTAAGCTATAATAGAAAACCATTCATATGGAGGAAGAGATGATGCTGAGATGATGATGAATTGGAAACGACATTCTCTGCGAAGTAACGGCATGCGGATTGTACCAGATTCGCTGCCTTTGTTTGATATAAATTCAGTGACTTTGTTTTAGATCATTTATTAGTGCATATCTCTCGTAGGCATTACAATCCGATCGAAATGATACAAGAAAAAAGATTGTGAAAATTCGCATTCATGTTTCACTAAAAGATCAAATGCACTGTTGAGATGTAGTATAATGCTTAATTTGTGTTTCTGTAATGCTTTTTAAAAGTAAACTAAGTAAATAAAGAAGAAAGAGTTTAAATTCATGTAGCAAATAAAACCTCATCATTGACAAAAAAATTATATGCATTGTGGAGATGTACTAAAAATCTATGATATATCGGTTCGTTCTTTCTTATACCTTAAAAAATGTGTGATTTGAATAATGCATTGTTTTAAGTTTATTAGCATCAGCTTGGATAATCATGTAATTGATTTAAGTTGTGTATTCATCATTGGGGTAATAATAAATGCATTATGCTGTAAACTACATGCATAATGGAAATGAATTTTTAGGAAAAAATTTTTAAATCAAACCACGCACAGAAGTGATGCAGTTTTTTGTTATGCACTATAAAATATGCTTAAATGCATGGCAACAAAGTTCGTAATGCTGCACTATTACAAAATAATAATAAGAATAAGAATAATATAATATAATAATAAGAATGCATCATGAAACTACGCGAAAATGCATTGCAGAAAAGTTCAAATATTGCATACTTTCAAAAAAGAAATTCATAATGCAATTATATATAAATATGTAATGCATTATAAAAAGGGGAGTAATTTTTAAAATAGAAGTGTACATTACGATTGTTTTTGAATCCCTTTTATGGGGAATGGTTGATAAATTGTTTCCACATTATTATTTATGCATTAAAAATATTCTTAGATGCATTATATAGAAATAATTACCAACCATAATACAAATTCAAAATTTACATTTTACCCATTAGTGGAAGTAACTCACGGTCAACTTCATTATTCAATTAAATATAATATTTTAAATACTTGTTTTTGTCCGTTAGAATTGTAGAGATCTATGGCCGTACTTATTTCTTATTTTTTTACTTTAATGAGTTTTTTACCAGAACCCACCCCTATATATATAAAGGGAAATGATATTACTTCAACCTTAAATCAATCACAAGATACAATATTCAATAACCAATTAGGTGTTTAAAAAAAAAAAAAAAACCAATTAGGAAACTCATAAATCCACTTGGCTAAACTAGGAGAATAAGCAACATGTCGTGCAAGAGCATGAGCTGCTGAGTTCGTGGAGCAAAACATGTCACTTAAAATGTCTCCTCGTTGCATCAGTGTGAAGATCTTAGAAAGCTCTTCAATGGATCCTCTTCTTAGTTCATTATTTCAAATATATGGTGCACAACCAATAGAGAGTTGGTGAAAATTCGAAATGGATTGATCTTTTCCTCCGTACACAAGATAGCCCCATAACGAAATACTATCACTTCTGCATTGAAACAGAATACTGTTCCGTAATTCTTTGAGGATAATTTTGATTTTTGGGAAAATTCTAGAACTTATCAAAATTCATGTATTTTACTATATAATTGATGAATTTACACCAAATTAAAAGTTTCTTCTTTTTTATATTCAATACAGAACTACTACTAGTCGTTGCGTTACACTTAACGCTTCAAAAATAATATAGCCTGCTATAATTTCAAATCTAATTGTAATCACAGTAAAAAGAAAATTCTCACAAAAACCCGCGAAATCCAACCGAATTCTTAAAGGAAAAATTATGAAAACCACTTAATTTTTAAATCACAGTAAAAAAAAAATCTCTCACAAAAACCCGCGAAATCCAACCGAATTCTCAAAGGAAAAATTATGGAAACCACTCGAAATCCGACCGGCGTTCTCCTACTCCGCCCGCTGTCGCCGTACCTCCAGCAACAGCTCTCCAAACGCTACGCGCGCCGCCGCATCTCCGCCGCGAGTTCCTCGGAGGGCACTCGAGCTCGATCAAGGCGGTGGTGTGCAACGGCGTGCAGGGCGCCGTTGCCGAGATCATCGACGCGCTGCCGCTCCTTGAGATCGTCGCCAGCCACAGCTCCGGCCTCGACAAGATTGATCTGGATAGGTGCCGGAAGAGGGGCATTAGGGTAACTTACACCCCCGACGCCTTGACCGATGAGGTGGCGGACATCGCGATTCTCCTGATTTTGGCGACGGCGCGCCGGATTTGTGCGGCGGACCAGTACGTCAGGAGGGGCGAGTGGAAGAATTCCGATTTCAAGTTGACCGCTAAGGTGAATTTTATTATTTTCCTCAATTTGTTTCAATTTTTGTTGCTAAGGGTTTTGGGGATTTTCTGTAGTTTTTGGGGATATTTTGATTTGAATTCCGTTAATCAATGGTCTGTTTCTTTTCTTTCTCTCCCTTCATTTTTTTGTTATTTACAGTGTCTAGATTCTGGATTCAATTAATATATCTGGAAAATTTTGAGGAAAAGGGGCAAATGAAAGGATAAATTTTGAGCTGAAGCTTAATTAGTAGAATGGCGTTTTACTGTATTATAGATTGAAGCCAATCATAATTTAGCAAAAACTCTGCTCGATTCTGGGTGATTAAGTTGAGATCATACACATTAAGTATTGTTACAAAGAGTTATACTCAGGTGAAACGTGGGATTTGAAGTTATGAAGCTTTGATTAATGGTTTGAAAATCAGACCTGAGTTCAAGTTTTCTTTGAAGGATTTATGATGATTATTTTGCTCCATTGATGTAGTAGAAATCTTGGTTATCGATTTCCTTCACATTGCTTCAGTTCAGTGGCAAATCAGTAGGCATCATAGGATTGGGAAGGATCGGCTCGGCCTTAGCCAAGAGAGTCGAAGCTTTCAACTGTCCAATTGGATACCACTCTCGTTCCCCGAAACCAAACTCAAGATACAAATACTACTCTTCAGTCACCGACTTGGCCTCAGACTCCCAAATCCTCATTGTGTCTTGTGCACTAACGCACGAAACTCACCACATTGTCAATCGTGCTGTGATTGATGCTTTGGGTAGAGATGGGATCATCGTCAACATTGCAAGAGGCTCTCACATTGATGAAGCTGAGTTGATCTCTGCTCTTGCTGAAGGGAGACTGGGAGGAGCTGGGCTTGATGTGTTGGAACACGAACCTGAAGTTCCGGATCTGCTAGCTGGGCTTGATAATGTCGTTCTTTCGCCTCATGCTGGAGCTAGCACGTTTGAAACGCGTAAGAAATTGGCAGATCTCATCGTTGGAAACTTGGAAGCGCATTTTGCAAAGAAACCGTTGCTTAATGCGGTCGTCTAATTGTTGATTGGTATGTTACTTTCATGTAATGAAACTTATGATTATTATTTGGGATTCCAGTTCTTATTGATGAGAAATCTTGCCCTTAACAGTATGCATGCTTTGTGTTCTTGCCCAATACCTCATTAACTAGCTTTAGAAAAAAAATAAAAAAATAAATAAATAAAATAAATAAATAACTCATCTCATTTTTCTTCTAGTTTATTTTAATCGACCGTTGTAAGCTTACCTAACAAATTTGTCCAAGACTTCTTTTGACAGTGAAATTAGTTGCACCATGTGAAGCTTTAGAGACTTGGAAATTATTCTACTATTTCCTGAAACAGACTTTCATTATTATATCACAAACAAAACAAACAGAGTTGCTTACATCCAGATTTGCTTCCATTTTTTAATCAGAAGCTCCAAAAAACTAGCTAGAATGCTAAAGTTCTGCCTTCTTTGATTATGCAACTCTTGAGCTTATCCAAAACATGCAGCTTATCTTATCTTCAAAGATATCTATCCATCAATATCTCCAAAGTAAATGAATTTTAGAGCCTCAACATTTGTGAATTGTGATCATAGGAGAATAACATTGTAGAGTGTATATTAGCTTCAAGAAATTTGCTGATTATACAAGTTCAGTCAAATTTCTTCATTAGGATTTCAGATTGTGACTCATGAACAAAGCCCAGTAGAGCACTTACATCATATTTGTTAAAACCTAAAACTTCTGCACAGAAGGAACATCAAAAGGAGTTCCTCAACAACAGACTAAAAGTTAAAGAAAATGAACACCAATCTTGCCTACTTTCTAGTCCTAACAGACTAAATGCTTCACTACACCTTCTCTCTCTACAATCTTCAAATCCTCTCTCTCTCTCTTTCACTCTCTCTCTCTCTCTCAAGGGGAAGAAGCACCTTTGAAGATGAGAAAGTTGAGAGTCTCTAGAGTGAAATATATGAAGCTCCCTTTAGAGTGTGTGAAAAAGCACCCAAAGTTGGATCCAACCACACACTGCCATCCAGTCCCATACTTCTTGTCAAACTCCTGCCATAATAAACAAACCTCAACCCTCACCACCATGAAATAAAAACAGAATCTTGAAATTCCCTGAAAAATCAGCATTTAAGTATTAAAAATTAACCTTTTTTATGTGGGCAGCAATCGATTTGCAGTCGAAAACATCGTACAGATCCAAAGCTTGTGAAGCGTATGCCATGGCTTGGATCTGCATCTTCAATGGCATATCTGTGTCCTCTATCAAAGCTTTCCCTTCTAACATCTTCCTTCAAACTAAAATCTTTTTTCTTTTGAGTTAAAGCTGAAATCTTGAGAGCCCAGATAGGATTTCTCTCTCTCCTATTTTCCTATTTTCTCACTCTTCTTGCAGAGAGAGAGAGGTGTGATTTATTTTGATTATATAGGAGAGAGTCGCAGAAATCAAGAAACGAGATGGTCGTAATCTACTCAAGCCTTGTAAGCATAGCGAGTATATATGTGTGAGATATGGGCGATCACCATGTGTAGAAGAATCATTTGATGAGGATGGCACATTTTTCAATTATTTTTATTGCCCTTTTTCTCCTCACTTTAGGGACTTTTCTTTCCTTATTCTGTTCTCGACAATCTTTACTGGCGTCATACTAGAGGATAACGATGTTAAGGATAAAGCTGGTGAGGCCTAAAATAATTCTTGTTTTTTTCTTTTAATTGTCATGATTTTGGAAAAGACCAATTGAATAGAAAGCATCTTGACATATATAATTATTGATTTTTGTTTGTTTTTATCTGAATTGCCATAATTTGGTAAAGATTAAATGAATGAAAGCTTCTTGACTAGGGGGAGAGAATTGATTTTTGTAATTTCAGAAGAAGAGAAATAAATTAAAATGAGAATTCATAAGATTATTGAAGCTCAATTTCTTTTTCTAGCATAATTTAGAAGTCACGAGTCGGCTGGAAGAAAGAAAAATCAAACTACTTTGCACTTTTCTTGAGAGAAATTGTCAAAAACGTGTTGCAATTTAATTTTTATTAGATCCATAAAATGATGAAGTGGAACTACGACATGTGAAAAGGCAAGAAGTTTTCCCATTGATAAAAAAAAGACGGGATCTCGAGTCAATATGAAAAATAAAAAACTATTATTGATTTTTCTTTATTAAAATGAAAAAAATAAATAATCAAGGATCTTATAATTTTTTTTTTCTTCTAAAAAAGTGAATATATTAAGAAAAAGAGCACGGATAAGAATGAAGACCCTCTAGAAATGCCGGAGGCTTGTTCCAGATAAATGGTAAGAGGAAATTCCTAAAAGCTTTTAGCAAGACAATGAGCTATAAAATTGGTATCACGTCATATATACTTAACATTAGAGAAATGATTAGTCTTAAAAAAAAAAGAAAATTACAATTCTCGACTATACATCTTAACCCGAGCAATCAACAATCGAAGAAGAAGTAGCATAATCAACAATTTTACTAACGGTTCCCATTTCCAACCTTTCAAACGCATCAATTAATTTTAACGCTTATCGAAAATGAAAACATAAATACGAGAACTCTACAATGCCATTTGAAATCATGCACTATTAAAATGTAAAACAAAGTATAAAAAGAATTTAAGAAGAAGTGTCGTGTCTTATACGCATATCTCAGAACTCCAAAAAGAATTTCCGATTAAAAAGGGATATTATTATTATAATTTGTACTTTTCAAATTTGAAGTTTGGAATCTGAGTTTTAAATGATAGAAATTCTGGTGTGCACGAGTCCGTGAAAATGAAAATTGGAATTGGAATAGTAGAGTTAAGAACGTGGGAGAAAAGAGTTATTGAGGAAGTCAATTTTATACGATCATTATGGTCAAAATATTTGCGTATCAGAATATTATTAGACCAATAATTGGACATCAATGATTGAAGATTCTTTTATCGTATTCTGTCCCGGGTGGACATTATTAACGAATCATATTCATACACATGTATTAATTCGCAATACATGTATAAAATTAATACATATGTGAGTATTAAAAATTAATGTACAATTTATATCAAGATATTGGCTCATTTACATTTTTGTTTATGAATTAATGACGTGGAAAGCCACATCATCCAATGTCCCCAGACTAACCAGTTTAGATTCACTGCCCCAATAATTTTTGTGCCAATTAACCGAGTAGATACGTAAAACAAGCGAGAATTGTTTATCCAGTTTGTCACAGTATAATTACGTTTAGAGGCGCTCCTAAATTAGAGGTTTTCGCTAGTATATTAGGTTTACGACCAAACCCCGCTAATGACTTCAGCTCTAATTATAATTTTTTATCCTAATTAGGATTCTGCTGAAATATCCAAAAAAAAAAAGCCTCAAAATGTATCTCACTATTAAATTTATTGTCTTAATAAGTACTCTCTCCGTTCCGTTCTATTTGAACCCACTTTAATAAATCTGAGTTTATTATAATAATAAAATGACTCAAGTAGAATGAAACGGGAGTTTATATAAAATCTAAACCTAATTGGTAAAGCTTATCCTTAGTTGACATTTAACTTAAAATTGAAGCTCATAAAAGTATACTATATAGTGAAATAATCAACTCTAATAGTCATATATGCTAAATGCTGAAATTCTAAATACAAAAATAAAATAATATGGCCTGATAATTAGTTGAGATCAACCCTGATTAGTAACTAAAAAATTATTAAAACACAAGAAATAATATAACGTACTTATATGAGATTCTTAACTAGCTAACTTAAATACTATGGATCCACAGAAATGGCCCATCAGATGTATATGGGCCTAAGCATTAGTAAAGCTACTAAAGCAGTAAAACTAGACTCGTAAATAAAACAAAGTGGCTAAATAGTTTTTAAAAAAAAAAGAGTAGAAAGGAATATCATTTAATAAAAGGCATAATTGGTTACAATGATGGTGATGGCATTGATTAGGATGCCATGCAAAAAACTGTATAACAACATATCTTGTCCCTTTCTTAAGAAAATTATTAAAAGAAAGATAAGAAAATTATTGACAAGTTAGAAAGAAAGACAAAAATTCACATAGTACTTATTGAGGAGAGTTATTTACTTTAAGTAAAAAAATAATACTATAAACTAATCCAAACCACATAATACCGTCCCAAATTTATTAATAAAAGAATTATGTCGCTCTCGAGCACGTGACAAAAACCATATATTAAATTAATAATGGGTTTAATTTCTATATCAACTGGGTTTTATATACAAAGTATATTCACTACTATTAACTGAATGAATAAAACAAAGAGAGAACATTTACCCAAGGAATCTTCACTAATCCATTCCACTTCTTCCAAGTTAGCTAAACAACAAAATGCTGTTGGAGAAATAAGTGAGAATTAAAACACCTTTCACTGCTTTCTTTCTTCATTATTTATTTATAATATACAAACCTGTGTGTGTGTGTGTTTATTTTTATTTTTATTTTTAAGAGTTGATGATGTTGCTAAAAGCAAGGTTTCAAAGTGGGAACTCACTTTTTGATGCTTTGCTAAAGTTGTAGAGAAATAATATAAGTGAAATAGTATAAAGGAACCTATCTACTTTTTCTCAGCATCGATTATTGGTGTTAATCTTAATTATTTATTTATCACTACAAGAATATTGTTCACCGCCGGCGGATTCACGACTGACAAAAAAAAGGAACGCCACGGATCTCCAGTGGATTCTAGACTAGGCGGATCTGCGACAAATTAGCGACGGATTCCGTAGCCAAAATTTGCCGGTAGACAAATCCGTTGGCGTTTGCATTTCCTGAAGCCCGTTTTGCTGGCGGACTTCCCGACAAATCCGTCGACAAAACGGGCGTCGGGAAATTCAAACGCCGATGGATTTTTCCGTCGGCAAATTTTGGCTACGGAATGGCGACGGAATCCGCCGCGGATCCGCCTAGTTTAGAAACCGCCGAAGATCCGTGGCGTTCCTTTTTTTTTTTGTCCGTCGCGAATCCGCCGGCGATGAACAATATTCTTGTAGTGTATAAATACAAACTTGTGAGTGAGTCATTATCAAGAATATAGAGGGAAAAAGATGTTTATATTATTAATTAGATCATGTTTTGTGTTTTTATTTAGTGTAGTAGTATTATTATATCAATTAATAAGCATTGCTTTAAAACGGGATTAGATTTGATTTTATCGTAACAAGAATTTAAAATTTAGTATCTAGATTAGGAGTAAGAATTCTAACAACACCCTATACGAAATTGTAGCAGTAGCAGCACCAAACTTCAATTATTGGAACCCACCCACTAAATAATCCAAATTAAAAACCACAAAACGTCGCCAACTTATAATGGATTAATAAAATATTAATTAATTAAAATGTTTATGTTATCTTGATAGTTTGTGGTTTGCAATTCAAGCACGTAACATAATTATTACCAAGAGATTGTATTATCCATGTTACAATTCTTGTTTAATTTTATACCAAATACTCTATCTCTCTCATCAATTTTCACATATTGTATTACTATAATAGACTTATTTAAATAAAAATGTGTCGGAAATAAATAAGACTGATGGAATACAATACACAAAACAAAAATATGACAACACGTCTAATATAACCACTACTATAATTATACTAGCTACTTGGAATTTAATAAATAAAATAAACGGACACAATTAAAACAACACTTCTTTTTTGGGCGTGACTTGGAGAATATCACTATATAAGAAGGAACAAACTTGAAGTTGGTATTATAATAGTGGCTTATCTATTTTATATTGTATCAGTTAAGCACGCTGATTCCATAATTGCATATAATTCATTCTTCTTGGTAGACAACATAGAAAGTTACTCGTATATAGCAATTTTAATGGTTCTCATATATGTCAAATTAAAATTAGAATGAAAGCCCAAAAGCCCTAAATACCCCTTAAATTTGATACATTTAACAAAACAGTATTCATTTAGTAGAATGCTGACGTCCATCATGAACATATTTAATATGTTAACAACTGACGTATCAGTGATATATTTGTAGAAAACTATCATAAATAATAATTAAAAATGCATTAAAAAAATAAACCCTAAATGAAAAAAATTATTAACATGATACTATCACATCAGCAGTTAACACGTTGAGTGTGTTATACTATAAAAATGAAGAAAAAAAAAAAAAAACTATATATGGAAGCATATATATTTAATTGACCTCACAATGGTTGTAAAATTATATCATCATTAAATAAATGATCCTATCATTTGAAACTAACGAGCATGCAATCTTATAATCTTATTCAACATAGCATGATTGCATGAAAATATACTAATCTTAGATTATTACCAAACATGCCAATTATGTGTAAATAAATCCAAATATCCAATCAAACAAGAGATCGATTTAATATCCATCTTTCTACTCGACCGACAAGATGAATTGAACAATCAAAATACCCCATTTTTAGTCAAAATTCCCAACTAAAAATATGCTAAAACTTCTCTCAAAATTAAGCTCGGATTTGGTAAATTGTCATAAATAATAATTGCATGATTTATGAAATTAAAATCAAACAAATCATGGCCCCACCTCTCCACTCAGCTGCGATAGCGACTTTTGGCTGCCGACACTTCCGCCCAAAACCAAACCAATAAAAAAATACGTAGGCTCGGAGCCAGGTCCGGTCTCAGGCTCGGACTCATTACCTGTCAATTGTGGCTCCCTCTTCCCCTACAGGCTACAACTACAAAGCTAGTTGCTTCATCACCACTCATCCACTTCCTCTTCACTTTCTTCTCCACTGCCATGCACACACCCTACTCTCTTTCTCTCTTTAAATTCTTGATTCTGTAGCTTAATCTCAAGAATTATGCTTTTTATTAATGGGTTTTGAGTTCGAACAAAGCCCTTCTATCCACTTTCCCTTTTCGTTGATTCCAATTCATCTAATCTCAGTGTTTACTTCTTCCGAGTGCTAACCGCGAAAAAAGTTGGTTTTTTTATGTGATTTCTGAGTATATATGAACTAGAATCATCACCTTTTTCAGTTCCCCAATAATTTAGAAGAAAAAAAAATCTGAAAAAAAAATGCAGCACGCAAAATCGGAATCCGATGTGACGAGCCTAGCGCCGTCGTCGCCGTCGAGGTCTCCGAAGAGGCAAGTATACTACGTGCAGAGCCCCTCTCGAGATTCGCACGATGGCGACAAGTCGTCGTCCATGCATGCAACCCCCAATTTCCACAGCCCCATGGAGTCCCCATCGCACCCTTCCTTCGGCCGCCACTCGAGGAATTCCTCCGCCAGCCGATTCTCCGGCATCTTCCGGTCTTCGTCGGGGCGGAAGGGCGGCCGGAAGCGCAACGACAAGGGGTGGCCGGAGTGCAATGTGATCGTGGAGGAGGGGAATTACGACGAGTTCGATGATGAGAAGGCCTACACGCGGCGGTGCCAGGCGATGATGGCGCTGCTAGGGTTTTGTGTGCTGTTTACTGTCTTTTGCTTGATTATTTGGGGCGCCGGGAGGCCCTTCAAGGCCGAAGTTGCCGTGAAGGTAAAGCTTTTTCACTTCCGATTTTGATTGTTTTGAGGTTCAATTTGGGGAAATTGAGGAATTGGGGATATTTGTTTGTAGTTTTAATGTCTTATGTTTGAAGTCTTGACTAATTCTTGCTTATTTGAGTTGATCATGGCATTAATGCGAAGTTGTGCAAATTCTGGGTTGAATATGGATTGTGATGATTCAAGTTCTTGATTACAGAGTTAGGATTCACTCTGTTTTAATAACCATTTGATTAAGCCAAGTTTGCCTAATGAAGAAAGTTTAAAGTAAGTGTTCATTCAATGTACTCCCTCCGTTATTTTTGACTTGTCTCGTTTGTTGAATATATGAGTGGTATAAAATATTGATATTTTTGACTTGTTTCGTTTGTTGAATATATGAGTGGTATAAAATAATGAAACGAGATAAGTCATAAATAACAGAGGGAGTATGATTCATGAAGACACATTGATTGCTTTATAAATTCCTATAATGGATGGTAGAACTTTTAATTTCGATATTCTAACCATTTTCATTGAAGCTCATGGTGGATTGAATGAAAACAACTTGCTGCATTAATATCAAATCTTTTATTTAATCTCAACTCTTTGCTATAATAGCTAAAACTTCAACACATGTATTTCCTTGCAGAGCTTGACTGTGAACAACTTATACTTGGGAACGGGTGCAGATTTCACGGGTGTTCCTACAAAGTTGCTGAATGTGAATGGATCCTTAAGGATCAGCGTGTACAATCCTGCCACGTTCTTCGGCATTCATGTTAGTTCGACTCCAGTAAATCTCATCTACTCAGACGTCGTTGTTGCAACCGGAGAGGTATGCATCTATCTAAAAGGCCCTTATAGTTTTTCAATTTTTCAATTTTTGAGAGGTAAAAAAGTATTTCAAGAAAGTATATCGTTGTGTATGATGTTGAGTAGCCATAGTTGTAGCTAGGTAGTGCATAACTGTATATGCAATGCTGTCTATCATTCATCATCAAGAACCACTTAAGGCCAAATTTACTTTGGGTGATATATCCTATATGAGCGAGTATTTAAAGGATTGGAATATATTAATACTGCATTTTTGTTATGATCAGTTGTGGATAAGTATTGTTTTGGTGACTTGAAATGAATGCAGCTGAAGAAGTACTATCAACACCGGAAAAGTCACAAGAATGTGGTGGTGCACATAGAAGGAACCAAAGTTCCATTATACGGGGCTGGATCGAGTCTAGTAGTTTCCGAGAAAGGTGTTGTAGTTTCATTGAGCTTGGAGTTTGAAGTGAGAACTCGAGGAGATGTGGTGGGAAAATTAGTGAGGACGAAGCATCGGAAAAAAGTGTCTTGCCCTTTGGTTATGGATTCGAGTAGCACTAAGCCCATCATATTTAAGAAGGATACTTGCACTTACACCTGAAGTAAATTACTTGAAGAGAACATGTATTGAACACTTTCCAAATTGTAAGCAAGATTTTTTTTTTTTTTCCCACTTGAAATGTGATACTTCCCATTTATAAAGATTGTGAATGAAACTGAGAGATGTAAAGAATGTGAAGATTTTGGGAATGATTATGTAATGTACCATATGCCAAGAATTTCAATTCAGTTGGCTCAAGTAGAACGACGACGTTTTGTCCTAATTTAAATAATTTTTTATTTTATTTTAGATCTAATTAAGGAATAAGAGATTTGTTTGAAGAACCAACTCTTCAAACGGCTAGAAAACCAACCGCCGATTTTGTGCTAGGCCCGTCGGGGCAGTCACCTCCGGTTACGGTTTTGAAACCCTCGAACCATAACCGGTCCAATTTTGACCATTAACTGCCGTTCTAACTGGCCGTTGACCACCAAGCTGGTTTCAGGCCGGGCCGTCAAGTACGGGCAGGTCTGTTTCCGTTAACACAAATACTCGAATCCCAATTGGGATCCTCTAGCCCCAATAGTGTGTACCAACGGTGTACCAAAATTAATATTTATTGATTTAATATTATTTTATTTTATTTTATTTTATTTCTTGATATTATGATTCAATCTAATTTTATACTTTCTCTATTTCAAGATTACTGACACGTTTCTTTTTCTTTCTTTTCGTCACTCATTTCCACGCTTCTCGATGATGAGTTTTAAAATAAATTTTTGAAGTACATTTTCATTTACGGGATACTACGACACACGTAGTATCCCGTAAATGAAAAGGTATTTCAAAAATTTATTTTAAAACCTATTATCGAGAAGCGTGGAAATGAGTGCCGAAAAGAAAGAGAAAGAAACGTGTCAGTAATCTTAAAACAGAAGAAGTATTAATTGACTAGGGTTCACCCATCCTATTAGGGTTTATTATTTATTTTTTTATATTTAATTTCAAGTTTATTAGTTAAAAAATAAAGAAAAAATACTAAAAAATAATTATATATCCTAAATTGAATTAATGAATCATTGATAATTAGTATAATACTAGAATAAATCATATCACATCGAAATTGAAGAAAAAAATTAAATAAAAATCAAGAAAAATCGATTTTGGTACACGATTGGTACACCATAGTTGGTACAGAGGATACCACTTGCTCGAATCCCAATTTGCACCACTTCCTAATAATAATAAATTAATAATAATAATAATAAGTTTAAACTTATTTTTCTTAAATTTAAATTCAAACAAATTTATATATAAATTAAAATTTTAACATCAAATCAAAATCTAAACGTACGAAACCCTTCTGCATCCCTTCCCGCTTCCCCCTCGTCGGCCGAAAGAAATTCAGTTTTTTTTTTGGTTTGTTTGTTTAAACTTGTAATTTTCCTTTTCATGAAAAATTGGAAGTCAATCGAATTCTAAGTCTTTTCTGACTGTTATTTTATAATTTTCTGTATTTATGATCCTTTTTATGATCGGTATGGGAAATCGGATTATAAATCTACCTGTTATTTTCTCGTACATGTAGTAGTATATGGTAAAGTTATATACAATCTTCTGTTAATTGTATGTAAGATTATAATTCAATCGAATTCCAAGCTGTTCTTCCTCTAAAGATGGTAAAGTTATCATCTTTTTTTATGGAGTGAAACGAAATCTGAAATTCAATCGAACTGTAAGCCCTTAGTCGATTTTATTCCATTATTTTCTGTATCTGAAATCGAAACTGAATCGAATTACAAATCCCTCTGTTGTTTTTGGTATAACTTTGGTAAAGTTACAATCTTTAATCTGAATTGCTATGATATTATTATTAAGTCGAGCTGTTTTTCCACTGCTGCTGGTAAAGTTATAATCTTTAAGTTAATTTGAATTGTCTGCTAGGCAAGTAGGCATGCGCAACTCAATTGGTAAGACGCTTCCCCTCCAACCAAAAGGTCGGGGGTTCGAGTCACCTTTAAGGGGGGAAACGGGGAACCATTATTGATCCTCTTTGAGTAGGCATTCGTAGGAGACGAAGAATGATAAAGTTAAAGACAGAACCATATTTCACGGAGCGGAATCTTTTTCAGCAGCAGCTGCAGCGGAAGGCGACATCTAGAAAACGGAAGCTAAAACAGAACGAAGAGCTGACGGTAAGTGTCGTAGATTCACTTGATTAGTAATGGAAAATATATGTATGTCATTATGTATTAATGTAATGAATTGATCTTAAATTTTCAAATGCAGAGGATAGATGGTGGGATAGGGACCGACATAAATGAGTTATGTGATGAAATCCTAGTTCACATTCTGTCTTGTATGAGCCTCAAGGAAGCTGCGAGGACTAGTGTCCTCGCGAGTAGATGGAGATATCTATGGAGGTCTGTGTTCGGGACTCTGCAATTCGATTCTAGGGATGTTCTCACTGCTGCTGGAGGTGTCACCTAAGTGCGAAATTTCGTTTCTTGGGTGAATAATGTGTTGGAGCTTCATCAAGGGAGGTACATCGAGGGCATGGTTGTTAGATTTGAGGGAATGAATCCAAAACAACGTGTAATGATGCGTAGGAAGACTAACGGTGAGATCCACAGTTGGGTGTGTTTCGCTGTGCGAAAGGAAGTTGAGAGGCTCGAGCTGCCTCTTTCAATCACTCATGAGGGATATCAATTTCCAAGCATGGAAACGTTGAGATCACATTGCAGCTTGCCTTTTCGCCTCTTGAGAAGCCTTAGATTGGTGTACGTTTCAATCGAGGATGAGGTGGTTCGTTATCTTCTGTGCTCTTGCCCCAATCTCGAAGAGTTATGCATATGGTCCTCTGTAGCTACGAAGGAGCTTCGAGTTGTTGATCCACCAAGCTTGAGATTTTTGGAGATAAAGAGATGCTCCCATATCGAGATTCTGGAGATATCATGCGAGAGCCTCGCCTCATTAGCATACGTAGGGAGTGAAAAGGGGGTTTTGAAGAAAGTTCCTAATCTCCGGGAGTTAACTATTGGCAGCGGCTCGTTTCTGCACTTCGTTTCCGAACCCAGCACCAGTAGCTATTCCGATCAGCTGGTGAAGCTTGTTGTGGATCTTCTGATGCCGGTTCGTTGTCAAGAACCCTTATCTTTATAAGATTGTTTGTATATTCCCGTTACTAATCGCTCGTACTTAATTTTTCTCAGTCGAGCAACATCCAACTTGCTCGTCTTCCCAATTGGCTCCCTCAGTTCATGTCCCTGGTACGACTCGAACTACTTGTTGGTTCAGCAGTTGATCGGAGCCTTCTCTTCTTCACATGGATGATCAAGGCATCCCCACAGTTACGTGAGTTTAGAATCGAGGTGAATCCTTTTCTCATCAAGTTTAGCATTCGGTAGTCGATTTTAGCTTGACATTTTTAACGTTATTATTGTTTTTTGCAGATGAGCTACTGCAGCCATGAGTGGCATGAGGTACAAACTTTGACTTGCATTTATTTTTTTTAATGTACTTGTTCTTTTTAATTAAGTTGAGTAATCTTGGTGATGACAGTATTGTAAAAGGATGGTATTTCCTGCTATGAGTAGAGAGGAGGCTGTGAAATTTGATCATAGGAATCTTGAGGTGGTTGAATTGTGGGGGCACGTAGGCTTTTCGAGCGAGAAGGAGCTGCTTTTGGAATTGTTGAGGAATGCCTCGTCGATCAAGAGGATTTTCATCGATACGGGGAGTGAATATTACGACAATCCAGCTTTGGTTTCCTTCGTTGAACGTAGGGGTGGACTTCCATTTTCGTACGAGCATGATTTCTTTGGCGCAACCAGTCGTGCTGAATCGAAAGCATGAGCCAAACATCTCGTATCGACTCTCCCCAGCCATGTTAAGTTGATCGTCACCTGACTTATAAGTATAGCATTGTGCTGATCACAACTTCTTGCTTTCTTAGATTTCCTTCTTTTCAAATATATATATCTTATTTTGTTGAATCTACACATGTTTACATATTTGAGAGTTATTCACTGTTATTCATATTTGCTGGTAAAATAACATATGAACAGCTAATTCTTGTTGAAACTTGACCAATATTCAGCCACAAGCTTTGAAAAAGAAGAATTAATCTCCATAAGCTTTGAGGGTTTATCATACTCTACCAATTTCCCTGCAACAGATTCAAGAAACCATATATAAATATATAAATAATATTCACTTCTTCTATATAATCTCAATATCATATTTCATGCTCCTTCTGTCCCATTCTTCCCGAGCCCATTTCATTGAATATGAAACGAGATGGCTCGAGAAGAATGGGACGGAGGGAGTATTTTCACTGTCAAAAATCTTACCATGAGACAATACCAACACCATATCACTGTCTATGACAGTTGGGATTCTATGTGCCACAGTTATCACAGTACAGTTAGCAAATTCTTCCTTTATTATCTTCTGCAAAAGAGCATCTGTCGTCAAATCAATCGAGGCCGTCGCTTCATTGAGAACCAAGATTTTGTTCCATTTGAGAAGAACTGCCTCTGCCCCAGTTCTCCCCTTCATCACACTGCATCAAAACCAAGAAAACATAAGTTTTCAATAATGGAGATTTTAGAGGTCTCTCTTCCTAGTTTATTATTATCACATTTAGTATTATTATTAGTATTACTAGAAGAGTTGAGAAAGTTCGGAAAACGAAGCTTCCTTCGTATTAATACATGCAGAATTTTACCTTCCATATCTCATCATCAGAGTCAAGGCCTAAAGGATCAATATTTGTTCCAACACTTTCTTTGAACAAAGTAGGTGGATTTTAGCTCGATACTATCCTATATATAATTCCGCAGCGGATTCGGAGCACCACAACGATCCACGCGCCTACGTGGCGTCTCCTACGGCCTCCATTCTTATTTATCTAAAATCTATATATTTATACATATTAATTATTATTTATATATATTAATTAATATAAAAAATAATTATGAGAATTAGAGTATTCGAACTCATGATCTCTCACATGATAGACTATGTTTTGTACCACTATACCACATCATTAAATAATACTTATTTAAGGCTTACAATATATACATCCATTATTCAATCAGTTTTGAATTGTTATCAATTACATTATGTCCATTTATAAAATTATAAATATATATTTTGGGTATAAATATATATAATATTAATATGTATATTTTTTTATTGATTTTAACATGTGTTTCTTAAATTTTTATGAACCTATACTATATAAATTATGAAATTTTTGATATTTATAAATATACAACATATATTTTTATTATTTTTATTAATTTATTTATTAACCGGTTCAACCGATCGAACAATGACCCGAAAAATATTTCAATATTGAGGGTGTTTTTGCTATTATTCCCAAAATAGAAAAAGAAAGGAAAGGAAAAATAAAATAAAATATTTTGGCTCGGGCTATCTAACACCATTTCAATTTTAAGATGGTCCGCCCAAAAGATTTTGATATTTTAGTTTGTATCGGTAACCCCAATTGACAAATTTTTGTAACAAAAAATATATTTTTGATTTTTAAACACAAAATTAATTTCGAGGTGACCCATTGGCCATAAATTTTCTAAATTCTTTTAGTATGTATAGATAGTTATAATAGTCGAATTTTTGTAACAAAAAAAAAAAAAAATTTAAATTTAAAACAATTGACAATAATTAGACACAAAATGAGCTCCGTGGGCTATTTTCAATTCGAATTGGCTAAACTTTTTCTTGTGTTAAAATATTTTGGCCCTAATACTATATTGATTTTGAGGTGGCCCATTGGCCATGAAAAATTCCATATTGAAGATTTCCTTCAATGATTTAATTTTTTTTTTATTTATACAAATAAGTAGAGTACAACTACTCGATAATGGAGTACACCACATTAAACTATTTTTCTAATAAAATTTAACGCGACTTTGTAAAATATATTCTCTAATAAATTATCATAATACCATTTTTCAGTTCGGGTTGATCAGGCTAAACTGATTTTTAAGTAAAAAATATTTTTGCCCTAACAATATTTCGGTATTGAGGTGGCCCGTTGGCCAAGAAGTATTTGATTTTTTTTGGCTCCGATACTATTTCAATTTTGAGGTGGTCTGTTGACCAAAATTGTTTTAAAATGCTCTCTTATGTATTGCAGCATTGGGCCCAAACTGAGATGAGGTGCTTACGGGTCAAGGTTATGTCGTCCGCGCTAGCCGCTACCGAGGAGTTGGTGGACTTGAAGGCAGGTGACTCTTCCGAGCCCGAACATGGGGATGTAGGATGTGCTAAGGATAAGGGGAAAGGTTGGAACAACAAGACTTTTAACAACCTAGCGGGGGTGGTGCGGCGAGTCATGCTTCGCGGGCGGGGACAAGTTTTGCGGGTGCTTCATATGTGATGGAGACCACCAGATATAGGACTGTCCGAAGCGGAAAGCTAACGTGGGAGAAGTTGAATGGATGTGGTCACTGAATCCGTGAAGGAGGCTGTGGTCAACATGATGCAATACATTTCGGGTCATGACATGTCGAAAGTGGGTCGTGGGGAGCCTGGAAAGGACATGTCGATGAAATAGTCAAGTGTGAGCCATGGTGTGCTCACGTATGCAAAAGTCTTGGCGGGAGCTGCGTCAAGCAACGGACGTGGTGTGCCGGCCGGGATAACTCACTTGTGGTGAGCGAGTTTGTTGCCGAAAATGGATCGAAGACAAGAGGGTTATCCCACATGACGAGGACGTCTGGTGGGGGAGGTTTGTTAGACCCTTAAATCGCGGATGCAACAAGTGCGCCTAGCCACGGACGATTATATCCGATTTTGAGGCAACCCGTTGGCCAATACTTTTTTGTCTAAATCGGCGGATACAGTAGGTGCATGTAGCCACGGGTGACTCATATTTGATTTTGAGGTGGCCTGTTAGCCAATATATTTTTGAAATTTTCTTAGTATGTATCAATAGCTATAATTGTCAAATTTTTGTAACAAAAAGTATATTTTGAATTTAAAACACCTGAGAATATATTAGACACAAAATCGATTTTGAGGTGGCCATAAATTTTTGAAATTCTTTTAGTATGTAGCGATAGCTATAATTGTAATTTTTTTGTAACAAAAGTGTATATTTTCAATTTAAGACACTTCACAATAAATTAGAAATAAAATGAGAATCGTTTTAACAAATTATTATAATACTATTATTTTAATAAATATATAATAATATGATACCCGTCGAATTTCGACGGGATACAAACTAGTTTTAATTTGACGTGGCCGAGTATGTGGATTAACTCAAATAAAAGTATTTAATTTGACTTGATGTGGACGTGTCCGAGTATGTGGATTAACTCAAATAAAACGACGATGTTCTTTCCTAATTTTTTAACAGGAAATTTAAAAGACGATGTTCTTTCCTTTTTTTTTCCTTTTAAACTAAATTAATAGGAAATTTTCTTTTTTATTTTCTTTGAAATTAAATTAACAGAAAATTTAAAAGCCGCGCCACGAAGGACCTAATAAAATAAAATGTCATTCTAGATCTAAATAAGTAATAAGAGATTTGTTTGAAGAACCAACGCTTCAAACGAACTAACCGCCGATTTCGTGCAAGGTCCGTCGGATCAGTCACCTCCAGTTACAGTTTTGAAATCCCCAAACGTAACCGGTCCGATTTTGACCATTGATTCCAACTCTAATTAGGCCCAGTTTATTTGAAGGATTAGCCCCGATTATATCCTAGATTGTAGCATATCTTTTGTTTAGATTGAAAGATACATAACATACTTGACCCGGTATTCAATGATGCGACAAGCAGATCCGGTACTTAATCCTCCAATTTCTATCGCAGCCTTACCCCCGCTACTATCTTCTCTCGGGCTTGTCTCCAAGATTGGACTGTATTGTCCTTGGTCAGTCGCATCACTATTGGCAAATTATTAAAAAAGATGGATGGATTTATTAAATAAAATATTGGGTGGACAATTGACACTTGACTATTTTAAGTTTATGTGATTTAGTAATAAAATAATCATCACTTTAGTGATATATAAAATTATGTAAAAGTGATGTTAAAAGTAAAAAAAAAGAAGGAATAATAAGAGAAGAAGGGTATATTATTTTTTTTTATTTCTATTGTATACAACTTACAATATTCTTTGGATTAAATTATAAAAATATACATATTAAATATCCTTGTAGAAGGGTATATTAGTCAATAAGCAATAATATAACACTATACAATTATGCAAACCAAACATGATTTTCAATCATATAAAAATTAACATGCCAACCAAACAGCTTTCTTTTATCCGAGATATAATCTTGACATATCCCGTATTGAATCTTGCTTAATCTAATCTATCAAACCAAACAGGGCCTAAGGCTGTTGACCACTAAGCTTGTTTCAGGCTGTGTCGTCAAGAATGCTTGAATCCGAATTTACAACCCCTCACTAATACTTCTTCTGTTATTTTTGACTTGTCTCGTTTTATTATTTTATACAGTATTATTCATATACTACCTCCATCCCACCATATTAGTCCCCATTCACTTTTTTGACTTTTCCGGCATGCGTTTCCACCGAAACCTAGTACGAGTTTTAAAATATAATTTTGAAGTTTGTTTGTTTGTTTGTTTGTTTTGTTTGTTTTGTTTTGTTTTTTTTGTTTGTTTTGTTTTTTGTTTTTTGTTTTTTTTACGGGATAGTATAACACTTCTAGTATCACGTAAAAGAAAAAATACTTCAAAATTATATTTTAAAATCTGTACTAGGTTTCGGTGAAAATGCGTGCCGAAAAAGTCAAAAAAATGAATGGGAACTAATATGGTGGGATGGAGGTAGTATTCAACAAACGAGACAAGTTAAAAATAACGGATTGAATAATAATAAATAAGTGGTAATAATACATAAAAATAGTCACTTCTCATAATAAATACTCCTTCCATCTCAAGTATTCCGACACCTTTCTTTTCGGCACGGAACTTAAGACGGGGGTGTTTAGTGTGTAAAGTGTAATGTGTGTAGAGATGTGATGTGCCTTATGTATTTAGACTTATTTTTCAACTAGAGCATCATAAATGCATAAAAACATATTCATATTTGATTTTAAATGAAAGATCGTATCAAGATCTTTAATTTGGTATAAAAATCATAAAAATCGAATAACAAACAAGAAAGTTATGATAGTTTAAACTTTTAGAATTTAAATTATATTGGGATACGTGTTGTGAGGTGGGTGGATAATGAGATTTAATTAAATAATATTAAATGTGATAAGAGATCTACTAATTGTACTATTAATTAACTAATTATTACCTAAAAAAAAGGTGTCAGAATACCTCGGGACGAAAGGAGTAGTAAATATACTTCTCATAATAATAATAATGAGTAAGTTTAAACTTATTGTTCTTAAATTTAAATTCAAATAAAAAATCAAATTATCAAATCAAAAGCTAAACGTAAGAAACCCTTCTGCATCCCGTCCCGCCTCCCCATCGTCGGCCGAAAGAATTCAGGTATTTTTTTTGTTTGTTTAAACTTGCCATTTTCCTTTTCATGAAAACTGGAAGTCAATCGAATTCTAAGTCTATTCTGGCTGTTATTTTATAATTTTCTGTAATTATGATCTTTTTTACGATGGAAATCGAAATTGAATCGAATTATAAATCTATCTGTTATTTTTCGTATAAATCTTCTATTGTAATTGTATGTAAGATTATTATTCAATTGAATTCCGAGCTGTTCTTCCTCTAAAGATGGTAAAGTTGTCATCTTTTCTTATGGAGTGAAACGAAATCTGAAATTCATTCGAACTGTAAGTCCTTAATCGATTTTATTCCATTATTTTCTGTATCTGAAATCGAAACTGAATCGAATTACAAATCCCTCTGTTGTTTATATAGCTCTGGTAAAGTTACAATCCTTAATCTGAATTGCTATGATATTATTATTCAATCGAGCTGTTTTTCCACTGCTGTTGGTAAATCTATAATCTTTAAGTTACTAATTAGAATTGTCTGCTAGGCAAGTAGGCATTTGTAGGAGACGAAGAATGATAAAGTTAAAGACAGAACCATATTTCACGGAGCGGAATCTTTTTCAGCAGCAGCTGCAGCTGCAGCGGAAGGCGATATCTAGGAAACGGAAGCTAAAACAGAACGAAGAGCTGACGGTAAGTGTCACAGATTCACTTGAGTAGTAATGGAAAATATTTGTGTGTCATTATGTATTAATGTAATGAATTGATCTTAAATTTTCAAATGCAGAGGATAGATGGTGGGATTGGGATCTCTACTAAAGAACACACCGACATTAATAAGTTAGATGATGGAGTAATACTTCACATTCTGTCTCGCATGAGCCTCAAGGAAGCTGCGAGGACTAGTGTCCTCGCGCGTAGATGGAGATATCTATGGAGGTCCGTGTTTGGGACTCTGCAATTCGATTCTAGGGGTGTCCTCACTGCTGCTGGAGGTGCAACCCAAGTGCGAAATTTCGTTTCTTGGGTGAATAACGTGTTGGAGCTTCATCAAGGGAGGTATATCGAGGGTATGGTTGTTATATTTCAGGGAATGAATCCAAAACAACGTGTAATGATGCGTAGGAAGACTAATGGTGAGATCGACAGTTGGGTGTGTTTCGCTGTGCGAAAGGAAGTTGAGAGGCTCGAACTGCGTCTTTCAATCACTCATGATGGATATCAATTTCCGAGCATGGAAACGTTGAGATCACATTGCAGCTCACCTTTTCGCCTTCTGAGAAGCCTTAGATTGGTGTACGTTTCAATCGAGGATGAGATGGTTCGCTATCTTCTGGGCTCTTGCCCCAATCTCGAAGAGTTATGCATATGGTCCTCTGTAGCTACGAAGGAGCTTCGAGTTGTTGATCCGCCAAGCTTGAGATTTTTGGAGATAAAGAGATGCCCTTATATCGAGATTCTGGAGATATCATGTGAGAGCCTCGCCTCATTAGCATATGTTGGGAGTGAAAAGGGGGTTTTGAAGAAAGTTCCTAATCTCCGGGAGTTAACCATTGGTAGCGGCTCCTTTTTGCACTTCATTTCTGAACCCAACACCAGTAGCTATTCTGATCAGCTGGTGAAGCTTGTTGTGGATCTTCTGATACCGGTTTGTTGTCAACAACCCTTATCTTTATAAGATTGTTTGTATATTCCATTATTAATCGCTCTTACTTAATTTTTCTCAGTCAAGCAGCATCCAACTTGCTCGTCTTCCTGATTGTCTCCCTCAGTTCATGTCCCTGATCCGACTCGAACTACTAGTTGGTTCAGCAGTTGATCGGAGCCTTCTCTTCTTCACATGGATGATCAAGGTATCGCCACAGTTATGTGAGTTTAGAATCGAGGTGAATCCTTTTCTCATCAAGTTTCAAATTTACTTAAAGCATTGGGTAGTCAATTTTAGCCTGACATTTTTAACGTTATTATTATTTTCTGCAGATGAGCTACTGCGGCCTCGAGTGGCCTGAGGTACAAAACCCGGACTTGCATTTTTATTTATTTTACTTGTTCTTCTTATTAAGTTGAGTAATCTTGTTGATGGCAGTATGGTGAAAGGATGGTCTTTCCTGCTATGAGTAGAGAGGAGGCTGTGAAATTTGATCATAGGAATCTTAAGGTGGTTGAATTGTGGGGGCACGTGGGCTGTTCGAGTGAGAAGGAGCTGCTTTTGGAATTGTTGAGGAATGCTTCGTCGATCAAGAGGATTTTCATCAATACGGGGAGTGAATATTACAACAATCCAATGTTGGTTTCCTTCGTTGAACGTAGGGGTGGACTTCCATTTTCTTACGAGTATGATTTTTTAGGCGCAACCAGCCGTGCTGAATCCAAAGCACGTGCCAAGCATCTAGTATCCACTCTCCCGCGCCATGTTAAATTAATCGTCACTTGACTATAGCATTGTGCTGATCACAACTTCTTGCTTTCTGAGATTTCCTTTTTGCAAATGGATCAGACTACATTTCATTTGTTTTTATTTTTCAGACACTATTTATGCTATTTGCTATTTTAATGTAGTCATTGCAATTGGATGCCATCCTTTTTATGCTTAATTTGGCTTATAGGTTTTAATTTTTGAATGATGTTAGCTTGCTCCATCTATTTGATGGTGACCTTTTTATATTGAATGTGCATTTGTTTCGACATAATTGTTTGAGATATTGTTATCTTGTTTGGTATGTTTCATGGATTTTGGCAGATTTTGGCCTGGCTAGGTTCTATTCAGGCACTGATACTCATGCCTCGACTCGGGTAATGTGAACTTTCGGGTAATCTACGGAACTCTTGCTTTCTACTTCCCATTGGTGTTTGCAATGTCAGTGCTGCTAAATTCTGAAAGGAAATTCAGACTAAAGCTGTTATCTAAATTTATTATACTCCTATGTCCTATTGTAGAATCTTATGTGATTCTTTGGTAGCACGTTTCATTAATGAAAGTTTAGTCATCTGCAGTTATTTAGCTCCAGAATATTTCCTTCCTGGAAAGCTAACAGATAAGTTACGTCTTCTCATTTGATGTTTGTGCTTTTGGACGCAGGCCTACTGGATGATAATATCACGAGCTTCTCTTCAATCTGACCAGTGGATTTGAATGTAGATAGATTATGAGGAAACACATGCATTTCGTCTTCCATTGCACCTTTTCTTTTTAAGTTCATTTGACAGAGTTGTTTTGAGATCTGTTACAAGCTATGAGTATGCATATTAACTGCAAGAGAAGCTTAAAGGACTGGAAAATGATCTATGAAAGCTTGTTAGTAATGAATTCCTTGAGACTCAAGTGAGAGTCGGGGCAGATTTGAAAATCTGTCTATCCCAAAAACAAGCCGTACTTTTCCTTTGTTTGCCTCTTCTCAGCCTCATTCTGGATAGGAAGTTTTGCAATGCTTATTGTTTCAGATTAATAACTTGCCTTAATTAATACAGGCGGGGCCAATGTGGAGAATAACAACTTCGATTGTGTAGCTTATCCAAAGTTGCAGAAAGATGATACTGCATTGAGATGTCTCGAATGGTTGCTTTTACTTCTTTCTGTGTGTGTCATTTGGCTCGATGCAGGCCAAAAACTGAGTCAGGTATATCTACTTTATGTTACCTATATATGTGCTACTACTCTGCAGTTCCATGTTTCTTTTTTCTTTTTTTGAGAATGTTGAGGGCAGCTGAGGTGCTCCCAATTCACAATAAACTTCTTGTACGTCTTTGCTGCTTTGATTCGCCCTGCCTATAACTCTTTGAATTAAAAAAAAAAAAACATTGATGTCCATGTAGATTGCATGATAAGTAAGAGTACCAATTGCTACGTAAATAATCAATCTTTTGCTATTTTCAATATCATTCACTGTAGTTGAGTTAGTGAGTTGCTGAGGAATCTCATTTTCAGCAGCTGAAAGCTGTTTAATGCTCTTCTCACCTTATTTCGAGCGTTGGAAGGAAACCTTCCTCGAGATGAGATGATCGAGGGCATTCTACCTAGACATAACGTTTAAACGATTCTCGTGGCAGCTCAGACTACGACTCCTTAATACGACACCATGCAATACGGAGAGATCTGATAAAGTTCAGGAAGATGGCATCGGAAAGCATTGAATACACAAGTGACTACAGTGGCTTGATTAGAGTATGGCCATGGGCCGGGCCCTCGGGTTCGAGCTGTGATGGTCTAAGAAACATTCAAGAGGCACACAAGTGATATATTCAGCATTTCTTTTTTGTTGTTTTTGAGATGTGACTTGAGGATACTGGCAAGGGGCGAGAGCTGTGTAGTTGTTACATCTAGTGTTGGGCTTCCACAACTAAATCCACAAGCAAGTGATGCAGCCCAAAAGACAAGTTACGGGCCCAAGATGATTGAAGAAGTAGGCCCATGTCCACCACAAGGACAGCCCACGGCAAAGGTGTGAGAGAGACGCAACCCTAGTTTAGTGGTCCCTTTTTTTTTTTTGGTAATTAAATAAATAATATAGCAACCAAAATACAGTTCAAAATACAATGGATACTCAACTACATAAACCAGCAAAAGACGCCTTACAAAGTGGCGTGCGAAAAAAAGACTAGCAAAATAGTAACACCTAGCTAGATTGATGGGATCGGGATCTAGAGGCTGCCAGATAACAATGCCATCAATCCCAAAACGATGGTAGTCAACCATCATGAGGTTGCACCAGTGGAGGACATTGGGTGACGCCCATCCCCGACGGCGTAGCCTCGTCCACTGGCGACTCCAGCGTGGTGCGATGGGGGTACAATTGTACCCCCAAAAAAAAATTATTTTACTAGTATTATATATATGTATGTATATTTATTCAATTTAAAATAATTAGAATAAGTTTTAAAATATTATTTATGTTAACAAATAGATATGTGACTTATTCTCTAGTACTTTTGCTCATCAAGTTGGTGTTGATTCTTCCGGTTGCTACAAGTGTCGAGAGAGTATTTTTTAGAATAATTTACGTCAAAAGCAAGATGCCAAATAGCATAGAAAATCAATTTTTAAATGATCGTTTAGTCAATTTTACTAAGAGTTTCTGATGACAATGTTACCAATTGCTTTCAAGTGATGAAACATCGTCGAAAATTAAATTAGGTATATTTGTAATTTTACTATATTCGTTGACATTATTGTAAAATGATACTATTAATGTTATATAATTATTTCTCGCACCCCCGAATCATAAATCCTGGAGTCGCCACTGGCCTCGTCGGGGGATGTCCCCCAAGCAGGGAAAGGGTGATAACACAAGCCACTAGGCCTTGGCGGGGAACCAAGATGTGTGGTGGATGGACCACCCGGCCCCAAGGACGGCTTGATGGGGACAACCCCAATGAACGTCCCTGACGGGGGATCTCCCTCAAGCGAGGGGAAAGAGAGCAAGAGCCACGCAAAGGACCATGCCAAGATGGTGAGAGGCAAACTGGACAACAAACGGGCGCCCAAGGGTGAATACTAGTGGCGATAGCAAGAAGCAAGCTCCATACTTGGGGTTTGAAAAAAGTAGGGTTGTCCAGCAAGTAAACGTCTTCAGCTGGAACGGGCGTTTATATTGTAAGGGCTGTTTTAGGAAAGATGGTGGATACCAAGGCCGGCGGGGCCAGGGCTCGTGTTATTTTGGGAAAGACGGTGGATACCAAGGGCGGCGGGGCCAGGGCTCGTGCCAAGGCACATCCATGTCGGATTGGGGCCCTACAACCCACGGTAGAGTCGAAATATGGTGGATGGCCGGGTTGTCGGCGCCGGCTTTATGGCCGGCGGCACCGCCACTCTCCGGCGAAGCTGAAGAATCCTGGCAGGCGTGCCCATGGGCGCCTCCCCTCCTCGGCAGACATTGAGTGCCTGATTGTGCCAACATAGATGATAGCGCCAGAAGTTGACGTCGCCCGTACCCGTCTCTAGGCCGACACAGACGTGTCGTTGGAAAAAATGTCAAGCTCTTTAACTGAGAGAACATTATAATTTTGCAGAAAAAAATGGAATGAAATTTGTTATTTTCTCTTAGTTTCTTGCTCTGTTTTATCTTCTTTCTCTTGTTCTGGAGTTTGGGGTCACTCGAAGAACTCTCTTTCGTTTAGGATCGTATCAAACTGGTGCTTTCATTGCTTTCGTCTCCCATGGCTGACTCTGAAATTCTCGCTGCCATCAAATCCCTTCAATCTTACCTTGAAAGCCAACTCCTAGCCACAAACACCACCCTCCAAAAGTTCTGTCCTCCGTTGAAACCAGGTTTGCAAATCTCCACACCCATCCGCTTCCACCGCTGCCTCCACCGTCGGGAAATCAAGCTTATCGCTCCATGAAAATGGAGGTTCCAAGCTTCGACGACACAGATCTGGCTGGATGGATATTCCGTGTTGAAGAATTCTTCGATTTCCACAACACGCCGGAGGCGACTCGCTTGAGAATCGTATCATTTCACATGGAAGGAAAGGCAGCGGCATGGTTCCAATGGATGAAAACCAACCACCTGCTATCTACTTGGCCGGTGTTTCTTCACAGTGTCCGTCACCGATTCGGAGGTTCTCTGTACGATGATCCTCAAGGCGCCCTGTCCAAACTCACGCAAACATCTTCAGTCGCTGAGTTTCAATCTGAGTTTGAAAGTCTAATGAACAAAGTGGAAGGTATATCTAAATCTTTACTTGTTAGTTTTTTCATTACGGGTTTGAAGGCCGACATTCGCCGTGAACTATCCTTTTCGAAACCAACCTCTCTCATGGAGGCATTTGGCTTGGCGCGTGCTTACGAGGCCCTTTTAGAAGAATCTCGCGCTGAACTCAAATGGCAGTTGCACGCACCTATTGCGGCAACCCCTGTTTCGGTGGTTTCTCCGTAGCCGCCACCAGTTACCCCTTCGAATCAGCAGCTGGCCCAGCATACTCTTCCACTGCTTCCTGCGCCGCCGACCTTGCCAATTCGACGATTATCTCAGGCTGAACTTCAGGAGAAACGGGATAAGGGAATTTGCTACAATTGCGACCAAAAATGGTCATCGGCTCACAAATGCAAAAGTCGATTTCTACTTCTCCTAGGCACAGACAACAACGAGGGCGAACCTCCGAATGATTCACCACCACCTGATTTCCCTTGGGATGCAACTATTCTTGGTGATATCTCCAGCCTTCGCACTCTTTCTGGTGCTCCCACTCCCAGTTCTCTTCAGCTCGTCGGATCGATTCTTGGCCACCAACTCCGAGTATTGATCGACAATGGTAGTACTCACAATTTTCTCCACCAAACAATTGCGCAGATGTTGAATTTGCCAATTGAGGGGATTCCACCATTTCGTGTTTTTGTGGGAAACGGTGATTATCTTGTTTGCCAACACCTCTGCCCCAACATTCCTTTGTTGCTTCAAGGCCATAAGTTTGAGATGGATTTCTACTTGCTCAATATTGAAGGTCCATCTTTGATTCTTGGTATGCAATGGCTGCAACACTTAGGCCAAGTCACTCATGATTATGCAACTCAGTCCATGGAATTTCTATGTAAAGGCCAGAACATCAAACTCAAAGGAGAAGCGACTCCGACGGCGCAACTTATTTCAACCCGTTGAGAGCCATGAATGCTACCAAGGCAGTGAATCAAACTTTGGAGAGTTATTTTTGGCCTACTTCTGAGATTCTCGCACATTCATGGGGTGAATCTACTTTGAGAGCTAATGAAAAAAAATTGGAAAAGGGTAGCAGTGCAGATAATCACCTTGAGGACAAGGTGAATTTCAAAGGAGGTGGGAGTGTTACATCTAGTGTTGGGCTTCCACAACTAAATCCACAAGCAAGTGATGCAGCCCAAAAGACAAGTTACGGGCCCAAGATGATTGAAGAAGTAGGCCCATGTCCACCACAAGGACAGCCCACGGCAAAGGCATGAGAGAGACGCAACCCTAGTTTAGTGGTCCCCTTTTCTGTTAGGAAATGTCGAGCTCTTTAACTGAGAGAACATTGTATTTTTGCAGAAAAAAAATGGAATAAAATTTGTTATTTTCTCTTAGTTTCTTGCTCTGTTTTATCTTCTTTCTCTTGTTCTGGAGTTTGGGGTTCACTCGAAGAACTCTCTTCCGTTTAGGATCGTATTAGTAGTTTTATGCTAAGTACGAGTATAGTAAATGTTGTTTATTTGTAGTTAGTTGGATATCTGTGATTATGTAACTAGCATGGTTTAAAGAGGTGTTTACTTTGAGTGATTTGGCCGGATTGACTACTTTTACCTGGCCTAATCTCAAGGCCCGGTATTGGCCCGCACTTTATCGCTATGTTTTTTTACATTGTTATGCGAAACACAATTTTTCGCGTGACGTGCGTTTCGCAACTCCATTTGCTCCGAGTCATGTTTCATTTTTCGGGCGAACACGCGCGACATGCAAGATGCGTGTAATGCGCTCAAATGTTTGCGTGTCGCTAATTGCATCGTCGCACCCTTACCGTCTCTGCCTTTGCATTTGCGTGACTCAAATCTATTTGCGCGATGAAGAAGTCGGAACAATCAAAATTATGGAAGAATCAGAGATTTATATAATTATTATGTCGACTTTAAGAAAACGTCTACAAAACTCTGAGATTTGGTGATGGATGGACAAAACGACTTGGAGATGCGGTGGCGAGGAATGAAAACCCAGGCTAAAAAATGTGGCATGGGCGATGAGTTGTGATCGGAACACTTATGCAAGAAAATATGGCGAGACGAGGCGGCAGCGACGATGAGCGATGGCGATGGACGGCAGCGAGGAGTGAGAGTAGAAGTTAGGGTGGGAGAAAAACTAACATAATTAATTTGTCAAAAATAATATATATACGGGTAAAATATAACAATCAACAAGAGTAACATTGTGTATTTCTTTAGTATACTCCATAAGAGTGCAGCTAGAATCAACCTATTTTAAGAAAAGTGACTATTTACACCATTTTGGCATTTTCTTAATGCTAAACACAAACCCAATCCGCGTCAATTATACTTTTACATTCAATCTTGGCCTTGCATAAACATACAATCAATAAGTTCAGGAAAAATGCAAATTAAATCGTTAATTTTGTCTGACACATCGATTTAACTGTTAACTTTCATTTTTTTCTTCAAAATCACGAACTTTTTAATTTGTCCGATTTTCCCGCCTACCAAGTTTCCGGCAAGGTCGAAGCTGACATGACAATACACCGTGGCATTGTAATAATCCACGTTGCATTTTAATTTAAATAAAAACATGAGAGATAGAGACGACGTCACTTTGTCGTGTGATTACACGACGTCGTCTTATGCTTCGCATACTTCACCGCAGGAAACCATTTCTTCACTTCTGTATCTAAAATTGTTTTCATCATCCACTATCAAGAGAAAATTAGCTTCTTCGAATACTTCTTATCGATCAACTCGAAATCTTCCGAGAAGGGAGACTAAGAAGTTTGACGACGCAGTTCCCTAAGTAGCGAGGCTAGTGAAGATGAAAAAAGAGGGAGATAGAGGCCGTTGTGGTCTTGATTTGTTGTCTGTGAAATGATGCTTAATACCATGCTCTTAGGACAATGAAGATAGCGCCGATTTGAGTTCTTGATACTATTTGAAGTACGGACTTTGACCGGAAGCTTGCATTCACACACGAATCCATAGCCATAGCAATTGAAAGAGCCGCTTGAACCATCGCTCAACACTGACGACGAAGCCATTTGTGAGAAGAATGGAGAAAATTCAATTCTGCTTTCGTGAGAGTGTTGTGTGCCCTAGGATTTACGATTTCACCCGATTAAAATACATGTAACATAAGGTTAGACGATTTCACCCAATTAAAAGAAGAAACGGCGTCGTATTCTTTGTATAAGACGGCGTCGTTTTATTCACCGGTCGGAACAATACAAGTCAGTTTCTCGACTGTCACATCAACGTCACGTCAGTTTCGATTTGGGAGAGATTAGAAGTTAGTTTGTGATTTTGGAGAAAAAATTAAAAATTAAGGGTTAAAACAGTGTGTCAGACAAAATTAACGATTTAATTTGCATTTTTGTACATAAGACTAATATAAAGATGATATTTAGAATAACACATCCCAATTAACACAAAAAAAAAAAAAAAAAAAAAAGGTTTATAAATAAAAGAGGTTAGTTTCGTTGCTGAAGATATTTTAAAAGGACTTAATTGGGCTTGGGCTCATCGAAGATGCAGCTCGATTAAAGGATAAGTACTAGTAATAAAGTTTGGAATAATAGATCAAAAAAGAAATTAGAGAAAGAAAAGAAGAAAACTAATCATCGCTTTCCCGCGAACAATACACAGAGACGCAAAATTCACACAACAATGTCGGATTCTTTGAGGATGGAGGAAGCGGATGCTATGATATCTGAGGCGGTTTTGGATGCGAGGAGTGTTGCCGTTGACGATTCAACTTCTGCGGCCAAGGCGCTGAGTGAAACGGCTTCGGATTGCAAGAAGTTGTTTCGGCTGCTTCTTACTGGTTCGATTTATCTCTTTTACGTTTGTTTGTTTTGATGTTGATTTCGTTCGAGAAATGAAATCGTTAGTGGATTTTTGATTAATGAATCGTTCTTAGTGGATTTTCGAATTTTGAATTCGTTGCGTGATTATGATTGATGATGGCTGGTGATTGCACCTAGGGTTTGTTTTTATCGATCAATGTTGAGGAATTGTGTATTTTATTGATCATTGTTCTCAATTGAGATTGTGTAATTCAATAATCTGGGCTCTGCTGCTATGTAAATATGTAATCTTAGGCAGTAGTTTTCAAATTATATCTTTGCAAAGGAAAAAAGTTTAAGTTACAGTCTATATTCATGGTTGATATTTTGGTGGACATGGTTGAAATTTGTTTTGTTGTAGATGATATTGTACAATGCTGAGTAGCAGTTCAGAATTAGTTTATATAGGGTGATATGCAGGGAGATGACTAAATAAGATTTAAGATCATAATTATTTTTCTGAATTTCAAGGTTCTGACCTTTTCCTTAGGTGACATATGGTACGAAGTTTCACCTTGATAGTGTATGCATTTTTTTCTTGAGGATTAGTAGTAGTCTCTAGAATCAGTTTCTCACTCACTTCGCTTTAATTACGTGTCTGTATTGGTTTAATGGTGAGCCCTTTCTGTTGTTTGGTTTCCAGGAGGAACTGTCTTATATTGGTTCTTTATATGTCTGCTGACCTGATTTCCTTATACATGCTTAGATGTTGAGTCTTCGATGAAGATTATAAGGATGGAAACAGGCAAACTCGCCAAACTGACTTGCGATCAGTTATGGTTTGGAAGGAGAGTGGATAGCTTGCTGACCATGGCCCACAAGTTGTCGAGAAATTTGGAGATGGCTCAGAAGGAGGTGGCTGTGCTGCAAGGAGCTGCAGAACTTGCGAAGGAGAAAAAGGACGCGTCCAATGACAAATTGGACGCAAAAATCAAGAAAACAAAGAAAGACTTGAAGGTTGTAAGAAAAACCATCCAGTCAGAAGGTGTTGAGGCCAGTACCCTCCAGCAGAAAGAGAAACTGTTGACAGAACAGATCACACACTACAAGGAAAAGAAGCTAAGGGTCGATGCCAGGTTGGGGGAAAAGCTTGATGCTGCAGTCACGGAGTGGACAGCTGCCAAGGCGAAGTTGAACAAAGAAGAGCAAGAATATTCTCTCCTCCAAGAAGCCTCTGAGTTGGCTAAGAAGGCAGTTTCTGACTATAAAGAGACCATCATTCTTGTTGAGAAGATGATTTGTCTCCGGATGAAAGCGTTAGCCATGAGATTGAGTAAGGCGAAGAAATCATATGTCATAATGACTGAGATGACTGATGTTTATATGCTCCGTTGCCTTTGCAACGATGCCTCGAACTTCCATAACTTTCGCCTCAAGTTCGCTGTTGGGAAGACTTTTGAAAGCGACTATCTTCCAAACCTCATAACTGAAATCACGACACTGAGCAAAAGACAACTCTGTCAGTTGTCGACCTTTGATCTATTCTGTGTTACTGTTCATGAGGGCGCAATTTCCTTCAAGAAACTTACCCAATTGGAGGCTGCTGAAGCAGGTTTCAAGCCATAGAGTACAATTTATATGAAGATTCATTTCCTTGGTTGACACTTAACTCTACTTGTGGAAGATGTATAAATCTTGAGAATGACTATTTTAGAGTTTAATTTTCTTTAGATTCCTGATTAATGTTTTGAGAGTTTAGCACAAAAAACATATGGATGACGTATAAATCTGTATGAGATTGGATATTGTGTTGAGCTTAGTTTTCTTTGTCTTCTTCAGTAATTCACTTGTCAATATGAATTTTCATGTATACACATGTTTACATATTTGAGAGTTATTTTTCACTATTATTCATATCGCCTGTATATAGCTATTGCTGGTAAAATAACAATCGAACAGCTAATTCTTGTTGAAACTTGACCAATATTCAGCTACAAGCTTTGAAAAAGAAGAATTAATCTCCATAAGCTTTGAGGGTTCATCATACTCTACCAATTTCCCTGCAACAGATTCAAGAAACCAGATATAAATATATAAATGGAAATTCACTTCTCTATCTAATCTCAATATCATATCTCATATTTCACTGTCAAAAGCTTACCATGAGACAAGACCAACACCATATCACTGTCTATGACAGTTGGAATTCTATGTGCCACAGTTATCACAGTGCAGTTAGCAAATTCTTCCCTTATTATCTTCAGCAGAATTGCGTCTGTCGTCGAATCAATCGAGGCAGTCGCTTCATCGAGAACCAAGATTTTATTCCATCTGAGAAGAACTCTTCCTAAGCAAAAGAGCTGCCTCTGCCCCATGCTCCAGTTCTCCCCTTCATCACTCACTGCATCAAAACCAAGAAAACTTAAATTTTCAATAATGGAGGTCTCTTCTCCTAGTTTATTTACTACCAAATTTAGTATTATTATCATTATTATTACCAGAAGAGTTGAGCAAGTCTGGCAGTTTACTGACTGTGGACTTAAGCTGGCATTTTTCGAGGGCCTGCAAATCAAGAATCGAGCAAGTTCGAAAAACGAAGCTTCCTTCGTATTAACACGTAGAATTTTTACCTTCCATATCTCATCATCGGAGTGAAGGCCTAAAGGATCAAGATTTGTTCTAACACTTCCTTTGAACAAAGTTGGCTCTTGAGGAATAATGCTGAGTTTCAACCTCAAATCCCTCAGTCCTATTCTGCAAATATCAACTCCATCTATAAGAATCTTCCCACCGTGAGGCTCGACTAGACGAAACAAAGCACTGATCAACGTCGTTTTTCCACTTCCGGTCCTCCCCACTACTCCCACCCTCTTCCCTTCTTCGAAAGTGCAAGTTACCCCATTCAACACTAAAGGAGATTTGGGACGATACCGTATCTGGAAAAAAAGTATAACATCAGTTTTATATACCGATTCTTCATCCAAAATTAGTCGATTTTCCAACCTTTAAGTCCAGCAACTCTATTCTACCCTTGAAAGGCCACATAGTAGGAGGCCTATTATCTGCTATCACAGCAGGAGGCTGTGAAGGAATGTGCATATACTTTTTTATCCTTTCTACGGAGACGATATAGTTTGCCAAGTTACTATACCATCGAGAGAGGAACACTTGAATACTGCTTAATGAAAATGCATAAGAAAGACTTAGTCCGACTAGACCTGTGACGAAGCAAAACAATCTCCGAATCAGCATCAGAACGTAAAAAAAGTTGAAAAGTCTCGAGTTAGCGAGAAAGAGACGAGAAGCGAAGTAACTACTTGGAGCAATGTAGTTATTCGGGATCAATACTAAGAAAATGGCACAAGTGAATAAGGTAAGGTTTTGAAGCGCCTCGGTTCTCAAAATGAGCCATTCCAATGCCCCGCTCGAGGTGAGAAAAACTTTAGCATCTGTGTCGATGAGTTTGAGGTAGTTGAAGAAGAACATGTCGGATACGGCAAAAGCTCTTATCGTTGCAACCCCGAGTGCTGTCTCGGATGCATAATTCATGATGGGGGCTTTTGTAGTTCCGTTTATCCTCACCAAATCCCCTGCAGATCTTTGGTAGTATTCCTTCATAGAAAAAAAACTGAAATTCTTAAACAAAAATATGATTTATGAACTACAGTTTAAGATTACAACTTTTTTAAGCCTAACCTGGACATATTTTGAGGATAAAATAGCAAAAATTCCCACAAAAAGAACTTGCCATGTGACAGAAGCCATGATGACTATTGTTGCAAGAATCTGAACTATGCCGGACATGACTAGTTGGAAGGCGAGCGGGATATGAAAATCGAGCACATTTAAATCCGACGAGGCCTGAATCAAGAATGCATATGAAAAAAATAGAAAACAAGCAGAGATTGAAATACTAAAAAAATTAAAATTCAAGAAAGGAAGGTGGGAGAAATACATACACGCGTTAGTATCCTTCCAACCGGAGTGGAGTCGAAGAAGAGCATTGGAGCATCGAAGATGGAGTTGATGAAACCAGAGAAGAAGGATTCCGAGGCTTTGAGGCCTAAGAAAACTGCAAACAGTGATCTTAAATGCACAAAAACAACACTAAGCAATGATATCAGAGTATAAATCTCGACAATATATAGGCTGCTTTTGTCGGATTTTTGAACTGAGAACGCTAGCCAGAAGCTCGCTGCACCTTGCAAAGCCACGAAGCCTAATTCCGCTATCGTGGAACAACAAGCATAGAACAATCCATTTGAAGTAATAATGTAATCTGAGATATCTTGCCACCCTATAACTCCAACTTCTCTCTCCTCTTCCTCAGTCAACTGAAAAACCGGTTTTATCACAATTTCAACTTCTTTTTCTTCGTCACCTTGAGGCTTATCCTCCGTTGATTGATCCGTACATTCTACATTTTGCTCGTGTTCGTGTGAACCGGATTCACTATCAAATAATCCCATGATACTTCTTTGATCAAGCACGAGCTGCTCGAAGGTCGTTCCTCTTACCATAAGTTCCTCGTATTTTCCTGATTCAGTAACTTGCCCTCCTTCCATAACCTCAAAAGAAAACAAAAAACTTCAGTTGAAAAAGAAGTAAACATTTTCCCAACGATTTGTTCGAATTCATTTTACCAGAATTTTGTCCACAGTACTGAGAAACTCCACTTGATGAGTTACAAGAATTACCGTCTTCTCTGCTAGTGCAGTCATGACACAATCCTGCAGTAAAACGACTCGAAAAAATTTACTTAATAAACCAAACAAGCTAGCAATTCTATTATTTACTGCTTACTTTGAAAAGGGCTGCTGCTGTATGTGCATCTACTGCACTAAAGGGGTCATCTAGCAAATAAACATCGGCATCGTTATACACAGCTCGAGCTAACTGAATCCTCTGCTTCTGCCCTCCACTCAGATTAAGCCCTCTTTGTCCTATCTCAGTGAAGTCTTTATAATCAAAACTTTCGATATCTTTCTCCAAAGCACAAACTCTAATCGCTTCTTCGTATTTGGCCTTATCCATCGCCTTCCCAAAGAGTATGTTTTCGCGAATAGTCCCACTCTGGATCCAAGAAGCCTGAGAAACATAAGCTACTGATCCAAGAACACTCACCTGCAAGAAAAAAAAATTAAAAAAAAAAAAAATCAACAATGTTACTAACATTGATGAAGAAGCTGCATACTAACTAACATTTCCAGATATTTTTGGTATTTCACCGAGAATCGCTAGCAAAAGTGACGATTTCCCAGTACCAAGTCGGCCACAAATCGCGATCTTCTCCCCTAATCTTGCTTCCATAGTCACATCCTTCAGAGACAAAGATGTTTTGTCACCATCCCAACTAAAGCTACCACCTTGTATACAAATGGCATGGCTCGATTTTCCTGTACAACGACTTCGTATGTGATCTTGCTTGAGTTCGTCTTCAAGCAAAAACACATCAATCCTTTTAAAAGAAACCTTAACTTGAATCAAGGAAGAGAGGGTGTCAGGTATCAACCTAACAGGTTCAGCCATGGTTCTAAGCGCGGCCATTACTGTGAAGGCAGTGCCAGCATCGAGAGTTGCACTCTTGAGAAGAACGCACCCGAAGAATATGACAGAAGACACTATAGAAGGAGACATCCAATACAAAACTGTGCTATATGCTTTCTTGTAATGATATTCAGACAACCATTTGAACTCTTTATTTCTCAAAGATCGGATCGAGCTCTTGAAATTCTCCTCCCACGACTGCAGCTTGACTATCTTCATGCTGTTGAGAATTTCAGACAGTGATCTCAACCTCCTGTCTTGAGCAGCCATGAACTCGGTCTGAAACTTCTGTAACCGCTTCGCAAAAGGCAAGTTCATAAGGCCGCATACGAGGAAAGGTACTAATGCAGGAACCACAGCGAGGCCTACTGTAGAGGAAATCACAGCAATGGATAATAAAAGCTGAACTACTGAAGTCCAGCTAATGTGAAGCCACACCACGAATTCGCCTAAACGATAAGAATCAACAGCTATATAGTTAACTATCTCTCCGGTCGAGTGCCTCTGCTTAGCTAAATTAGAAAGCTTGAGCTGCTTTTGGAAGACTGCCACCATCAAAGCTGATCTCATTCTCATTCCTACTCTCTTCGAGTAGAAGTAAAACTGTCGATAAGAGAGGGATTCGACTCCCTTCAAGAAAATCAACAACCCCACTAAGGAAACACCCTCCTCGATATTTTTCTTCTCAAGATTTGAGTAACTGACAAAAGCATAAAGCAATAAAGGAGTAGCTACAACAGAAACTGTTCTAAGCAATGCATAAATTCCAGCCAGCACCAAACTTTTCCAATAAACTCTTGTGATAGTCCTCAAGGCGAAAAATTTTGATTTTTTTGTGCCATTTTCTTTCTTGACTATGATCCATGCTTCGTTAAATTTCTCGTAAGCTAAAAGGGCTTCATCTTCAGATCCTAAAGGAGGAATATCTTCAAGATTTAGTGATTTAGAGTTACCTAAGCAAAGTAATGGACTTATCCAAGAAAACCATAGTTTACTTAATAATGAGGTTTCGTCTAAAACAGCACGGTCTCTCTCCAACCTTTGAAACATTGAGATACAATTTCATGAAGATTCCTCAAAGCAGAAAAGGAAAAGGCAACTAATTCTTAAGCTAAGGTGCAGCTTCTTGAGTCTATATATGGTGCAGCTAGTTTTACTAAATCAACGACGTTCAATACTGAAATCAACGACGTTTAATACTGAATCTTGAACAATTGCAGAAATAGCTAATGTAGTTGAATTAGACGTCGATTCCCATTCAAAAAATTCTTCAAGCAACCAAGAATTTTCCCCTGTGGACACCATTTCATCACCATATTTCATCAGCTAAAAATGCACTTCAAAGAAAGCAACCACTAAATATTTCAAAATTCAAACAAGAGTTTCTAAGCATAAATGAAACATGAATTATACAAACAAGAAGCGAATCATATCCACCTTCTTAACATTGTTATTCCTTTACTATTGGCTCATGCAATAAGCATACTATCAGCCACAAATACATAGGAATTTAAAATAACACAAATTAAGGGGATTATTGCAGAACAATAATATAAAAACTTAACAAAAACTCGATATGCAAGAAGTAATAAACAGCTCACGCCATAAGGGTGTTGATGAGGCCATTATAGAACACAAAGGGCTGCATTTATATGTAAAATAAACAAATAATCCTATATGTTAATGCGTCTAAGAATTGTTTAATTTCCACTTGATTGCAGCTGTATGTAATTTTGCAAAAGTGTGTATAAATAATGTTAGAAATCAAATTTTAGCATCTGGTTTGAGAATGAGAATTTGGCCTCCACATGAATTGCATTTCGAAATTGAGAAAATCCTTTCAGAAAATAATTCAAAATAAGATTTCTGAATTTCAAATTCGATATAGGAGGCGAAGGGAATCCAACCTCTGAATATAATTCAAATTGCAATTAATATAAATCTGAAATCTCTTGTTGGAATGTTTCTTGACAACAATGGAAGATGTCAATAGCAGAGCGAACAAAAATAATCCATCATGTTTGGATTTTTTGGAAAGAAAATAAAATAACGTTAAAAAAGTTAAAAAAAGAAAAGAAAAGAAAATATAGCCCTTTAGTCCCTTGTCTAAGCATGCACCAAGTTTTGACTAAATGTAGCTTTCATTTTAATAATGGATTATTGTAAATTGTAATTGCGTCCCAAATAAACGGACACCTTTATTCGATAAAGATTTTAACTATTGTGATTAGTAAATATAATTATAAAATTTGGATCTCATTTAATATATCACTCCCTCCGTCCCAAATCAATCGTCACATATTTTAAATATATGTCATATATAATTAATAAGTTAAGACAATTAAAATGAGATGGAGTCGTGTACCATGGGAAGGAATTTTTTTCATAAAAAAACAATATGTAAATAGTATTTCAATATATCTATAAGCTCCAAATTCAAGCTTAAGTAAGTACATCATGAATTCATAATCCAATAAATAAATGTGGATTTTTTCAGTAAATCTTGATAATAACTACATATTGTATATGTAATGATCAAATAAATACAAAAGCTCGATTTCAAATGTCATACAAAATGTTTCAATACTAACTCTTCAAATAAATATGATTTCAGCCAACAAAATAAGACAATCCATAGAAGCTAAAGAATGTCAAAAGAAAAGTCCAATAATCATAAAAAGAAATGAGTTTTTATTTCCAATTTCGGACAAAAAAATGCGCCATCGCCTCAATCTGCGGCAATCAGTGTAAAATCCTCGAGTTTTTCTTTTTTTAATCCTTAAACCCTCTGCACTTTCAGCACGTTGCCGCATTAACTTCATAGAATAGACCCCTCCATTTTCACATTCAACCATCAAAACTATAAGAACAACAGATCTCACTCAAAAAGGCCCAACCTTTACTGCACAATTCTTCAAGAATCTTGTAAATTTACCAGCAATCACCATGTACAAACCCAAGTTCAACTCAAGAACACTTCTTTTTCCCTTAATTCTCTTCCTCCTGATTACTGCTGCAGCAGTTTCATCACAGGATGAAGAGGCAGATGATTTCGAGGACATTGATGAACTCATAGCGATTGACGATGAGCAAGGAAATGGAGAGAATTCACAGCCCACAACAGCAGATTTCGACAGCAAAGAATCTGGGAGGAAATCCGAGGTATTGAGCAGAGCTCAGAGAGTAGTGCTTGAGCTAAACAGTGATAGCGCGAAGAGGGCGATTGAGGAGAATGAGTACGTGATGGTGTTGGGCTACGCGCCGTGGTGTGCTAGAAGCGCTGAATTGATGCCCAGATTTGCTGAGGCTGCAAATGTGCTCAAGGGTTTAGGGAGTAGGGTTTTGATGGCCAAGATTGACGGCGAGAGGTATCCGAATGCGGCTTCGAGTCTCGAGATAAAAGGTTTCCCAACTCTGCTGTTGTTTGTCAATGGCACCTCTCAGCCTTACAATGGTGGATTTTCATCGTAAGTGTTCTTTTTTTGTAGGGCTTTGAATCAAGGGATTAATGTTTGATGTGTTGTGTTGAGGTTAGCCGAGTTCGAATTCGAGTACTTGAACTATTGCATTGCTAGAGGAAATTAGCAGATTTTGGAACTAGTTTATCTTGATTCATTGATTGTATGATTTTTTTATGATCCCTATCAAAGTTCTTGGTTGAAAGGAAGATGATTCTTTGATAAGTTCATATGCATCGTCGAATTTTCGTAGAAATGAATGAATATATTCTGTTTGTGAACTTGTACTAATAGTGACATTTTGTGAAAAGGGAAGAAATTGTGATATGGATAAGGAAGAAGACAGGGGCACCTGCTATTAGAACAAATTCAGTAGCTGATGCAAATGAATTCCTTAAGCAGCACTCCACGTATGCGGTTGGGCTATTTGATAAATTTGAGGTGCGTGGATGTTAAGAACTCAAGTTACTTCGTAATTTCTTTGTTCCTGGAAGAAGTAATAGATGGTAGAACTGGTTGATATACTTCAGTTATCATGAACATAGCCATGCTGAGTTTATTCATTTCTTTTTTATATCTGCAATTTGTAATGGATGTCATGCAGTTGACGTCTTTGTCCAACACATTGAGAAAGAGATATAACTTCTAAAATACTGATTAGTACTTCTCATTTCTTAGTCCAAGTTACTTCGTGATCTAGTCTTTAATGTAAGTTGAAAGAGAAGATGTTGTTAGTTGAGTTATTTCTTGTTCTAACTCTCGTATGATTACTTGATTTCTTGCGTAAATGTGAAATTGATCTAGCTGGTGCAGACAAACTAAATCGCAGATAATATATACAGGGACCTGATTATGGAGAATTCGTAAAAGCTGCTGCCGCTGACAATGAAGTTCAATTTATAGAAACCAGCAGTGTGGAAGTAGCCGAAGTGTTATACCCTTCTGGCAAGCAAACTAAACCTTTCTTTGGTCTTGTGAAGAGCGAACCAGAGCATTACACATCACTTGGTAAGTTCATTTATGGGAGACAGTTTTACGGTTTTACCTCGACCGTGCTTCTAATGAGTAGTTTTGTGTTATGTAATGACTCCAGAGATATTGTAATAGCATTGCAGAATCCTGAAGACAAACCAAAATATGGTTGAGTTTTACCAATTATTTTGATGAGAGTTTTGTCATTTATGACGCTAGAACTCACTAATTGGTTCTTTACTCACTCTTCGAAGGAAACCTGTGCATCCTTTATGTTCGCCAATTATGAAGTAAAGTTGGAATTGACGTTGAAATGCATTTTAGCTAGCTGTTTACTGTATCCAACAATCTTATATAATTATATATTCAATTATGTCATGATGATAAAGAATTGATTATACATTTATTTTCAATTTGTGGTGCTGAAGGGACTTCATATTGTCAAAGTTTACACTAGACAAGCTATCATGCTGCTAAATTGATTGTAGCAAAATTCCTTATTTAACGAGTTAATAATTTTTGCATGTTACAGCAAGAACCGAGGTTTCGCCTTTGTTTATTATTATCCATTTGTGCAACTCATTCTTCAGCTCTACAGTTCTTTCTATCTTATTATTCGAACATATTATTTCTGCTGAAGAGGTAATTGTTGTGGCTTACAGATGGAAAATTCAGTTCAGATGATATCTTGCATCATTTGGAGAACAACAAATTCCCGTTGGTTACTATCATGACGGAGCTCAACTCTGCTAAAGTATACTCCAGCACAAACAAGCTACAGGTTTCTCTTTCATCCGTTGCAAATACTTTTGGTTTTATTTTTCCTGTATGTAAAATCAAGTAGTTTGTCTCTTGAAAGCCTTCAGTTTCTCACAAGAAAATGATTGAACGTATGTTAATTGTTAATCCTGGAGATGGGTAGTTCCAAGTTCTATCCAATAATAGCTAATACCATTAGTATCCATTGTTCATTGAACAAATGTTTCATTCGTGATGTTATTACTAAATGTATTTCTGCAATCATGGTGAATAAGTTTGTTGGGAGTCCATTAAAAGTTCATTTAACTCTCTCATATGTTCAACTAGGTGTATATCTTTGCTGAGGACGACGACTTGCAAAAGCTTCTTAAGCCATTACAAGAAATTGCCAAGAAATTCAAGTCACAGGTTGACCAAGCTTCAGACTCCTACTCTTCTTCTTTCAGTTTTGCTTCACACACCACTTAACATAATCCTATGATATCGCAGTTGATGTTTGTAGCTGCCGACATTAGAGAGGACAACCTCGTGAAGCCCTTCTTGACTTTATTTGGTCTAGAAGAGTCCGAGGACCCAGCAGTAAAATCTCTAATAGTTCTTGGATCTCGTGTACAGTTCCTGATTTATATTTCTTAATAATTTTTCTCTTCTTTTTATTCTTGTCTGTAGGTTATTTCTTTTGACTACAACAGCAACTCGAAGTATCTGATGGAATCTGATCTCACATCAAGAAATATTGAAGTAATAATTTTCTTCTGTCTTGTTTTGATATTTAATTATCATTTAATTTCTCGTACAACCATTAAATATATTGGCATGCAGGAATTCTGTACGAGCCTCGTGCTAGGGACGTTGAAGCCATATTATAAATCACAAACGATTCCTGATAATGTGAGTTCCTCATGTAAGCAGCCCTTTAATAATTTAGGCACTTTGTACCTTTTTAGTTAATACCTTTTCAGTTGCATTTTATATCCAAATCACATCTCCTATAAATTCATTCAGTTCTTCTGTCTTGGGATTCTGCTTGAATAAACGATATAGTCAGTATATTTTGTTTCTGTGTTATTGTTTTGGCTAAAGAGAAAGAGAGAGGAACCAGAGGGCAAGAGATTTGTTGCTCTCTTGTTGAAGGATATCTTCGCACTTTCGTTTTCTATGGAAGGGCTAGAGAATGCCAGGGGATTCGTAACTTTTAGTATTATTTTGGTTTTGCAAGACTATAATATCTAAATAATTTTGGTGTTTGTGAGATTATATTATCCCGATTAGAAGGTCGAGTCTATATTTTGAAGATTCGTGGTTTTCCTGTCTTCTAAAGAGGAGAAATGCTTGTCAATTTGTTTCATTTTTACATGTTTAACTTCTATAACAATTTTTAATAACACGAAGCAATTTTTATAACTGCAGAAAAATGCTAGCGTTCTGACTGTAGTGGGAAAGACATATGATGAGTTGGTTCTTAACAATGCGGCAAATGTTGTTTTGGAGGTTCGTTCAACTTCAACTTTCTTCTGTCATCTTCTGTGTTCCTTGCTTTTCTTTCCATTTTGTCCGTGAGCACTAACGCACTATTCCATATGAAAATTTGGAACTACTACTCTCTTATCTCGATGAAGTCTTGACACTATCACATTTTTAGGTCCACACACCATGGTGCATCACCTGTGAAACCACAAGCAAACACGTAGAGAAATTGGCGAAGCACTTCAAGGGGTTGGATAATTTGGTCTTTGCAAGGATAGATGCTTCGACTAACGAACATCCAAAATTGCAGGTATGAAATCACATCTACTTTATCTTCAATTCTTATGTTACAACTATACCTAGTTAACTAGAACATTTCATTGAAAGTTTGTCTACTGAGATTTTGTTTGCAGAATCATAACTTTCTGCTTATATTATCATTCAGCAAGGGATGATAACTTCCACCTTCGCCTTTCTGTGTCGATTATATATGTTATCTTCGTTTATATGATCATGCAGGTTGAGGACTATCCAACACTACTCTTCTACCCAGCACACGACAAGTCAAATCCGGTATGTGCCATATATCTTTATTCTTAAATATTCGACTTCTTATAGTCAAGCTGTGTTATGTAACACGTCTGATTTTCTTATACGCAGATTAAGCTCTCGACGAAATCCAACTTGAAGGACTTGGCAGCAGTCATCAACAAAAATTTGAAAACTCAAGAACCTGCATCCAAGGATGAACTCTAATCAATAGCTAACGTACGTTGTTGGAAGCCGATTTATCTGTAGAGTCATACAACGATCAAAAGAAGCATGATCGCGACATTGCATTTGTAGATGGACGTCATTTGTGAAATTATACTAGAGAGAAACAACCTTCATTACCTACAAAATTTAGTTTGTAGCAGGTCAAATGAGCAGAAGTTTCTCTTTTCCTGTAATCAGTTATAGAAGTTCTATAGATTTTTCAACGAAACAGGATTTCTGGACTTCAAGATATATACACTATATTCCCAGTTACAAGCTCAGATGTTACTTCTATATTCCCAGTTACAAGCTCAGATGTTACTTCTAATTGGTGTTTGTAAAATTTTTGCCCAAAAATATTGCTGATTTTAGTACTTCTGCATGTTGAATCTTTTGGAAATTTTGTGTGTAAAATAAAATATTACGGCCCAACTCATATCAAGAACATAACTTCTTACATCAATTATCAAATAAAATAAAAGTATTGTACAAATGTCTGCACATCAAACAATCTTTTGAGGCAGCAACTAAAGCTTGTATTCACAGAAGTCGTAAAACCATATGTAATCTTGGCCGTTGACGTCTCCGATTATGTTTTCGATCCCGACCCAACCTGTCGAAAACAGAGCTCAATAAACTTGCATTTGCCTTCTTATTAAGCACAAAAAGATAGTAATAGATAAATGGATAAAACTAACATACCTAGTGTGATTGCGCTCACGAAGATGGTGAAGGCCAAAATGAAGATGATCAACGACGCCCTACCAAGTATGCTAACAATCTTTCTCACCACGTGCAATCCTACCACTGCAGCAAAGGTGGCCACTACAACAAAATACAGAGCTGCAAGAAAGAAAAACCGATGATTTTGACAGGAATAAGAGGTAGCTGTCCATGAGCAACAATGGAGGTTTGTCGAAGTTTGCAACTTTCCAAATGTGGAGAGGTGTTTATTGTTTGAGGGAGAACGTACCGTAGGATGGAGGGAAACGCCTCAAGAGGTAGTATTGTATAACAGACATGGAAGCCGAAAACGCCATCACTAGTGTTGCTGTGGCACTCGAAACCTGTATTTTCAAGAACTCGAAACAAATTAATCATATGATCGAGCTTTCAAATGGGAAAAGTTAATGGCAAGTCGTGTTTCCATCGGATGGGAGTGATATAGATAAATAGAATATGAACTAATCCACAACGTACTATGATGGATTGAACGATTTTAAAATACTCGATCATATATACTATAGTGGTTGAAAGTATCCATCAACCAAAAGAATTAAAGTCTCGATCATTGTATTGTAAGTTCATCGATGGGAAAGAAAGAAACAAATGTACCTGTGGTGGAATTCCTAGCTCGAGAAACAACGGACCTAAAATGAATCCTCCTCCGAGGCCTAGAAGCCCACCTACTAAACCAGCTAAAATTCCACAAAGACAACAAAGAATCAACTGGTTTACTGTCCAATTAATTCCCGGTTCTCCTTTCGATTCTATCACAATCCAACCCTTGTACAAGCACAAGGCCTGATATCCAGAGGCTCCAATGGTAACTGGAATCTATAGATGAAGAGAATGATTATGAGCTGCAGAAAATCAAGAAAATTCCTCAAAAAAGGGTAAGACTATTCGCACCGCCACTATTCTAAACACACCCCTGATAATCTATTGAAAGGATGCACCGTATTTCGGGGTGTTTTGAGAATGTTCGGGTGAAAATAGTTGATAAGCTTCTAGATAAAATCTACTTTAATGTGTGTGGATTGAAGAATGAAGATTTCTACCTGTAATAATGTTACTATCCAAAATGCAACTGAGCAAGTGGCCATGAAATCCTAAAGAAAAGTGGTGATGTTAGAGTAGAAGAAAATTTTGAAAAATGGAAAATAAGTAAAGATTTGATACAATAAGTTGAAGATATACTCTTGAGACATGAAGAGAGAAGATGATAAGCCAGACAGCAAAGAGAACGCCGAGTTTCTTCCAGTATACGTTATTGATAAGTGAAACCTGCATACTTTTGCAATAAACTTCAGCAACTGCTATTTCTAAAAAAGTTGAGGGTTCTTATTTCATTACCTCTGATGTTTTTTGTTCATTGAGATTTACTCGATTTTCATATGTGGGTCCTGCCGGTAGAAGCTTGTATGCAGCTTCTTCACTTCCATTAGCTCGTGCTGAAATAAAAACAAAACAGAAAACAATTTGCTCGTTCACATTGTTTTCTAAAAATGTTCAAGCATATACAAAATTAAAGAATCCAACTTACAATCAGATGCAAACCTTCTAGCAGCTTCCTGTAAGGTGAAAAGAAAGATAAAATTGATCAGGCAAGATTTTTTTTTTTTTTCCTATGCATACAAGAAGATTGAAATAAGTAGAAAATTCAGACCACCTTCTTTATAATGGTTTCTTTTTTCCATGTTTCGACACCTTTGAAGAATGCCTTCGTAGAGGTAGCTGTCGAATTAAGCAATAAGCACTCTCATTGAAGAGAAAGAAGAGAGCCAAAAGCACACAAAAATATCAGTTACCTATGAAGAGAACAATGAGCAAGACAGTAACCATCCATTCTGCCAATATCACATTGAAGAAAACTCCAATGCTAATTCCAAGAATGAGCATTGGCTGGAAAAGAAGTGCTAAATCATAATCAATTAAGGGAAGATCGAGGGAAGGATGTCGGAGCTTGATGTTGTAATAGACAGTAGCAAGTGCAGCACCAGTTATCATACCTAATCAAGAAAAGGACACTACTCTTATGCTTACTGCAGCAAAAACACAAAAGGGTACATAACTATAAAATAAATCTCATACATTTTACGATTCCCATCACTCATGGCAAATTAATCCATGTCTAGCACTAGATCAAACCACAGACACTTACACTTTGATATAGCAGTTGAAGTTTTCGGGTCGAAACCAATAATCAAAGAGAGCATCGGAACGAAAATCCCCCCTCCACCAACACCTCCAACACTTGCAAGAGCAGCACCAAAGAATCCAATCACAGTTCCAAGAACTATTCGCCAACCAAATTCAATATCCTTCGAATCCAAAGCCAAAATTCACAAAATTTGAGAACTAAGCAATGAATTTCATGACATAATTTAGAAAAATGAATAAACATCTTACAGGCCAAACAGTTTTAGAAAGCAATTCTCCAGTTGAATAACCAGATTTAGAATATTTAGTGGCCCCATTTCCTTTATAAATCACTTGCTCTAGATCCTCTTGAGCTGAAACAATCTCACAAGCTAAAACAAGTAAAGCAATCAAGAACACAGCTCTTCCTCTCAAAATCTTCTTAAATTCTGCTCCTATTTCAGCCATGGATTTCTTCAAAGTTCAAACAGAAGAACCCTACTTGCTTTTCACCCTGTAAAAATCAAGAATCTTTCTTGAAGCCCATGTGCTAAAGTCAACTAAAAACCAAACAAACATCAAATCAGAGAGAAATTATACTAAAATCTAACTGGAAAACATGTGGGGAGTTGACCTAATCAGAGTGAACAAACTCAACAACTTGTGTGATAATAATTGTAACCACAAAGCAAGAGATACTATCTTTTAATCCTCAAAGATACTAATAATAAATTAGTAATGCAAAATAATTCAGAAGAAGCATGCAAATGCTATAGCTACACGTTTCCCCTCTTCTTTCGACAGCAAAAATTTTCTGCAGAAATTCAAACAAACCTCTTCAAATGTAGCTCTGATGCTCCAGTTTCTTCCACCTTTAAAAAAAACGCAGCTGTTGCTTTCACCAGAGATTCTTTCAAAACCTTTGTTATGAAACTCTACTAATTCTCATGATTAATATCGCGTATTCTTTTTTTTTTTTCTCGTTGTTACTAAATTTTGAAGCTGCCCTCTGCATCTATTTCATATGCCATAAATGCGTCCCTAAAATATACATAGCAAGTACTTCCTCCGTCCCAAGATTCTTGATACCTTTCTTTTTGGCATTTTCAGCAGGCATTTACACGCTTATCGGTGATGGGTTTTAAAATAAATTTTTGAGGTATTTTTCTTTTTATGGGATACTATGAGTGGTATCCCGTAAAAAGAAAAATACCTCAAAAATTCATTTTAAAACCCATCACCGAGAAGCGTGAAAATACGTGCCAAAAATACCAAAAAGAAAGATGTCAAGAATCTTGGGACGGAGGAAGTATTAGTTATTTTTGGTACAGTGCAGAAAATTATGAAAAAAGAAATAAAATAAAATAAGATTCTTACTCCCTCCGTCCCGGACCACTTGGCCTGTTTCTTTTCGGCACGGGATTTAAGAAGTGTTGGTTTAGGGAAAGGAGGAGGGGTGTTAAGGCACTTATTGTTTCCATTTTTGGGAAACAGGCCTATTCGTATGGGACGGCCCGAATAGGAAAGCAGGCCAAGTGATATGGGACGGAGGGAGTATTATTTTTTGTCGCTCTGCACATTGATTAGCAAGCAATTGCGCCCAGCAAAAGCAGCAAAGTAGTTGTACTTGCCTTTTTTTTTTTTATTTCTTTTTATCATTTATTATAAAAAAAAATTATGTTTATTTTACGTTTCACTTTATAATTGCCATCTTCAAGACTTCAACAATTAACTAATTAATTGGTCAAAGTGTAAACTCATGTAAATTGTAATGTTAGGACAGTACTCTATTTATTCGTATAATTAAATTTATACTACTAGTTACTTGCCGTATAACTAATATCAATATTAGTTGTCTAAATCAAAATATTACGAGCACCCGATAATAATAATAATAATAATAAATCGTCCAAACCCAAAGATCATAATGAATTAATTAATGATAATGGTAATATCTACAATGTAGTTGTGGAGGTAAGTGAAAATATATTTTTAAAATATACTCATTCCGTAAACACCACTTTTCCAAGTACGAATTTTAATATTAAAATAGAAGCTGTCCGTTTTTTGTGGACGGATGAAAATGAAAAATGTATATATTTGTCGTGGACGGAAGTAATAATATTTTTCTTACAATTTATTGTAATTTTTTATTGTAAGCAATATATATTTAGGTAGTGTAAAAAGAATCATGAACAAGATGTAATAAGTCTAGTGGGAAAAATCGATATGGTATGATCCACCACGCTGCATGATCTCAAATAGGCCCTTTTTAATTATAATTATAATTATAATTATAATGATATCCCAGTTGACCCACAATACTACTGCATGCTCACGGCTGACGTGGTAGCGTGACGTCAATGATTTTTCCTTTGGAGTTTAGCTTTTCTTTTTTTAGGTTATTTTTATAAAGTATACTAATTAATTTTTTTCTTAAATATAATGTCGTTACTTCATCCGTGGGCGTATTAAGCATGCCCACAATAAGTAGGGGAGCATTACTCCAACAAAAAAATGTTAAAGATCCGAATTAAATTGCATCTCAGTTAGCAATACTCGGGCTTGACGCGTATTATAAATTCATAATGTAAATTTACTGCATAATATTGTGAAATTATTTATTGAAGTAATTAGGTGAAGCGAAGCGACGACAATTATTATCAACATTTGAATATATTCTTTGTCTAAATTGTTAATATATCAATATTTAGAGGATTTTATAATTATCTTACTAGTGTAAATGTTGCATAATATTATATTTGTAAAAGATATCTTAGTTTACCCCATTATACAATTATTGTGTTGACACGAAACATAAGTCGATGGCATATTATCTGACAATTATTATTTTAACCCGTTATATAATTATTGTGTTTAAATAGATCAAATGGTGACCTGTACTGTATTGACTAAATATTCATTTAAGACATTTTTTTGTTTATGAGTAAAATACCTAATTTGTTTTCTAAACAAATTAATCAAATTTAATTGGGCATGCCATGCACGCATATTTGTATATTTTTGTATATCGAGTTCAAGTGATAAATTCAAATAAAACTTTTCAATCCATATGAATATTCATTAGTAACTTCTGGTAGGAACCCAAAAAGAAAAGAAAAAAAAAATATTTACTTATAATTGAAGTGATAAATCATAAGTTTTCAATCACAAACCATGATCTGTTAATCTATTTATAGTAAGTCCCTTCGAAAATAATCAATGAAAATTCTCAAGTGTACAAGGGAAAAAGTCTAGGCTCAATATCAACTTTTAGTATATATACCTCTATATCATTACATGCTAATGCTATCATAACTGAAATTGATAGATCGTACGTGAACATATTTAGTGTGTCAACAATTTAAGCGACAATAATATATTTCTGGAAAATCACTATTAATGCATATCTTAAAAATAAATTCTAAAAAAAAAAGAAACTACTAAAAAAATTAAACTCTAAATTAAAAAATATATATTCACATAATATTGACACATCATTAATGAGCACATTAAATGTTTCTATGATGAGTAGCATATCATTTTTACGTAAACTAATATCTCAACGAATCAAAAATTCCATTATTTAATTATTATACCCAACCAACCTAAAAAAATAAAGAGTGTTATCAATGTCCTATCGGTAACCCACAAGTATTAATTCTTTTTATTAAGTTTGACACTTAATAGATTTACTCTCTAACTTAACTACTACGGCAATTCAAATCCTAAAGTTCGACAAATAATATAAGAGAATTATTCATTTAGGTAATCATTTTTTCTTATACTTTTTTAAGGTTTTAGGCAATCAATCCGTACTAAGGTTCTCGACAAATTTAAATTGTAATATAAGCAAATAAAATAATCACCAACCAATACAAAAATAATCATATTATATTCAGCGTCTCCATCAAGAAATAGTAAAATTACAACTTTAAAGTTGCGAATGCATAGAGAAGGTAAAATAGTAAAATACTGACTTATATTAATACAAGAAATAAAAATTACTACTATCTCCATTCCATTATACTACCTCCATCTCATTGAAGTAGTCCCATTTGCTTTATGCACGTATTTCCACCGAAACCTAGTACGGGTTTTAAAATATAATTTTGTAGTATCGTTTTTTTTACGGGATACTATGAGTGTCATAGTATCCCGTAAAAAAAACGATACTACAAAATTATATTTTAAAACTCGTACTAGGTTTCGGTGGAAATACGTGCCAAATAGTAAATGTGACTACTTCAATGAGATGGAGGTAGTACTAGTATTAGAACTATTTATTTTTTGATTTTTCGGCACGCTTTTCTACCGAAACCTGGTACGGGTTTTAAAATATAATTTTGACGTATTCATTTTTTCACGAGTATCCCGTGAAAAAATGAATATCTCAAAATTATATTTTAAAACCCGTATTAGGTTTCGGTGAAAAAACGTGCCGAAAAATAAAAAAGCAAAAAGCTCTAATATAATGGGACGGAGGTAGTAATATTTTATTGGATGATCAATTAATTAAAACTGTAAAATCCACGTTTACGATTGACGTAACCTGCATGACTTTCACGCATGCTCTTCTTCTAGAATTGGTTTCACTTTTGCCCTATCCTATACGCCTTCGCCACGTCAGCATTTCCGGAAGTGCCCTTGCCCTTTCCGCGTATTTCCACCTGACCCCTGCGAGTCGCAATCTGTCCACGTAAGCGTAAGCATATCGGGGGGCCCCACCGCCACATCGGTAACAACTCTACTCCGCGTCGCCGCCTCCCATGTCTCGCGGAGGTTCCTAACACTATCGCGGCGGCGGAGCCACAAATTAAATCGTATTAGATGTGGTAGAACTATCGTTGTATTGGATTGTGAAGAGTATATAATACAGAAGTAGTTCATGGACTATCCAATCGAATAGAAAACGACGAGTTTTTTTTGGTTGTACTAAGAAAATTGAAATTGATAGAAACAAATTTCAAGAGGATAATAATTCCAACTAGCAATTTGATGAACAAAATAATGTTGAAATTAACCTATGTTGTGTGGGTGTGAAGGAGCGGGTGCTATGACGAATACTAATAATGTGAATTGGTGACGTGATAATTATATATTTAAGAATAATTATTACTATTAATTAGCATGACACTGCCACATTACATTGCTAACTCCCTCCGTCCCAGTTAAATATGTTTGATTTCCTAATCAGGCCGTCCCATACGAATTGACCTGCTTTTAAAAGGGAAAGAATTACTCATTACTAATCATCTCATCAATCATCATCCACTCACCTTTTAGCACGTATCCCAATATAATTTAAACTGTAAAAGTTTAAATTATCATAACTTGCTCGTTTGTTCTACGACTTTTATGAATTTTATACCAAATTAAAAGTCTTGATACGATCTTTCATTTAAGATCAGACATCAATATATTTTTATTCATCTATGATGCTCCATTTTTAAAATAATAAAATTTGCATTAAAATACTAAACTACACTTTATCTCTAACTAAACTCTCATAAAATGTCTTACCGAAAAAAAACAAGTCTGTTTAATTGAGACGGAGGGAGTATTTGTCTTCTTGGATGGATTCAAATTTTAGTTATACATTAATTTATATTAAAATTTCAGAAATACTCTCCCAAAAAAATATACAACAAAATGATCGCTACTTTCATAAAATAAAATGGTGGCTTCCCTTTGGTAATTATGGTTGTCCTAATTAAAAAGATAGTTGAGCAGTTTTCACTAGACATTACAATTTAATTATTTTATATTGTTTTTATTGCAGTTGAGTTGGTGCTTCGTACGATTATAACTATTCATCGTCTTAAGGAGATGAGTATCACAATAAGCTACAAAATTTGTGGTTGTTGACAATATACAGTGTTCTTTGCCAAAATTTTCTTAATAAGTTTTTCTTGTGCACCTTAATGCGTGTAGTTTTTATATGAATAAATTGTACCGTCTCCGTCCATTATATATATAGGCTTCAATTTTTCGGGCGCAAATTTAATATTTTGTAATAATAAATATTAAAATGGAGTATTATATATAAGTGGAGTTAAGATTCCATTTAAACTGTTCTTTTATGTGGAATTTACGTTCCAAAATTGAAGACTTATCTATTTTTGTGGACGGATTAAATAAGCTGTAATAGTAACATATTAACCTTAATCAATTTATTTGCTACAACTGGGATTACCACATTATAATTTATTATATTGGATTAATTAGTAGGGTTTTTTTTTTTTTTTTCTCCAATGTGTGTTGTTGCCTTGCCCACACACTCACGTCTCTAACCAAGAAAGGTCCCGGTTACTTTTAAATATGTTTATCAATAAATTAATAGCGCAATAATACTCAAAAAATTAGTGTAAATTAGTGGCAAACCTTAATTTTGTACAAGATTAAAAAAAATCATACCAAATATTCAATACTCCTACATAAGTAGTACGTATTTGTCATCAACCTTATTAATCCACATCAAACGATTTCTTGAAATTACTTTCATGAATTTATTTATTTTACAGTTCAAATTTTTGCAAACAGTGGATGTGGATCGTAATTAATTTAATTAACAATGATGGTAAGACGCTTCTCCTCCAACCAAGAGATCGGCGGTTCGAGTTACTTCGGATGCGTGTGTGTGTGAGTGTGTTGTGTTGCCTGATTTAAAAATAAAAAATAAAAATAATAAAACAACAACAACCACACACACATATTTAAACTTGCAGTTCGTCATTCTACTTCAAAGTTATTTCCTGGAAGTTTCAGTCTTATTGAGATAGGAAGTAATACTAAATCTAAGTGGAATGAAAGGTAGAGAGAGAAAGTTAGGTATTGTGAAAATATGGGAAAAATATAACTCATGCTCATGCATGACGAAGAAGAATGACCTAACCTAAAATTTGTTAGTTGCTTTGAATTGTCAAATCCAAGTGAAATATAGTAGTACTAATTAAGCCTAACACTTGGTGAATGTCTCAATATTTAATGCATGCATGCGATTACTTAATTGATAAAAAAAAATATAGTGATTATAAGCTGTTTTAACTTTAATTATCTTTATTGAAGTACTTATCAATGAATTAATTAGACTTAGAATAGAGTCATTGAAAATATTAAATGTGATTGCGTCAACGCATTTTTCCTGTTTCACTCAGAATTAATTAATGTTAAGATCAATATCTAATATTTCCCACCAAATGTAGTTTGTTATGATCGAGACAAAATATAATTTAAACTTAGTTCGGTTTAGGTGAAGAGAATAGTGTTTTTTTTTTTTTTTTTTTTTTGGCATTTGTTAACTATACCCTTCTACTTGAGCCATTTTATTATAATAATAGACTAAAAATAATAAAAGCGGGCTCAAGTAGAAAGGGACGGAGGGAGTACGATTTTTGTGGTGATATGACTCTATACATCTAATTTAAGAGAAAAAAACCTACTCCTTCGGTCCCACTTATAAAGTGTCATTTTATTATTTTAATAGACTCAGATAAATAAATAAAAAATGACACTTTATAAGTGGGACGGAGGGAGTATTTCTTTTAAGACTTTTATAGCCTCATTCAATGATATATATTATTTTAATTGTGATATGTGTTTATTTTGAAGAGTATAATTAAGTTAAAGATTGATATGTTTTGGTATAAGATATGAAGTAATATATGATTAGAGTAATCTCATGTATTTAGGTGAGATTCAAATTTCACGAGTAGCACCAAATCCAAGTAAATCGAACCGAACCGAACCAAACCGAATTAAGTAAAATTTTAAAATTACATCCGAACCAAACCAAATGTATTTTGGAAACCAAATCGAATAAACCGAATTAATCATTTAATTATTTCGGTTTATTCGGTTATCCGAATTTTTCCAGTTCTTTAAATCAAAAGTCTGATATTATTCGAAATCATAATCTCAAACTGTAGAACGCATAACAATAGTAAAGTTATGAAACATATGTACGACAAATGAATCATTAAAAGAAATTCAAATAAAATCCCACGGGAATCATAATGCTTGATACATTGCTACCTTCAATTAAGCAAATCATCTAAACCAACGAGAAACTTTTTAACACAAATTTATCAAATCACCAATAAAGAAACATGAATCAAGGTGTTTAATACGGAGTAATGAATAGCTTCCAACATGTAATAAAGCTTGCTTAATCCGTTGAAGCTTCCAATGCTATCTTTCGTAAATCTATGAGAACATAGAGTTAAATAACAACAAAAGATATAAGTTAATTATTTGAGAATAGTAACAGAAAATTAGCATACATAAGAAACATAAGAAAAATAGGGTTAAAAGTTCCGAATAAGTAAGGCTTTTGTTGATGAAAATTGAATTTGCAAGCTTTTGAGTCTAGAACGAGCCAAACTTGAGCTCGAGTTTGGGCTTGAGCTCGAATTCGATTTGATCGTCGAATCTCGAATACATACCGTGCCCAGCTGGAGCTTCATGTATATGTATCGAGCCTCGAGTTTAATCTTTTTTTAGCACAAGCCGAGCCCGAGCATGCCGATATTTAGCACGCGCAATTCCTGCATCATTTGTGCCTCACATGACATGGGAATTGAAAAAGAAAAAAAGAAAGAAATGAACATCACAAATTAAATTTACATACGGTTTTAACAATAACACCTGAAGTTGGCAAAGTAGGGTTACAAGTTGCAAAAAAAGGAAATGCTTTTGTTGATAAAAATTCAAGTTGCAAGCTCCATCTCCATCGTGATCATTCCCATGAAGATTGAACATTATCTTGATGCTTTCTTTGAGAATGAGACTCGTATCTCGACCTCATCTCGTCTGCAAAAGTCTCCGTTGCAGGACTGCAATCGTAGATTCCGATAGAAACAGGACAACATATGTTTCAACTTGTAGCAGTTTTGCAAGTAGAAGGCTCGAAGACAAAAGAATCCTCCGTCTTCTACTTCAAAATGCACTAGATCAGTTCCATCAGTCGGAAGGAAATCTGAGGGCCCGGAATTCGCCATATCTGACTACCCACTGGGGCCCTCGAAAGGCATAGCATCCCAATTTGAGCACTTGAAGATTCGGCAACGAACCAATTATACTCAATCTGCGCTGCCCTTTGATAGTGAGTTGTTGAAAAGCATCATCCCCGTTAGTTAGAACACGACAGAACTTGGTAGTGGTAGCTACCTCTTCCCAGAACTCTGCCGTCATCTGAGCTTCCGATAGGAGGGCGGCGACGGCGAGGATCATGAGGGGAAGACCGTTGCATCTCTGGGCAATCTTTTCACCGGATTTGATGAATTCCACAGGGCATAAGCCATCTCTCTCTCTCTCCCGACTGGTTATGGTGGTGGTGGTGAGAGGGTTCTGCTGCTATACTGGATTCAAGTAGGTCAACGTCTATTATTTCTCCTAATAATAATAGATAAGGGTGTTATTATATACGTAATTCTAAATTCCCTCATGCAATATAAAATTAATCGGATCGGAGTGAACTGTCGTCTCTGTTCCTCGATTGTTTTCTGTAGAGAAGTCCACTGCGGCATAAAGCCATCTCTCTCTCTCTTTCTCTCACACAAAGTCAAACTAAAGGAAGGAATGATAATAGTGGTGGTGGTTTAAGTCGTCTATAGTTTATTTATTAAAGCAAACATTTTTATTGAAAATTGCATTCACTAGTTGGCCTGAATCGCCGTATACTTATTTACGTTTGGTTACATCGATGAGTACAATTATTTAAGGCTCACGCACATCGGAAATTTAAAAATTGAATTTCTTAATTAAAAACTAATTGAAGAACTATAATAATATGTCAGCATTGATGGGGTGTATACTTATTGCTATATTCTCTCTGATTGAAAAGAAATAAGAGAGAAGAAATTAAGAGAGTGAGAAATTTTTTATCCAATAATGTGAACTTCCCTTATTTTATTTATACTAGCAAATGAAACGTGTTGATTCTCTTGCATTTTTTATTTTTATCATTAATACATTTTATAAAAAGAATTATAAATTAAGTTTCTTATTTTTAATTATGTATTTTTTCCCCTTTTCAAAAAGTAAATATAAACTTGTATACTAATTTAATTATCTAAAGTAAAAAAAAAAAAAAAAAAAAAAAAAAAAAAAAACAGACTCGTTGTAGGTGTTGGTGCGGTGGTGCCTCACTTGATAATTAAAAATGAAGTGAAGTTCCACTTATTTTAGATGTAGATATATGCACACGTTCCTTACATATGATTTATTAATTTATTTATTTCTAAAGAAAAGGGCTATAAATACTAAATACACATAAAAAAAAAACTTCTTATTCATAGTATATTTAAAGTTGGTCAAATGATAGTGATGTCAGCAAAAGAAACACCAATATTGAAAAAATGCGCTTTTACAAGTGCATGAATTATTTTTCTATTACCTATATATACCGACTTTGGTAACTACTACTATAAGGTTAGTTATTTTTTTCCATCTTTTATTATAATTGTAATGGGTATGCACATATATTCAAAAGTTAAAATAGTGATGGTTTTTTTTCTTTTCACGAGAAATTGTTCAATAGAGGCAAAACTATAAAGGAAGATATTTTAACATCTTTATACTCCGTATGTTTCTTTTCCATAAATATGGTAAAATGCATCTAAATAAATGAGATAAAAAAATGCAATAATAATAAAGAATTATTACTTTCTTGTTTGATTTTCTTTTCCGCATAACGTTTTATCTTTGTTTTGCTTACTAAGGTAAACTTGGTCAACTATTGACCATCATCATCACTTGGAATTTGAATGTAGTACTCATTCTTTTTTCTTGTGATTTTTCTTTTTCTTTTTTGTTTCTTATCTTGCACTTCAGCTTCACCAGACTGGAACTATATATATAGTTGTCTTTTTCTTTCTTCACTATTTTGGCTTTTCATCGGTTTTCCATCTTCTAACTTTGTGTCTTGAATTGAAGGAATATCCGACAACTCTATGGTTGTTTTTCTCTTTCTTCCGCATAGAAAATATTTCTTCACTTCTCCAAAAGCATTTTTTTCTCTCTCTTTTCTCTGACCGAAAGTTTTGTAAACCACATCAAGAAGAAAAATAAAATAAAAATGCATATATATAAGTAGATCATAAACCAACCAATTATATATAGCTAATTACCAGAAATCTAAATTTTGCTAATTACGAATAATCAAGATTCCATAAAACCACAAGAAATTTATTTCCTGGCGAGCTACACTTTTCGTAAAAGAAAGATATATGATTTGAATAAATTATTAAACCAAGTGGATGAATGCATAATTGTAAAAACTGATCAACAATGGATTATGGAATTACCTCGAAACAAAATAAACTTTGAGTGCTTAGCCGCTAAAGGATCCTAAATAAACATGTTTCAAAACAAATATTAAGATTTACAAAATCCTTGAAAAATCGAAAGTTGAAGAAAACTTTAAAGAAAATTACCTTGAGAATACAGTTTTTTGTCATTTTTGTCTGTACATGAAGAATGTGGTGTTATTTGTTCATGTTAAAGAGTGTTTAAAGAGCAAAATAAAACTAATGATATGGACCAGATAATTTACCAACTAAAATATTAAAGAGCCAAGTGGTTGAACGTCTGAAACAAAATATAGAACAATAGCATTGAAAAATTACTAATTTTATTAATTTTTATTTTTAAAATATAGAATGGTTAATGCCGTAACCAGATTTGCTAAATTGGACTAATGTCCCTATTTATTTCAATGATTATTGAAGCAATATCATACTCCAATAAAATTAATTAATTCATATAATTATATAATGTAAGATGAGATTTTCTTATAATAGTTAAAAAAAGTATTATCAACAAATAATCAGAATCCACAGGTATAAGAAATTAGATAAAAATATTAATAACAAAGATGAAATATTATACTTATTGATTTATTCTTCTCAATCTTAAAGAGTAAAAGATTTAAAGTTAAATATATTCACAATTAATAAATAAATCGAACAGTTCCCATGAAGTATATCATACATATTCACGACTTTGATGTTTCTTGCAGTATGGTAAAATATAATATTGAAATAAATTAAATTTTTTTTAGTCAAAATCTACCATGTTTAGAAATTAACCTCCAATAATATATTGCCTTTAATAATTAACCAAACTATTTTAGACTATCCTTAACCAACATCCAATCCATCGGCGTGAGGTATTATTCATTGACATTATATTTTCTTCATATATATAATTGATATATTTATCTCAACATGACAGATCATCTATATGTAGAAAAAGAAATTTAATTAAAATATTATGTGATATTTACCATATACAAAATTTATATATAAATCAAGTAATTAATCAATAAAAAAAATACATGAAGGGTATAATAGGCAATGTATATTTTGCCACAAGACTCTTTTTTATATAAGTATAGATGTGTTTTTAATTTAAAGTGGAAAAGAGACTTGATGTGTAAGAAAATATTATCAGTAGAAAAATATTATCATGATTTATAATTAAAAAGTAAAAGAAAATGACTGTCTAAGAAAAAATTTCCGTCAAAAGAAAATTGTTTATCATAAGTAACATGTGAACATAGTAAAAAAAAAAAAAATCCTCTTCTTCACTTTCAAAGAGAACACACTCGTTGTGGACAAAAGAAGTTATAAAAAATATATAAGGGAGGGGAAGGGGAATAAAAAAAAAAGAATGAAAGAAATTTCCAATTTACTAGACTTCACTATTTGGTCATCTTCAATTCTATACAAAAGATAGTGAATCAACATAACCAATTAATAGGGCCATGAACAAATGATCATCATGCTGGTTATAAACAGCAGCATAATCACAGATTACCCAACTAACCTACAAATAAGTCACATCATCTCTACTCAAACTTGGCATAAATTTACATATCTTTCCCCCTCTTGCTAGTTTCCTCAAGTGACATCTTACCAAAAAAAAGAAAAAAAGAACTAAAAAAATAAATTAAAATGCTGAATATAAATCACTTGTGTGTCTCTTGAATGTTTCTTGGACCTTCACTGCTCGAGCCCGAGGGTCCACGGCCATACTCACTGGTCAAGCCACTGTAGTCACTTACTGTTGTGTGTTCGACGCTGTCTAATGCCATCTTCCTGAACTTTATCAGATCCTCTCTGTATTGTGTGGTGTCGTACAATGAGTCACAGTCTGAGCTGCCATGAGAATCGCCTAAAATGTTATGTCTAGGTCGAACGCCCTCGATCATTTCATCTAGAGGGAGGTTTCCTTCCAATGCTCGGATTATCTGCATCGAGACAAGTTCAGAAGATGATTGGAAAGTATACATTCAGCTGTTGAAAATGAGGTTTTCCGGTGATTCAACTGCAGTGAATATGGTAGCACACATATAATAGATATAGCTGACTCATTTTTGGCATGTGCATTTCCTGCATAATTTGTGCCTCAGATGACATGGAGATCGAAAAAACGAGATGACATGAACATCACAGATTACATTTACATACAGTTTTAACAATAACACCTCAAGTTGGCGAAACAGAGTTACAAGTTGCCCAAAAGAAAAGCTTTTATTGATGAAAATTGAAGTTGCAAGCTGAAATGTAATGGAGCATAAATTACAAGATACCATAAAGGTAAAGCTCGTGTTTTTTTTTTTAAAATCAAAAGTTCAAAGATAAAGGGATTAAGCAATGTCCATCTCCATCATCATCATCATCATTCCCATGAAGATTCAACATGAAGTTGATGCTGTCTTTGAGAATGAGACTCGTATCTCGACCTCATCTTGTCAGCAAAAGTCACTGCTGCAGGACTGCAATCGTAGATTCCAATAGAAACAGGATTACTCAGATCAGGTTCCCATTGGAGATGCTTTAACTTGTAGCAGTTGTATAAGTAGAAGGTTTTGAGACAAAAGAATCCTCTGTCTTCTACTTCAAAATGCACTAGATCAGTTCCCTCAATCGATAGATATGTGAGGGACTGGAATTCGCCACATCTGACTTCCCACTCGGGCCCTCGAAAAGCATAGCATCGCAGTTTGAGCACTTCAAGCTTTGGCAACGAACCAATTGTACTCATGCACTCCCACGGATACCCCAATCCACTTAAATACAACTTTTTAAGGCTCGATGGGAACATCGATACAGGGGCAACGATGCCCTTCCCCGTTGCCAGTATAGGATTGGAAACGACACATTTAAGCGATTGCAGTTGGGGCAAGAGATCAATATTGCTTAGATGATCTAATACTCGTTCCATATCATCACCATCGGGGCTCGAATCGATTATAATCCCTAACTTAAATAGTTTGGGGATTCTTTTAAGAACCTCTGTTGTGCAAGTCTCTGCACCCACACCTATAAGTATAAGGAGCCTTTCCAAGGACGACGAAGAGGCGTCATCTCTAGGAGGGGGGTTTGGCAAATTCCACCCCTCCATTTCGATGTATTCAAGCAGCTTCATATCCCATATCTCTGTAGGAACACACGGCGTCTCTCTGGAGAATCTGATCATCTCGTTTCTGTGGATACTCAAGAATTGGAGGTTCCAGAGTCTGGATATGGAAGGAGGGAGTGCAGTGTTACAAGTGAGTGCGAGGTACCTCAGATAGACCATTTGAATCACTTGTTCCGGGAATTCGTAGAAGCGAAGATTACAGGCATCGAGCAGCTTCAGCAGCCTCAGTCCGAAGCAAATCGGTACCGGATAGGGATGATAGGGACCGTAGCAGAAGAGAAAACGCGCGGAGGAAGCGCAAGCTTCCTCTACTGAATCCACCACATCTTTCATGGCGAAGAGTATGTTGTTGTGGAAACTCAATCTGCGTTGCCCTTTGATAGTGAGTTGTTGAAAAGCATCATCACGGCTGGTTAGAACACGACAGAACTTGGTAGTGGTAGCTTCTCTTCTACAGAGGTACCAGAATGTGGAATGGAGACGGCAAGTTTTTATACCATCGTCAATGTCGAAGCTAGCTCTTTGGCATACCATAGCAACGCTATGATCCATGAGCCCCTTCAAGCATGTATCGAAATGATATTCGATTGTCGGATCGAGAAACCCTTCACTTGCCCACAAGCAATATAACTTGGTTCGACGTATCTTAGAGTATTGGGGGAAAACTCCCATGTGAAGAAAGCAAGGTTTTAAATGCTGAGGTAAGTATTCGTAGCTAGGAAGTAGTACCTTATATAGTTGGTCGTACGCCGCCGTGAATATTGGATGATTCGCCTTCTCGGCTACCTCCTCCCAGAACTCCGCTGTCATCTCCGCTTCCGATAGGAGGGTGGCGACGGCGAGGATCATAAGGGGAAGACCGTCGCATTTCTCCGCAATCTTTTTACCAGATTTGATGAAGTCTGAACAATCATCTTCTTCTCCAAACACCCTCTGACGAAGCAGATCCCAGCTTTGGTCTTCGTCCAGCAACTCAACTTGATAATTCAATTTTGACCAACTTTCATCAATCCAACGTAGCACGTGGTGTAATCTAGTGGTGAGCAAGACGAGATTCTTTCCATGGCCGCAATCCTGTAAGAGCGGTGCCAACCAATCCCAAATACGAGTATCCCACACATCATCCAACACGATGAGACATCTTCTGTTAGACTTGAAGATTCCCTTCAGAAAGCGTCTTACCCTTTCATCACCTCTTCCCTTAATTTTTTTTCGATCCATACTTGGATCCAGTTGAGTAAGAATATCCCGTTTGATCCTACGAATTCGAGGCTTCCTCCCTACGGTCACCCACGCCCGGCAGTCCAACTCCAACTCTGGATCGTCGAAAAATTCCCTGGCGACAGCCGTCTTTCCGATTCCCCCCATCCCTACAACTGCTACGGCGTCGACCGGGCTTGTTCTGATGAGGTCCGATAACGTATCAGATGAGGATCCGACCATCTTGAATTCACTTCTTATTTTTCTTCTTCTTCCACCAGAATCTGCATCAGAAGAAGACAGATATTCGTATTCTTCAGGTGGCATATTATCCAACTCATAAACATACTCCTCCTCCTTCTCCTTGAGCATCTTGACGAACACTTTGATATCATGCCTCAGCCCCTTGAGGCTGACCTCTAGATCGGAATCTGCAGATTGTGGAATACTAATATTTAGCTGATGGTAGAGATGGGATTCAACTGCATCTTCCAATTTCCAAACCGCCTCCTTGATTCGTTCGTCCAATGCGTTCACCTTCTTCCGGCTGTTTCCATAGCTGGTGGCGTCCAATCTTTTCAGAATTCCTTGCAAGGACTTGAGCTCCTCGCGTGCAAACTCTATGGCTTCTTGAGAGATGGGATCAACTGAAATATGAGGAGAAAATACAAGATTCTCCAATGCTCTCTGTAGAGAAATCACGGCCGCATAAGCCATCTCTCTCTCTCAAAGTCAACCACCAAAAGGAGAATGGTTATGGTTATGGTTATGGTTATGGTGGTGGTGAGAGGGTTCTGCTGCTGTACTGGATTCAAGTCGGTCAACGTCGATTATTTCTCCTAACATGTTCTACTTTTTGTTTAATACTCCCTTATTTTTATTTTTATTTTTTATAATAATAGTTTTAGCATGTCGTGTTAGCATTTTACACACATATTAAGAAAGAAAGCTTATAGGAGTATATTTTAATTAAATGCTAACTTACCGTTCATCCCAATTAAAAGAATTTATGAATACATAATGAAATTGAAGAATAAACAAGGACATATTTGACATTTAATGTCAAAACGACAAATGATTATTAAAAAAAGGAGGGAGTAATAATTAGCATAAGTAACGTACAATCGCACGTTAAATGAATAATTTTATATTTGCTAATTGCTATTGTCTATATTATATTAAAATTTTTGCAATGTCTCAAAATTTTACGCATGCTCATTAATAAGAAAATAAATAATAGTCAAATTGAGAAGAGTGCTCTCAACTTTTACGGGTACACTCCTGTCAGCCCGGACACATGGTGTGGGTGAATTTTAATTGATATTTTTATTCATTCTAATTGGCACTTTTATTTATAAGAATTGACACTTGATTTAATTGACACTTTTATTCATTCTAATTAACACTTTTACTCACAGAGATTAACACTTTTACTGAAGATAAGAAAGTGACCACATGGTGTGACCGGACTCATAGGAGTTTTTGCCAACTTTTATTATGTTATTCATCTTTGAAAATTATAAAAATTCTAGTAGGTAAAACAATATATATCTAAATTCGGTATCTAGAAGTTAACTTTTAATTCTACTATCTTGTGCATGTTATTTGTAAACGTCCTATGAGATTGTGGATGACTGGATGAGATTCTCTGTCTCAATTTCGGTGTATAGTTTTCAAATTAATTGTTTCACTATTTTATAATTTTAATCATAAGAATAAAAATTTATTATAACATTAAAATTATAATAATTAACATATATAACTAAAAAAATAAAAAAATTTAAAATTTACATACTCTAATATTGAATTTATCTCCCTTATTTTAACTAATAAAACTCGAATTCTGGATTCTTACATTTTACATAACTTGACGTGCCTATTTTAATCCAAAAATTAAGTATTAAACGTTAGATAATGTTCTAATTATCATGTATTTATATGTTATAATAATTATGACATGATATTTATTTATTTATTTTTATCAATTTTATTAGAAGTGAGATTATAGTAGAATCGAGGATATTATAGTGTACGAATCATAATCCTTCATCTAGGATAGGAGGATAAAAAATTGTTTTAACTTTTGTAAGAAATTGCAATTTCATTACATGTGCAATTACGCAGTACGTTTATGTTCATTTAGTACTGTTTACCCAGTAAGTGGTAAACGAATAATGTCAATTTGTAACTGCATTACGCAGTACGTTTATATTCTTTTAATACTGTTTATCAGTAAGTGGTAAGTGATAAATTGATAATATCAAATTGTAACAGTATTACCCAGTACGTTTATATTCTTTTAGTACTGTTTACCAGGCGGGTCGGGCCGGGCCGGGCAGGCCAGGACAAAGAGGGCCGGGTCAAGTCGGGTCGGGCTGAGCTGCTACTTTACCAGCCAGCCCTAGAGAAGAGGGAAAGATATTTTTGTCCTACAAAGCAAAAATTGAATATTTTTGTATAAATTATATTCCAAAGCTAAAATTGATTTTACAAAGTGAAATTGGGTAAAAAGTTATATTATCTCTACAAGTAATCTATAGAATTTTTATTTTAAATAAAATAATATATAAATACTAGTATAAATAAACAAGCGTATCCTTGCCAATCTCACTATAATTTAAATATTTATATAATCGTATCCTAGTCGTATAATTTAGATCTCCAGTAAATGATGATGGGCCTTAAGTTGGATAATTGGGTCATAAGTATCAGGTTCAAACATGTAGGTTGTTTTTAAACTTATTTCGACTATAGAATACTAATATGGTAATTTATAACTTTTTACAATTGTATTTCGGTCTATACAAAATACTTCATTTGTTGTACTTTACTTGAGCTATTCAATTATTATAATAGAATCAGATTACTAAAAGTAGACTCAAGTAGGGTAGAACAGAGGGAGTAGTAATTAAATGTCTAAACTATCAACATTTACTGTAATTATTATTAAAGAGCCCTAATTTATTATAATCCACACTTAAAGGTGAGAAAACAAAAAAAACAAAAAAACACGTCAAATTCGGCAGGACGGAGAAAGAATATATTTGTAAAGTTACATCTTAAAACGGAAAGAGTTCAATTATGATTGACAGATGAAAAAGAAAAGTGTCCATAAATCATATACGATGGAAGTATTTGATACGAATCGGGGTATACTTTTCTACAAATTCAATCAAACAACAAGCAAATAATAATATTTATATAAAAAAACCTTTCCAAACATGATTTTAAAATCGTGGAATATCTATGTTTATCATACAGCTACAAAAGTTCTCCAACAAATTCAATCGACAAAAATTGCTAAATCCATGGATAATGCAGCAAGCTAGACCATCTTCAACAACACATACTTGATATCAAGTAGCTTTTGGACACTAATTGCTGCTGATTGCTAGCTAGCTCCTATGAATTATATAGATATTCAAATAAAATTTCATGACATATATTTAATTATGCTAATAGTATGAGGCAAATCTTGAAGAATCATTTGAGTTCTCATCATCCTCCCATGAAGAGTGAACATGAACCTTATGGGGGGTTTGAGAATGAGACTCTGATCTCGATCTCAATTCTTTTGCGAAAGTCGCAGCCAAAGGACTGCAATCTGTCATTAGAATCGAAATAGGATAGCCCACATCAGGTTCCCACGGGATATGTTTTAACTTGTAGCAGCTAAGTAAGTTGAACACTCTAAGACCAAATAATCCTCCGACTTGCACTTCAAAATGCACTAGATCAGTTGATTCAATTATAAGGGTTTTGAGGGCTCGGAACTCGCCGTATCTGACTACCCACTCGGGCCCTCGAAAGGCATAGCATCGCAATTTGAGCACTTTAAGATTCGGCAATGCACCAACTACACTCATACACTCCCAGGGATAGCCCAACCCACTCAAATGCAACTTTCCAAGGCTTGACACGAACATCGATAGAGGAGGGGCGATCATTTCGTTCCTCTTCGACATGATAGGATTCACGACGACACACTTAAGCGAGGTTAGTTTACGCAAGGCATGAATGTTGCTCAAACAATAATCCAAGGCCTCCATATCATCATCACCAAGGGCGGAGCCAGAAATCGTCAATGGGATGGGCTGAAAAATAAATTTTTCGATATATAGAGTATTAAATTTTAATATATATATATATATATATATATATATATATATATATATATATATATATATATATATATATATAATATTTCAATAGTTGAATTATATAGCAATAAATTAATAATTATCATACATGACAATAAACATAATTAATTATCTATTGATATTGCACATAGAAATATACGAAATTAATTCATAGAAACACTGATTTGTTTTATACTAGCATCTTCTAGGAAAAGACTAAACAAAAGTAACAATTATTCATATATGTATATGAGAAGGACGAGTGGAGGAAGCCCATTACGATGCTGAACGGCAAGAACATGTTTCCTCTCACAATCTTATCCAAAGAATTATTTGTTTTGGGTTTTTCAAATTAATTTGGGCTGGGCTAATATTATATTAAGGTATGGATAATACATACATATAAGAGTTTGTTTTGGGCTTGCACTGGGCTTCAGCCCAGTGTAGCCCCAATGTAGATCCGCCCATGATCATCACCATCGGGTCGTGATTCAATTAGAACCCCTAACTTTGCTAGATTGGGGAGTCGTTCAAGAACCTACTGAGTGCAAGTCTCAGTACCCACACCTGTAAGTATGAAGAGTGTTTCCAAGGACGAAGAAGAATGAGGAGGATATGGCAAATTCCACCCCTCCATTTCGATGTGTTGGAGTTGTTTTATGTCCCATATCTCTACGGGAACATACGGCGTCGCTCCAGAGAATCTGATCATCTCGTTTCTAAAGATAATCAAGAACTGAAGGTCCCAAAGCCTGGATATGGAAGGTGGGAGCGCAGTGTTACAAGTGAGTGCAAGGTACTTTAAGTAGACTAGCTTCAACACTTGTTCGGGGAATTCATAGAAGCGGAGATAAAGAACATCGAGCAGCCTGAGCAGCCTCAGTCCGAAGCAAATTGGTACTGGATATGGATGATAGGTACCGTAACAGAGGAGAGAGCGTGCAGAAGAAGCGCAAGCTTCTTCTGCTGAATCAAGCACATCTTTCATGGCAAACAGTAAGTTGTTGTGGAAACTCAATCTACGCTGTCCTTTGATACTGAGTTGTTGAAAACCATCATCGCGTCTAGTTAGAACACTAAAAAACTTGCTAACGGTGGCTTCTCTACGGCAGAGGTGCCAGAAACAGGAGTGGAGGCGACAAGTTTTCATATTATCGTTAGTGTAGTAGGCGCTACTTGTTTTGCATACCATAGCAACACTATGATCGATGAGCTCTGCCAAATATGCATAGAAACAACCTTCCACTTTTGGATCGAGAAACCCCTCACTTGCCCAAAAGCAGAAGAGCTTGGTTCGTCGGATCTCACCGTATTGAGGGAAAACACCCATGTGCAGAAAGCAAGGTTTTAAATGCTGAGGTAAGTACTCGTAGCTAGGAAGTAGTACCTCGTATAGCTAGTCGTACGCCGCCGTGAATATTGGATGGTTTGCCTTCTCAGCTACCTCCTCCCAGAACTCCGCCGTCATCTCCGCTTCCGACAGGAGGGCGGCCACAGCGAGGATCATGAGGGGAAGACCGTCGCATTTCTCTGCAATCTTTTTACCTGCTTTGATGAATTCCACTGGGCATTCTCCCTCTTCTTCTTCTTCTTCAAACAGTAGTACCCTTTGACGAAGAAGATCCCAGCTTTGGTCTCTGTCCAGCAGCTCTACTTCACATCTCGCTCCGGACCAACTGTTATCAGCCTCATCACCCACATATCCTAACCTAGTGGTGAGCAACACCAGATTTCTTCCACGGCCGTAGTCTGGGAATAAAATACGCAATTCATCCCAAACCAGAGTATCCCACACGTCATCCAACACCACCAAGCATCTCTTCTTAGCCTTGAAGATTCCCCTCAATAAGTAGTCTACACTTCTCTCCCCAATCTTTCGATCCACGCTAGCTGGATCCAGTTGATTGAGAATGTCTCGCTTGATTGTACGGATTTTTCGTGGCTTCCTCCCTACTCTCACCCACGCTCGGCAATCCATCTCCAACTCGGGATCGTTGAAAAATTCCCTGGCAACAGCCTTCTTTCCGATTCCGGCCATCCCGAAAACCGGTACGACGTGGACCGGCCTTGAGAAATCCATCTTTGTTCTGATCGCTTCCAATAACATATCAGATGAGGATCCCACCATCTTGAATTTCCTTCTTCTTCCACCGGAATCTGCATCTGCATCTGCATCAGAAGGAGGTGGTTCTTCTTCTTCTTCTTCTTCTTCAGGTGACATATCATCCAATTCGGAAATGTACTCCTCCTCCTTCTCCTTGAGCATCTCCACGAACCGATCGATGTCATGCCTCAGCACATGATGCAGGGTGACCTTTACATCTCGGATCTTATCAGGATCCGATTGCACCTGGCGCGCCATCTGTTTGTACACAAGGGAATCGACTTCATCTTGGATTTTATAAACTGCGTCTTTGATTTCTGCATCCAATGCATTCACCTTCTTCCGGCTGCTGCCCTTGCTGGTGGCGTCCAATCTTCTCAGAACTTTTTTCAAGATCCTGAGCTCATCGCGTGCAATATCTATGGTAAGAAACTGAAATACGAGTAAATAGAAGAATATCAAAAGTATACTGTAGAGAAAGCACGGCCGCATAAGCCATCTCTCTCTCTCTCTCTCTCTCTCGCTCTCTCAAAGTCGACCCAAAGTAGAATGAGAATGGTTATGGACTATGGGCTAAGTAAACCCATTTATTAAAAGTATCTTCATTCTTCAGGATAGCGATAAGTAGTTGCACAGCAAAAACACAACACACAAGGAGCCGATAAACCTATCTACAGCCACTGATAATGAACAATCTCAAATACAATATTTCACCTTCACATCAAAAGCAAAACCTACCTAGAAGGTTTCACATACTACCCAATCTCGAAGAAATGGAGAAACCCAACCTCTACAGCTACATACAAAGAGACAACAATTATGTACGGTCACATCAGTAAATAAATATATGGAGAGCACATCTTAGTTAGAAACGTTTGCCAAACATAATGCTCATCCAAGCTTGCACGTGGATTCCGGTTTCCTCCTCCCGGATGTTAATATAGTGGTTCAATTTTTTATTCTGGCACTTATTTTGCTTTTGCAGGCTTCTACAGTAAACTTGCCCCCTCCCCCAGCCACCGTACCCCCAAACCCACCTTTTCACCCCCACTTCAAAAATGCAATAAATATTTTTGAGCTTATAAAGTTATACTCTAATTACGGAAATTTTCTAGTATAATATTTAGTGTCTAGTTAGTAATTAAATTTAGACTAGAATTAAATACTGACGTTGACAAAACCTGCAAGGTGGTATAATTGCAATATTTTTTGTGTTAATAATAATAATAATAATAATCTCTCCGTCCCTCTATATTAGTTGCATTTATTTTCGGCATAGTATTTTGAGAGAACTTGTTTAAATATAAAATGTATTGTTTAACATTTTAATACATATTTCATTGTTTTCAAAGTAGAACATCATAGATTCATAAAACATATTGATGATTGATCTTAAATAAAAGACCGTATTGAGACCTTTAATTTGATATAAAAATTATAAATGTCGAAAAAAATGAGAAATGTATGATAACTCAAAATTTTATAACTTAAATTATATTGAAGTACGTACGTAGTTAGTGTAAATAAAAGGTGGATAAATATTTTCATTCAAAAAAATGAGACTAATAAATGGGACATCCCAATTTGGTAAATGAGACTAATATAAAGGGACGGAAATAATAATAATAATAATAATAATAATAATAATTATTATTATTATTACTACTTCCCTTAGTCTCACTTCCGTAGTCCTGTTGTTTTTCGACACGGGATTTTAGAAGAGTGTGTTTAACGATGAAATGTATTGTTTGATATGTTAATGCAAATTTTATTATTTTAAAATAGAGCTTCGTAGATGCATGAAAACATATTGATGTTTGATCTTAGTGGATAAGTGGATAAGTGATGATAAAATGAAATTTCACTTGATTAGTCACTAATCGAGTTGAACTGGTTGAAATCTTTGGATAATTAGTGAAACGGGAAGTAAAATAGTTGAAGAGTCGATCCTGAATTAGTGGATTAGAAATAATAAAATGGATGTTCAATTGCTTAGTCAAGAATCGAGTTGAATCGGGTGAAATCATTAAATAATTAATGAAACGAGAAATCAATTAGTCGAAGGCTCGTTCCCGTATTAGTAAACTAGTGATAGTAAAATGGACTTTCACTTAATCTAGTAGTGACAATTACGTCACCCATGGGAATTCATCTAGGACTAAGAAATATATATAAAAAATAAACTAGTATATTTCTAAACTATATTTTAAAATAAACTAATATTTTAGCAACTTTTAGAACACCGTCCAACTAGAACTAAATTGATTTATATGTAAAAGATATTATAAATAATTAAAACTACAATCCTAATATTTTTAGAAAATTACAAAAAATGGGAAAACGATGATTGAGCCTCATCAAAACCTCTTAAATGAGTAGGAAAAAGAGTACTCATCCCGAATTATTTCTAAATTACAATGATAAAATTAATGTATCTTTAGTTATTTTATTTTATTTTATTTTTTTAACTTTTTTTTTTTCCAGTCTTAGTACTAACTTATGTTCTCATCCTTTGTAATTTAGGTTTTGTATTTGGTTTGGCAATTGGCAATCTTATGTAATTTGCTGATTAATGTTAGATTTTTTTGGTTATTTTATATCATTAATATTTTTTTAAGTATATGTCAAATTCAATTGTAAGAGAAATAAAAAGTTAAATTTGAGCTCTCTTTTATTTTAGTGGACTTCATGTTTCAAGAATTATCTAAAGATCACAACCGATTCGATTCGATTAGCGACTAAGCAGGTGAAATCACTTTTTATTTTATTAATCCACTAATCCAGAATCGACTCTTCGACTTGGACTTCACGTTTTAGGAATTGTATGAGGATCTCCGCCGATTCGACTCAATTAGTGACTAATAAAGTAAAATCACTTTTCATTTTCAGTAATTCACTGATCCGGGATTGACTTTTCTAATATTCGACTTCACGTTTCCCTAATTATCCGAGGTTCTCCACCGATTTAACTCGATTAGTGACTAATCAAGTGAAATCTCTTTTTTATTTTTACTAATCCACTAATCTTGGATCGACTCTTCGATTAGTGGACTTCATGTTTCACTAATTATCCGAGGTTCTCCAGCGATTCAACTCATTTAATGACTAATCAAGTGAAGTTCCTTTTTTTATTTTTACTAATCTATTAATCTAGGATCAATTCTTGGATTAGTACGTTTCACTAATTATTCGAGGTTCTCCAACGATTCGACTCGATTAGTGACTAATCAAGTGAAATCAATTTCATTTTCACTAATCTACTAATCTCGAATCGACACTTTGACTAGTAGACTTTACGTTTCACAAATTAACCAAGGATCTCGGTGCCGATTCAACTCAATTAGTGCTAATCAAGAAAATTATTTTTTTTGTTTTCACCAACCTACTAATCCGGAATCGGCTCTTCTTAAGATATTGTCATATTGATCTTACAAACTTTGGACCCCATGAATTTGCGACCGGTTCGAATCTCTAATCAAGTGGGATGGAGCACGGAGGGGAGTATGTGTTATTTTCAATAATTATGTAATTTTTTTTTTCACCAAAAAAGAATTTCTGAGTTCTAATGTCATATGGGCCCTCAAAGTTTTTTAAATTTATGAATTAATACGGTGCAGTGCACATGCTATATTTTTATTTTATGTCATATTATAACTCGTTTTGAATGATTGTCATGTTTTCATGATTTAATTACTCTTTGATAATTATATAAAAATACATGATCATTTATTTTTATTTTATAGATCAAATTATGGATTCGGATCCAAACCCGTAAACCTGCGGATCCATTAAATTTGGGCTTGAAACTTATTTTTTTAAAGTCGTCTATCTGGACTGATTGAAGTAGTGTACTCCTATTATGTATTAAAATAAAATTTGAGTCTCTCTGGCTTTCTTGGTATAATGGACTGGAATGAAATTGAATGGAAGTAGAAATCATGTAGAAGAAATCATGTAGAAATGTATACATGATTTCTAACTTTATTCCATTCCATCATACCAAGCATCTCTAGTGTAGAACTATATAACAAATTGACTTTTATTTATGTTGATATACGTCCGAAAATGGAGATGCGCATTTTTTGCAGGCGAACGAAATTACGAAAGGAAATTATATATGTTTATCGTGAACATAATTAATACATAATATACACATTAATTTTAAATATACTATAAATATTAATACACATAAATATTAAATTTAACATTATGTATACGTGTTAACGTGTAATACATAAATTAAACGTATTGTATAGTAAAATATTAATACACAATGGAATTTCCTTAATTATTATTATTACAAACATAATTTAACCAAATACCATATGATAATAATAAAATAATAATACAGAAAAAGAAAAAAAAGAAGAAAAAAGGAGAGAAGATAAAGAAAGAGGGCGAGGGGGGTAGCTACTATCATTCGATGGTGGTGGTGGGCTAGATGGACCCCACCAAAAAGCAATACCACACAGTAAATAAAAGGAAAACAGCTTGGTTTTGTCAGCAAAAGGAAGTGTGGGAGCTTGTGGCCCCAGATGAGACGTGAAGCGTTGGATTATTGTTATACTTGGCAAACGTTTCCAACTAAGCATGTCCCCACAGATTATATCATTCGGCAGTCACTACAAAGGTCACATCGTCAAATTGAATGCCAAGTGTCTATCAAAAGGAATCCTTTTCACCTTTATTTATCCGTCCTCATCCGGTCATCCCTATCGTTTATTTGCTCATAGTAAGTTTTTCTTTACCTACTTTTGGTTGCATCCTTTGTACACCGCCATTTCCACCTACAGCTTCTTTGCTAGTGCTCTCTTTTCTGCGAGCATTTGAGAGTGGAGATATCAATTTGTTACAGAAGAAAACAATACATTTCCTCTCGAAGAAACTGTGGGAGAGCAAATCATTCTGCCACAATCACAGATTACCCAACTAACCTACAAATAAGTCACATCATCTCTACTCAAACTTGGCATAAATTTACACATCTTTCCCCCTCTTGCTAGTTTCCTCAAGTGACATCTTACCAAAAAAAAAAGAAAAAAAGAACTAAAAAAAAAAATTAAAATGCTGAATATATATCACTTGTGTGTCTCTTGAATGTTTCTTGGAGCTTCACTGCTCGAGCCCGAGGGTCCACGGCCATACTCACTGGTCAAGCCACTGTAGTCACTTACTGTTGTGTGTTCGACGCTGTCTAATGCCATCTTCCTGAACTTTATCAGATCCTCTCTGTATTGTGTGGTATCGTACAATGAGTCACAGTCTGAGCTGCCATGGGAATCGCCTAAAATGTTATGTCTAGGTCGAACGCCCTCGATCAACATCTAGAGGGAGGTTTCCTTCCAATGCTCGGATTATCTGCATCGAGACAAGTTCAGAAGATGATTGGAAAGTATACATTCAGCTGTTGAAAATGAGGTTTTCCGGTGATTCAAGTGTGCAGTGAATGGTAGTGAATGATAATGGAAATGAAAGAGTAGTAGCACATAAAATAGATATACCTGACTCATTTTTGGCCTTCGTCGAGCCAATGACGCGCACAGACAGAAGCACAAGCTACCATCCGAGACATCTCAACACTGTCGTAATCTTTCTGCAACTTTGGATCAGCTACACAATCGAAGTTGTTATTCTCCAGAGCTTGCGAAAGCATAGGCCTCGCCTGTATTAAATAAGACAAAATTAATCATCTGAAGCGATAAGCATTGCCAAAGTTCCTATCCAGAATTAGGCCAAGAAAAGGAAAATGAAGAAAGAGCATGGCTTGTATTTAGGAAATTTTTTCAATCTGCTTCGACTCTCACTTGACTTTCGAGGAATTTACAATCACCAAGCTTTTATAAATTATATTTCAGTCCTTTAAGCTTCTCTTGCACTTGATATGCATACTCAAGCATATAGCTTGTAAAAGAGCTCAAAACAACTCCACTGAATGAACTTAAAAAGAAAAGGTGCAATGGAAGAGAAAATACACGTGCTTCCTCATAATCTATCTCCAATGAAGTACAATGGTAAGATTGAAGAGAAGCTCACCCAATCAATGATATAATCATCAAGGTAGTTTTGAGATCTATCAATCGGCCTGCGTCCAGTAATTAACTCCAAAAGCACAACACCAAATGAGAAGACATCTGACTTATCTGTTAGCTTTCCGGTAAGGGCATATTCTGGAGCTAAATAACTGCAAATGCATCAAATAAGCTTCTACAATATGGCATAAGATAAATTGAGATAAAGGATTCACTAAATTTCCTTTCAAAATTTAGCAGCAGCGCAGGCACTGCATCCACTAATGCACTAAGTGTGTCATTTTATATGAAATGGAAGGAGTACGAGAAAGTAAAAGATTCTCTAATGCACTCACTAGAGAAATAACTGCCGCATAAGCCATCTCTCTCTCTCTCTCAAAGTCAATGAGCATGGTTATGGTGGTGATGAGAGGATTCTGCTGCTATACTGGATTCAAGCATTCAAGCATTCAAGCAGATCAACGTCTATTATTTCTTCTACCAAATAATCTATTATTATTATTATTATTACTATTATAAAAGAGCTCATTCTTACAAAATTGGCTTTCCCCAATATATCCTATTATATACTCCCTTCGTTTTCTCTGATTTGGCCTGTTTCGCTTTCATAAAATAGGCAAAGTCAGAGAAAACGGAGGGAGTATTCATTATAAGGGACAATAATATAATTAATATTAAACATATAATAAAAGTAATTATTAATTACTTTAAAGTTATATTTATATAAAAATTGTTGTGGGATTATAACTCTTTTAAATATTAAATTATTTAATTTGCTGCAGATTCTCTTCATAGTAGTACTTCGTTAAGAAATGCTACTATATCTTTCATACTACCTCCATCCCATTTATTTAGACCTATTTGCTTTATGCACGTATTTCCACCGAAACCTAGTACGGGTTTTAAAACATATTTTTGTAGTATCGTTTTTTTTACGGGATACTATGAGTGTCATAGTATCCCGTAAAAAAAACGATACTACAAAATTATATTTTAAAACCCGTACTAGGTTTCGGTGGAAATACGTGCCAAATAGTAAATAGGTCTAAATAAATGGGATGGAGGTAGTATATAAGTTAGAACGTGTATCATACAGTAAAGTAATCAGGTATTTTTATATATTTGATTATTATTATCTTCTATCATTTTATTTAGAAGATATAAGAAAACAAACACACGTTTTCCCCTTAAATTAAAGGAGCGAAGCACAATTTATATTATGGTGAATATATTGTACACCTACATAAATAAGTGGAAAGTTCTAACATAGTTGGAAATTGGAATCCAACAATTACTTTAATTACATTTTTTATTCTATTTAATTAAGCTTAACGTACGTATCGAATGAAGATAATGTGTTTCCCCCAACGTTTGTTTGGTTAATTCTAAGGGGAAAAAGTGTTTCCCCCAACAGTTTCATTATATCATGATTGGAAATTTTATAATTTTAATACTGTATTGAAAAACATAAGAGCAGAAAACTTCACCTATTTTTTTTTTTTATATATTTTAAATTAAAAAAAAATACTCACAATACAATTTTTTTTACCAAAAACGCTCATTTTCTTTATATATTATTGGTTCAACAATGTGCATATTGAGTATGGCTACAATGGACAGTTTAATGGTATTTTGTAATCTAAAATTCATATCATGAGTAACCAACACTAATGGTATTTTGTAATCTAAAATTCATATCATGAGTAACCAACACGGGCTCAATCATCAATTCCCTTCATAATATAAAACTTCTAATAAAAAAATTGATCAGTCGGACCTATAAAACGTATATTAACATAAAATAAAAATTACTTATATTATAGATATAGTTAAATCGATATGCTTGCAACCTCTTGAATATGATACTTATTCAAGATTATTAGAGTTCTCCCAACACGTCGGGATCGGTCCGCCCTCCGGCGTGAGCGATCCCAGGACCAATCCCGGGCGAGCGTTGGGAGCCGGCGGATCGGAAGCTCGGGTGCGCTCGAGCGCGTGGAGATCGGTCTCTCGGCTGACGTCAGCCCCTATTAGTAGTATTATTATTTATTTTTTTATTTTAAAGCAAAAAATCGATTTTAGGAATTATTAAAAATAAATAAATAAAATTTAATTCTTCATAGCCGTTGGAGTAGCAACGGCTACTTCCAATTAATCACCTTATAAATTCTTCTTCTTCACACCTCTATTCCCTTTCTTCCTCATTGTCATGACCGCGCTTTGCTAATTAATAGCTTAGCTCGGTAATTCGTGACTTAAGGAAATAATACAAAGATTAAGAAATAAATGACAAAAGAGAATTAATAACTTGACTCGATCATGTCAAAAGAAGTTTAGAAACCAAACAAGTTGTACGAAGTGCAATGATGACGTCATCAATCTAACTTAAGATACAACCAAATCGAATAACATTTGAATAGCACAGCGGAAATGGATGCATGTATGAAGACATGCACCACCAAGAGACTTCGACTTCCTAAGCTCGACAAAAGCTCCCCCGGCCACTTCACTCCAATTCGCTCAACCTGCACATGGAAAAATATGTATAGGGCTGAGTACTCTAGGTACCCAGTGGACACGTTGTCAAAATATTTTCTTTAATTGTCAGTCATGCAAGAGTAACACATAGGGTTTTATTAAAAGGCTTATGCGTACTTAAAACACTTGTGATACTTAAAAGTGACTGTGCAGTCTATGTTCTTGAGTAATCAGCCATATCCAAACTTACTTGCATCCGGGAAGTTGTACACCTTCCACAGACACTAGACCGGCACACCTTCGCTAAGGTGGCCTGCCACTGTGTGCACGTTAATCCAAGTAAGATCGCTATCTTACAAGGATCCGAATTCGATTCTTATAAAGTTTGGCAAAGCCAAAACAGACAAGCATCATACATAAACTTGAAAACTTTATGGTATGACAATTCTTTAAAAGAACTAACTTCAGCTAATAAAACTCTTTTTATTTTAGAAAGCCCACCTTTTTGGAAGCAATCAAGCAAGCAAGCAAATACTCCTTGGTTATCCTCGCCACCTTGTCCTTGTAGCTAGTAACCTATTCATGTATAGTACATCAATACTAGCTCACAACTTTATATTTATATACTATACTTGTGCTTATGCTTATACTTATCATCTTTCTCATACTTAACTTCTTATTAACTTAATGTCTTATCTTATCTTAATTCTTTACCCTCATATTCTCACACCTTATCAAATTAAGGCGTAAAATGGATAATAGGAAGCTAAGGAACATTAGGGATGAGGGTCCAAGTTCAATTCATGAACTAGGAACACATGTGTCTATACTTAGCCAATTGGCAGACTTTACGTGTTTCGAAGAATTAATTATAGAGGCTTCAATTGATAATTCTGAAATGATCTTGAACCATAGAGTGGAACACAAGACTTATATTCTTGACATGAGAACTGATTCAGTGCAATGGAATAGGTCAAGTGGTCACAACACCTCAACTCTTAAGGCTCAATACATATCATGACTCGAAGGTTGGGGTTCAATGAGTGTCATGTATATAACTTTAGCAAATGAACTTTCATTCGAAGACTTGAGACATGGGTACAAGGCTAATACCATCATCTTTCAATTGATGGTTAGTTGGACTTCTTGAAATTAAACGGGCCATGAGATGTTCATTATTCTTTGGTACTCGATGAACAACAACACAATCAAGAGCAATCTTGGTAGAAAGATCGAAGCTCATACTCATGAAGTTGAAACAGAGCAATGACCATGGATACTTGGAACTAAAGCATATGGTTTGTATCGATATGAATTTCATGATCTTAGCTCGAGTGAGTTGAGAGATATTAATCCATCAATAAGAAACATGATTCAGGACCCAAATTAGGAAACAATGCTAACATGGGTAACTCGTGCCAGAATATCTCACTCGATTCTTGATGGTTTGAAGTGGATGAGCTACTAGCAGAGCCCCAAGACATCAAGGAACATTTTAATGCTCACACTTCACAGATTCACGTAGCAGAACATGTTCAAAAAGAATGATCAAAATCATTGGTGAACAGCTTTTCATACTTAGAAAAATTTGAGCAAGGAATTGGCTAATTAGCTATGAAGTTTGGGCTAAGATATCTTGCTCGATACTTGACCATTTTGGACATACAAAATATCAGGGGATAGCTCATAAGATAAGGAACAATCTCATGCTTTTAGATTATAAATTCAAGCAAGGAAACAGGTTCATAAGAAAAGGCCAAAACCGTTGAGACAAGTTTTTCCATAGAATATTTTTGGCAGACTTTAGGTTGACCAAAAGGGTAACTTCGAGCCATCATAACTTGCTCATTTCATAACCAAATGGAACGTGTGAGCTATCTAAATTGAAGTTCAGACAACGAAATACAACTTTTATTTTATACCGGAATGAATTCAGATATGGGAAGACTTTCAAAATCGAGGATCAAATCTGTTGTAGGGACGGCTTTCCGGAAAATGGCTGGTTTGTGCTCGAACTTTCAAAAATCATAATTAATTCATACGAACTCGGATCGGGGTGATTCAAAAGGATATGGAAATCTGGAAATATATTCTACAACTTTCATTTAAGACTCGAAATGAGATAAGGTCGGGAAAAGGTTCGAAATCGTTGAACAACACCGAACAGAATACGCACACCACTTGTTCGATAAAATGTTACTTCAAAATCGTGAAGAATGCTTATGAGTTCGACTCCAACATATCTTAAAGCACCATTTGAGCATGAAAACGTGAAGGATACATGAAGACCAGGCTTATACAGAGGCTGGACGAGTTCTAACTCAAGGATTCATGGAGGGATTTCAACAATTAATACATAGATGATCACCACTTTCTACGTAGAGCACAAATATAGAAGAATCGGACACATGCATCAACTTCTCTCTCTAAGACTGAATCCATATCATCTTATCTAACTTGAATCCTCATCTACTACACGAAATCAGCCTTAATTCGGTATGGAGAGAAGAATTTACCGAATAAAAGAGGAAGAAGTTCGAGTGTTGTACTCCGGCGAAGAAGTCGACCTCTGCATGTCCTACTTGCAGCAGCTTGATGATGGATTGGACTTCATATTCGTGATCTACAGGTTTGATTATATGGGGTTACAAGGTTTGAGGCTTATCGGAGAAGAGATGATGAATTCCGGCGGTGGTTATGGAGGTTCGGCGGTGGTGTTGATGGTTGGAGAAGAAGAAGTTTGAGAGCTTCTCACTCTTGTTTCTTAGAGTGAGAAAGTGGTGGGGGAGGAATGATGTCACAAGGGAGGATTGATGCTACTTATTATTGCTCTCCCTCTCTCTTTCTCTCTCTCGCCACGTGGCGCATACACACACTACACACATGTCTTATTTTTTTTTTCTCTTTCTTCTCCACGATTAAATAAATACTACCTCCATCCCATTACATTAGTCCTCTTTGCTTTTGATTGTTCGGCACGTTTTTCCACCGAAACCTAATACGAGTTTTAAAATATAATTTTGACGTATTCATTTTTTCACGGGGTACTATCATAGCTAAATAAATAATTCCTCATGCAAATTTTATAAATTCCAACACTTCTACGAATAAAAAAAATTCGCCTTCCACATTATCGGAAATAATTATGCTAGAATAATTTATATACTAAATATTATCCCTTAGCTAATATTTCATTAAATAATATCTCATTCGATAATTCTTAGGCTAGAAATTATAAAATAGCTAGTTCGCTATTCATTAAATATATTGTAGCTCGAAAATAATTAATAAAAATCAAATAGTTCAATTTTTCTGAATGGATTTTTCACGGCTGTTACACTTATATTTCTCAAGCAAATTTTATAAATTCTACATCAAATTCAAGCAAAAATAAAATAGCGGATCTCATGGAGAACGAATTCAACGCATGGTTAGGAAATTACGCCGCCAACTACTGCCCGCTGCTGCCGCCGCCGCCGCCAACAAATTCAAAGGATCCTCCGACTCCAACTCCGGGGCTCGGTTTTGGTGCATTTGCCAACTTTCAGGCACCATTCATGGGATATTCTGGCGAAGGGTAGCAACCATACTCTACACCGGATAGTCAACGTTTTAGTCGATTCGGAACCCCTCCCACCAATTCCGGCGAAACTCGCTTTGCAACGCAAGGTTTGGAGTCCATGAATCTCGCCGCCTCCTTCGAGAGTGTCTCCAATATTCATGCCCCGTCACTGTCGAAAGAAAAGGGGAAGGTGAAAGTGAAACCAAAAGCTAAAGTGAAGCCGAAGGGGATGGCCAACGAAGATGACACCGACGACACTCCTACAAATTGAAGAGCTTGATTTGGATTTAGATTTTTTTTTTAATTTAGATGTTTTTTAAATTTTATGTAATGTCTAGTATTTGATTTCACTAAATAAATTGGTTTAGAGTTAAATCGAAATCGAAAACGAAACCAAAATCGAAATATAAATTTAAGTTTCAAAAATATTTAAAAGTAAAAAAAGGAATATATATATAAAAATAATAATAATAAAAATCAGAGAGATCGCGTGCATTGGGGCAGTTTTTGGGTGTGAGATCTCTACCACTGAAAAATAGGAGAGATTCCACAATATGAGATCGACATTGGGGTTGCTCTTAGAATTCATCATTAAATGACTAACATAATGCCATTAACTATTAACAAATAAATAAGTTATATTCAAAATTATGAACTAAACCAACATAACAACCCAACTAGTCAGAAAAAAAAAAAGAAAAAAAAAGTAGATTATGGTTGAGAATTTCTGGCATGTAAAAAGATAGTACTAACTAATTTTGATTGAAAATAGCCCAAGCCTAGTAAAATTGAAGCCTGGTGAGTTGGCTAGATAAACCGATTTTTTTTAGTACAACAATCACGCTCCCAAAACGACTCTAACAATGACATGTTGGCTGTAGCCTGTAGGAGAATGTTGACCACTACGCACTCATCTATGATTGTTAAACTTCATTATTTTGGTATTTTATGTGATAATTGGAATCATCTTTTTCGCTTAATTAGTTTTTAGTCATGATATTTAATTAAAAAAAATCATGACATGAAAATTGAAATATAGATAAACATATAAAAGAAACATAACATATTTTTGTGTCCAATATGATGTCAATTGTTTTTAATTAAAACAAGGTGAACATATTTTTATTACAATAATCTGATAATTACATGATTCTATACATAAGATTTTTACCCGGTTTCAAAAAAAAAGAAAAAATTACCCAAAACCTTTGTGGCCCAACATGCTAGCTTTGACATCTAACGCCCCCAATTTTCATAAATAAAGAAATTGGTTTGTTAAGAAGAAAACTCCATTTATTAATTAAAATAAAACAACATAAGTCTTGAAAAACCCAATAAAAATAATAGAACTAGCAAAGCGGAAGTCTTAACTACGAAAAATAACATTATTCAGCTATAAATCTTGCTTATTAATAATTAATTGGGGTGAGTAATATAAACTCAGTATTATAAGAATTACTACAAAAGAATATATGTAAACATGTTCTTCTTCTTATTCTCATTTTTACGTCCGTAGACGAACTTCCTTTATTTTACGTCCGAAGACAACACTTTCTTTATTTTACGTCCGAAGACGAAACTTTCTTTATTTTATGTCCGAAGACGACACTTCCTTTATTTTACGTCCGAAGACGACACTTCTTTATTCTCATTAAAGCTGTATATCACACATATCAATTGAGCAAAACGTATAATAAGGATAAATACGAAAATGTAACTTTTTCCCCCACCTTAGCCTTTCTTTGACTTGACTGCTTGAAAACCTTGAACCTGCAATTAAACTGTTAAGTCCTACGCGCCTCGCCTAAGAAAATAATTTTAATCTTAATTACTAAATTTATAGAAAAGAAACCGAAAATTAATAGAAATACTACATGCTAACAGTTTAACAAATCTTAAAAGGAAATGCATGCTAATTACGTAAAACACTGCACTTTGATTGATATACAATCACACGAATAAAAATATGAAAAATTATATAAAAGCTATCTGCCTAATTAATTATTCAAATGGGAAAAACTTACATGCATTTACGTATATATATACGTACATAAATATGAAATCATTAAATACGTAGTTAAGTAAATAATGATAATAATATATGAATTGAGATGCACATATTATATAATAATTAATGCTAACATACTATATTTATATATATTCAATTGCATGTGAGGAGATGAAGAAAAAAAATAATAATAATTAAGAATCCTGTATCAAACAACTAATCTCTAATGCATCAATTCTTGTCGCCAATTGGCAGAAGAGGAAAAATATGAATTGATTGGTTAACCTTCGATCGACACGTAACGGAAACAATTTAATAAACCACATAACATGGAAAGGAGAATGGAGACGAAGGAAGACAATTGCGACAACAGAAGAAAGAAATATACCTGTAACTCTATTAACTCTCTAGCTTTTCTGAATGGAGAAAATATAAGATAGGAGAGCTTTATTTATACTAGTTGGTAGGCGCTAATTATGCTAGGAGATTGGATAGACTTTAGAGTTTTAAGGAAAGAAATAAACTTGCAGATTTTTAGCAACAGAGTTTAGGAAGAATTTTCGAATCATTTATCATGGAGGAGAAGATTTTCTTGAATAAGTTGAAGGAGCATTTACTAAACCCTAATATAATACTAGATGGCCCATTGAAAAAAAAAAGAAAGTATTTAACCTAATATTAAACATACTATTGATGCTTAATTAAAAAAAAATGGGCTGAAGTAATTAAATAATACTTGGGCTAAAATTAAAATGAAGATGCTTAGTAAATAAATAATTGCAAATATGCTTAATATAAAATTATGTGATTATGCATGCATAATTTATTCTTTTCTAGAGGTGCGATTTACGGAGCTCAACAATTTAATCACATAAATAAATAAATAGGAAAATGTAGCTAAATTTTTTTGGGGTACTACAAAAGTTTACAATCCCAAAAAAAGTTTTCAGTAATGCTATGGAGCCACATTATAATCAGCTATAACAAGAGTATTACAATCAGATTAAATATATAAAATTAATAAAAGTTTAACCGGCTTGGTCCCGATATAAATATATCTCGAGCCTAATAAGATAGGATTGATCATAACTGAATGGGTTAAGCCGAGGCGATTATCATCCTGACTATACATATGATCACATATTAAAATTAAATTTTTTATTATAACAATGAAGCACCACCTGCTATATAAATAACATGTTGCATGTAACTCAATTAGGTACATATGGACATTAACAACCAAGTGATTGAAGGTTCAATTTAAAAAAAATTATTTTGCAAATGATTAATAAGGTTATCACAAGATTCTGTTAAAAAAACATATTGGATTTAGGAAAACAAAACGTCAACATCTACTTCATTATTCTAAATGAATTCAATCTATTTTATTTAATACTTAATTTTTTTTTATATTATACTTATACTTGTTTCAATTCATTGTCATGTATATTTATGGTCATATCTTATTTTATTTTAGCAATTCCATTTATATTACTTACACTAATTGTAATTATTGTAATTTTTCCAAGTTACTTGTATCCATTACCAAAGAAAAAATTGAAAATGTAAAGGTTGATCACTTTTGTAAAAAAAAAAAAAAAGATGCAACAATAATGTACTCATTTTGTCCCAACGAAAATGATATGTTCTCAAATATATATTTATGAAATACAAATGGTACTATATATGGAAATCATATTATATCCTATTGCTACTTTCATAAAGTAAAATAAATATGAATTCACGTGTAACTGCACGTGATCTAATAGAAATAAGAGTGTTGTTATTATAGTAACTAGTTTGTATCCCGTTGAAATTCGACGGGGTATCATTTTATTGTATATTTATTAAAATAGTAGTATTATGATAATTTGTTGAAACAATTCTCATTGTATTTCTAATTTATTGTGAAGTGTCTTAAATTTAAAATATATACTTTTGTTACAAAAATTTAACAATTACAGCTATCTATACATATTCAAAAATTCAAAAATTTATTGGCTAATGAGCCACCTCAAAATTGATTTTGTGCTTAATGTATTCTTAGATGTTTTAAATTCAAAATATTCATTTTGTTACAAAAATTTGACGATTATAGCTATCGATACATACTAAAAGAATTTTAAAAATATATTGGTCAACGGGCCACCTCAAAATCGAATATGAGTCGCCTATGGCTAGGCGCACCAGCTGTATCTGCCGATTTAGGCAAAAATATATTGGCCAACAGGCCACCTCAAAAATCAGATATAGTCGCCCGTGGCTAGGCGCACCTGCTGCATCCGCCGATTTAGGGGTCTAACAACCTCCCCCACCAAAACTTGACGACGTCCTCGTCAAGTGGGATAAGCCTCTTGTCTTCGATCCATTTTCAGCAACAACTCGCACACCAGTCATCACAAGCGAGTTCTCCCGGCACACCACGACCATTGCTTGACGCAGCTCCCACCAAGACTTTGCATACGTGAGCACACCACGGCCCACACTTGGTTGTTTCATCGCCATGTCCTTCTCAAGCTCCCCGCGACCCACTTTCGGCATGTCCTGACCCTCATCCAACACTTGCATACCCGCAATGTACTGCATCGTGTTGACCCAAGCCTCCTCCTCTACGGATTCAACGACCACATCATTCAACTTCTCCCAATGTTAGCCTTCCGCTTCGGATAGTCCCGTATCTGGTGGTCTCCCTCACATATGAAGCACCCGTGAAGTTTGTCCCTGCCCCTGAAGCGTGACTCACCACACCACCAACACTGAGTCGTTGAAAGCCTTCTTCTTCTAACCTTTTCCCTTGTCCTTAGCACTTCCCGCATTCCCATGTTCGGGCTCGGAAGAGCCACTTGCCTTTAAGTCCACCAACTCCTCAGTAGCGGCTAGCACGGAGGACAAATTCTTGACCCGTAAGAGCCTCAACTCAG